>CM060868.1:28404303-28928154 GCA_030737845.1 Acorus calamus | reverse complement strand
GATCCACTTTTTCGTTTAATAATACCACTAACAAAAAAACATGTGGATTTTGATTTTTTATTATTATTATTTATATTCTTAGGATAAAATGAGAATCCATTTGAAAAACGACACCAACAAAAGAATCATGTATCCATATCCGAAAAAATTATCCGTATAAGAAAATTTTCGAATTGGATCCCGTATCCAATCCAAAAAATATCCGTATCCGAAAATATTATAATAATATTATTTATTTAATTATATATTTATATTTTTAAAATTAGTATGAGTTTTTTATTTTTATTTTTACTTTAAAGTATGTAATGCTTTATGTATATACTTATAATTTTAAATTTTATACTAGGTAATTACTATATTTTTTTACATATTTTAAATATTAGATATATGATTTTTATTTTTCCATGTTCCATCTTTGAATATTTTAATCATTTCATATTTAATTTGATTTTTTGAATATTTCGAATAATTATCTGTATCCAAATCCGGATTTTATGATCGGAGACGGATATTTATGTTCAATATCCATCGGATATTGGATACAAATATTTATTCAGATATTGAGTTCGGATATAGATACCGATAGACTCATATTCGTATACGTATTCGTCGATTGACAGACTTATCCTGAACATTGTAACTTTTAATGTAAAACAAAAAGTCTTGACTGAATTCAGGTACTTTGAACTAAAAATTCTTGAAGCCCCTTCCATACGCAAATATGAGTTCAATACCTAGAAGTCAACGCTGGTCTATTCCTTACAGACCATAGAAAATTAAGACCACTAGTTGCTACAAATCAATTAACTTACTTACAGGTCATCTTAACTCTTTCTTTTAGGCATAGATTGCATAGAGATCAAGATTGCAATTAAAGGACACCTGCAATTTTCCACCAAATCACTTCTATCAAGAGAAATCTTACATCTAATATTCTGCCTATACAAAATCTAACCCATCTTCTGTTGTTGCAGTGCATGCCTGCAATTTGGAGCGTCTTTATCAAACAGGGGAAGGAGCATGAGGAGGCAATGGTATCAGCCATGGAGTGATTAAAAACTTTGGAGGAACAACTAAAAGGGAAAAAGGTTTTTTTGGTGGTGAGACAGCTGGATTTGCAGAGCTGAGTAAAATTGACAAGGACAATTTTTCATTATTATCTTCATGGATTGAAATCAGGTAGCTAATATCTACCTTGCTTCAAAAAAAAAAAAACCATTATTATCTTCATAGATCAAAATTTTTTAGATTAGATGTGCTTATACTTTTGCTTTTTTTAGATCAGATGTACCATAATCTTTGTACTGGTTTTCAATTTCAATCTACTCAGTTGTTTAACACTTTTCCATACGTTCCACAGTTTTCTCTCTTTTTTTTGGTTTTTTGTTATATTTCTTACTTTGTATATCTGTTTTGAATGTTTTACTTGTGTAATTAGATTTTAGTTTCTTCCAATGTGGTAATCTTCATATATTGGATATATTGGTCTAGATGGAAACTATTGCATTGTTGAAGCCTATGCTTAATTAAACTATAGATTGAACAGTTCCCTTATATTTTACAACCTCTAGTACAGTAAAAAGATCCTGATTGGGATGTCAATCCTACGGGGTAATGAAGATATATAGTTGAGAACTGATGTGTTATTCATATAACATCACGTATGAAAGTGTTTGGTCCAGTTTATTCAGAATTTTTGCAGCATTATAGAAGTTGAATTTTATGGTAAATGCTCTTCGCACCATATTAGTATGACCTATCCCTTGACAGCATGATAGTTTTATTTTTTAATGATAAATATTATATTATATTTTTAATGTTACGTTGAATGTATTCTTTATTCTATCAAAATGATAGTTCATGCGGTTTAATTTTTTTTTTATGTTGAAACCTATGAATATTCTTGCACATAGTGGCTGGCCTAGCTTTTTCTTTGTATAGTTGTTGAAAATGACTTCCAATCTTTTAAAATTGCAGGACAATGCTTGCCTTAACAGAGAAGCATCCACAATTCCATAAATGAAATGATTTTCTTCTAGTGCATAACATTGTTATTAGCCATTATGTGATGAAAATTATGTGAATGTATGCTCCTTTCTAGAGTACAAGTGGGAATTGGTCCACTCTTTCATTTTAGATTGGTCCACTCTTTCATTTTAGATTTGAATGGAGACGAACATTCAAATGTTGCATGTTGTAATTCTATTCCTTTAACACTTTTAAGTCATGATTATTTAGTATTGAGTGAGAAGATTACAAAATGCATAACAATATAATAATGAAGTTTTTAATATTTGGCTGATCATAAATAAATTGTAGATAAAAGATGAATAAGATGCAGATAATCATTTATAAAAAAGTAAAAAACAATAAACATGTGAACTCATGATTTATAAGTGGTGATGACAAATGAATTGACATGTGTATCCTCCCCTTATATCAATAGAACAGATTGAGTGTGATAACACATTTTATATCAGTATGTATAAGGATGAAATAATTTTTGTTTGATTGTGTTTTTATTTATTCTTGTTGATAAATATAACGGCGAGGGTTTAAAAAAAAACTTCATCCCTGTGTTTGTCTTTATTAGTCTTGTAGTAGAATAACTTTGTCCTTCTAAACGGGTCAAATCTACTTGACTCTATGTTCTGCTATACTTTCTTTACGTGGTTGTCACATGTATTCTTTTAGATCGCATGGTTGACCTATTCGGCTGACACCTCCCTTTTTTTTTTCTTGTTGTTTTTAAGGAGGCTGCACGCCTGCACCTTTGTACCTTTGGGAAGACAACGAATATGTTACAAAAATATTCACTTGAAAAGTTGCCATTACAGTGACATAAAAAGCAAAGAAAAATCAAGTGTGTGAATCTGATCCAATGGGGAGGTCGGAGGTGTTCTTCAAAGAGGTGCGTGGCGCGTTGTTGATGGTGGCCGCGCTCATCGCCACCGTCACGTTCTCCGCTGGCATCTACCCCCCAGGAGGCTTCTGGCAAGACGACGATGACGACAAGCAGAACAAAATCAAACATACGGCCGGGAAACCCATCATGGCCGACAGGAACAAGCCCAAGTACGATAAATTCATGACGAGCAACACCCACGCATTCATCCAGTCACTCTTGCTCATCATGCTATTGATATTCTCCTATGCAACGCCATGTCACACGCTCCTGATGGCCCTGGTGTTCTGCGTGGGAGTCTCTCTGTTGACGACCTTGGTGTTGATGGGTACGGCCTACAGTACCGGGTCATCAGGTCTGTTGCCCGAATCAGCATCCAACAGTACCGGGTCATGTCCTCTGCATCTGTTGCCCGAATCAGCATCGAATGGGGCATCGAATGAGATGTTATGTTACGCGCTTATTTACTTGGCCGCGCTTTCTACCGTCATCTTTGTGACGTGGATCATCACCTGCTTGGGCCGCCTGGCAAAGTGGTTGACGATCGGGGAATCCCGCGCCGCCGCAGCCGGAGGTGTCGCATACAGCATGGAGGACGGGACGGGGCGTGGTCCGTGATCGACTCAGAAGTTGAAGCTGAATTATATTTATTCCATCTTATGCCATGCCAAATATCTGAATATACATGTACAGTGTTAAAGACTTATAAAGCATCTTTGTATGGATCAATCATGAGTGCATCACAAAAATTATATAACGTGATCAGATATTTTCGTAGAAAATATTTCCTCAGACTTATGCGACAGACTGCACATTATATTTTTCACAAATACTTAAAACTTATTTTTAATTTTTCACAAAACAAATCAAATATTCCTACAATTACTTTTGTAATATCATGTTGTTGTTTTTATTAGAAGATATATACTTGTATGAAATACGTATCTTCATTTAGAAAATTATTTGATTAGGTAACCCACATGCTTGATTACAATTAGAATGACGTAGCGTATTAGCACCACTAAACAAACAATAATTTTACACAAAAATATTTTTTCCAATATCAAAAACAGTACGGGGACCTTTTGATTTTTTTTTCAAAAATAACCAATCTCATCTAATAAAGTATGTGACGTTGATATTTTTCTATTTCAGTTAAATTTATAAATCTTTTGAAAAATAAACTTCAAAAGAAAACTCTTGTAGAAAGTTTGGTAGTATAAAGAACTATATGGATTTTTGGTTGTGCCTTTAGAGTGCTATCTCTCGACCTCTTTATAAGCTGCCTGCATACCCTTGGGGATCAAGCCACATGTAGTTCCCTTTCTTATCTTTGTAACCATCTTGCCACTAAGTGTTTAGTGAGCCTTTTTTCCAGGGAAACGTCCCTAGTATTTATGTTTCACGTCGGCCCTTGATTACCCACGTTATGCTGGTAGTAGGCCTTAATTGCGAACTTGGCAGTTACAGGCGTTAGTAGTCTTTTGACCGTTTCTCCATTCTGCTTCAGGTCCCTTGATGTACTTGCCCGTACGTTACATCTTCGAGCATATCTGCAACGAGTAAAGTCGACCGACCAGACCTCTAGTCTGGTCGTGCCTTAAACTGCTCGTTCTCGAAGGGTAAAGTTGACCGACTAGACCTCTAGTCTGGTCATGTCTTAAACTGCTCTGGGTGACATTTGCTCACGAGATGTCCGACTGTCCGACTAAACCCTTAGTCTAGTCATGCATGCACACTTGAGAATGTCATCATGATGTTTGTGGATCCAGATCCGGTCTCGTGGCCCCTCAGTGAGATGATCCATGTCCGCTTTGTCTTGACACGTGTCCTAAAGCAGATTTTTACCTCCACAGTATTTATTGTGTGAAAATGTGTGGAATCATTTATGAAAAACATTATATCACGTTACAATGTGTAGGTGGCTAATAAAATATGTAAGTCGGTTAAAAAAAATGGTAACAAGTAACAAGTAACAATGCCCAAAAAAAAAAAAAAAACACTGAATCCATTTTACAATCCAAAACGCAGACCTCACACGTTTCTATTTTTTATAAATCATTTACATCATTTAATTATGTATAAACTTTTGTAAAAGATAAAATATATACTCCAATTAATTGAATGATATAATTTATAAAAGATATATATAAAATTTAACAATTCATGTACCTTATCACAGTGAGCATATACTCTAATGAATTGAATGATATAATTTATGAAAAATATAAAAATTTAGAAGTTGAATATATCTCGTTACAGTGAGTATTTAGGGTCAATGAGACATGTAAGACTTAGGGGTGCAACATGGGCGGGTTGAAGCCGACCCAACCCGACCCAACCCGACTCGTGGGCGGGTTCGGGTTGGAGTTTTTTGGCGTCGGGTTCAACCCGACCCGAACTAGAACCAACCCGAACCCAATTCGGGTTGGGTTCGGGTTGGGGGGTTCAACCCGAACCCGACCCCCCCCCAGGTTAACAAATATTATGCTGCGATAACAACATACCTATATCTAAAACCCTAAATTCCTAAAACATAATAAACAATTACACAAATTAGAGTATCACTATGTTTGTTGTGTTTGAGTTAATTATTATAGATATTCACTTTTAATTATTTGTATATAAAATTTAATTAATAATTAATTAGAGTTTGTTTTGTTGTTTATTAAATATTTTGTATGATATTTTAGGTGTTAACCCCGACCCGACCCGACCCGACCCGAACCCGACCTAAACCCGGCCGAACCCGACTTGAGCCCGAATTCAACCCGAACCCGACCGAACCCGAATTCAACCCGAACCCGACCCGAACCCGCGGGTTGAGATCGGGTTCGGGTTGAACCCTTCGGGTTGAGGCCGGGTTCGGGCTCGGGTTCGGGTTGGACTCTCTGCAATGCGGGTTAATGTCGAACCCGACCCAAACTCGACCCAACCCGCCCGAGTTGCACCCCTAATAAGACTATATTTACAATTGTAAAAATGATCGAGTGTAATAATGCTAAAAAAATAAACGAGGATTACCTTTTTTATCGACAAAATCGGTCCAAAACCAAGCACGAGCTATCTGGTACAGATCCTTGGGCAGCTAAGCCGGGCCTTATCGGGCCAGGTCTCATCGATGTACTGGACTATGATGAGAAACTCACAAATGGGCCTCCCATCGTGGATCAGGATCAGTATCTTGTTGTAGAGCGGGTTGGAGCCCACCAAAAGCTCGCTCTTCTCCACCAGGTCATGTTCTATGTACAGATGTACTGGTACTCCTAGGACTGCAACTCGGGCGAGTTAGATTCGGGTTAGAGTCAACCCGAATCTAACTCGAGATTCAAGATGTTCAATCATAACCCGTCCCAATTCAATTTTTAGCCCGATGACTCCAATCCGAACCCAACCCATGACAAAAACAGTCAACCGAAACTCAATCCGCAAAACCCGATTTTTAAGCCTCTCATAAAAACAAATGAAAAAAAATTTTAGCAAAAAAAACAAAACAAAATCGTTTTACACATTGTGATCCCCCAGTCAATCAATCAATCAATCAAAGACCACTGAAAAAATCTATAAAATCCATAATACAACAAAACAGAGAAATCCGTCTCTAGCAAACCATGAAACGCAGGATCTTCCATCAACTATTACATTTTTCTTGAAGAGAATGAGAAAAAGACCGTCTAGTACTGAAGATCTACCATCACTAGTCTTTTGGGTTTTTTTTTGTGAATAGGAAGAGAGAGAGAGAGAGAGATCTCGTATGCTGTATGAGCATCACTGTTGCCCTTTATTTTGGATATATATTTTTTAAGATGGAGAGAGGAGTGGAAGAGCAAAGAAAGGAGGGCGGCGAGGGTTTTTGAAGTTCTGTGATGTAAAAGATAGGTTTAGATTGTGTACAACATAACCAAATAGTGTAAATTACAAACGAGAATAATTTACCGGCTCAGATTAACTATCACGTTGGGTGTATATAATGATTTTGAAAGAATAATGAAGGGTTTTTGAAGTTCTGTGATGTGAAAGATAGGTTTAGATTGTGTACAACATAACCAAATAGTGTAAATTACAAAAGAGAATAATTTACCGGCTCAGATTAACTATCACGTTGGGTGTATATAATGATTTTGAAAGAATAATGAATATAATGATTTTGATAGATAATGCTAAGTTGATAACTTAAATTTTTCTAAATGTTTAGATATTTGACTATATATGTGATTGATTAAATAGAAATATAAAGGATGAAGATCTACCTTTTCATTTAATAATACCGCTAACAAAAATCATGTGGATTTTGATTTTTTTAATTATTATTTATATTCTTAGGATAAAATGAGAATCCATCTTAAAAACGACACCAACAAAAGGACCTTTGATAAATTTTTTAGAGTGAATTGCACAAATGTCCGGGACCTAACATTTGGATTTTTTGGTGCCTCTGAGCTTTAATTTATTTTTTTGTGTACCCCTGAGATAAAACAAAAAGTCTTGAATGAATTCAGGTCCTTTGAACCAAAAATTCTTGAAGCCCCTTCCATTTGCAAATATCAGTTCAATACATAGAAGTCAACGCTGGTCTATCTCTTACAAACCATAGAAAATTAAGACCACTCGTTGCTACGAATCAATTAACCAACTTACAGGTCATCATAACTCTTTCTTTTAGGCATAGATTGCATACAGAGATCAAGATTGCAATTAAAGGGCACCTGTAATTTTCCACCAAATCACTTCTATCAAGAGAAATCTTACATCAAATATTCTGCCTACTCAAAATCTAACCCATCTTCTGTTGTTGCAGTGCATGCCTGCAATTTGGAGTGTCTTTATCAAACAGGGGAAGGAGCATGAGGAAGCTATGGTATCAGCCATGGAGTGCTTAAAAACTTTAGGCCCCCGTTTGGAATCGGTATAACCCCCCGGATAACCCTGGATAAGTATTTTGGGGTGTTTGTTTACCCCTGATAACCCCAGATCAATTATGCTAGAATAAACTTTGATAAAGTGATATAGAGATTCCAATCAATCCCTACAATAAAAGTTATCCTAGGTTATTCCACCTAAAGAATATGTGGTCTCACTTTCAAAACAACTGTCATCACCTCTTATAAATCACATGTCAAATCAACTATTATTACTTTTTTACCTTTTATAAATCTTTATCCATACTTTATTCACATATTATTCAAACAAAAAACAGTTATTCTTACGTTTACTAACAAGAATAATTCAAAACACTATCAAACACAAAATCACTTTATCCTTATTTATACTAACTTATGCTTAGATAAATTTATACCCTATAATAAAATGTATCTTTGTTCCAAACGGGGAAAGGAACAACTAAAAGGGAAAAATGTTTTTCGGTGGTGAGACAGCTGGATTTGCGCAGCTGAGTATGATTGACAAGGAAAATTTCCCATTATTATCTTCATGGATTGAAATCAGGTAGCTAATATCTACCTTGCTTCAAAAAAAAAAAATCATTATTATCTTCATAGATCAAATTTTTTTAGATTAGATGTGCTTATACTTTTGCTTTTTTTAGATCATATGTACCATAATCTTTGTACTGGTTTTCAATTTCAATCTACTCGGTTGTTTAACACTTTTCCATACGTTCCACAATTTTCTCTCTTTTTTTTGGTTTTTTGTTATGTTTCTTACTTTGTATATCTGTTTTGAATGTTTTACTTGTGTAATTAGATTTTAGTTTCTTCCAATGTGGTAATCTTCATATATTGGTCTAGATAGAAACTATTGCATTGTTGAAGCCTATGCTTAATTAAACTATAGATTGAACAGTTCCCTTATATTTTACAACCTCTAGTACAGTCAAAAGATCCTGATTGGGATGTCAATCCTTGCGGGTAATGAAGATATATAGTTGAGAACTTGATGTGTTATTCATATAACATCACGTATGAAAGTGTTTGGTCCAGTTTATTCAGAATTTTTGCAGCATTATAAAAGTTGAATTTTATGGTAAATGCTCTTCGCACCATATTAGTATGACCTATCCCTTGACAGCATGATAGTTTTATTTTTTAATGATAAATATTATATTATATTTTTAATGTTACGTTGAATGTATTCTTTATTCTATCAAAATGATAGTTCATGCGGGTTAATTTTTTTTTATGTTGAAACCTATGAATATTCTTGCACATACTGGCTGGCCTAGCTTTTTCTTTGTATAGTTGTTGAAAATGACTTTCAATTTTTTAAAATTGCAGGACTATGCTTGCCTTAACAGAGAAGCATCCACAATGCCATAAATGAAATGATTTTCTTCTAAGTGTATGACATTGTATTAGTCATTATGTGATGGAAATTATGTGAATATATGAACCGTTCTAGAGTACAAGTGAGAATTGGTCAGCTCCACACAACAACAACCGCACCTACTGGTATTGTTCAAGGTGTTGTTTCTATCCATTGTTTCTATTCAAGGAATATTCTCGATTGTGATTTTGAGAAAAAACTTGCAGGTCATGATTTGAAAGATAAAATCTGGATTTTAAACTTCACCGGTATCAAATGCCATATTTAAAAAAAAATAACTTTCACCTAAAAAGCCATAAATGTATTTTTATAAAGACCATGATGATACAAATCCATTTTATCTTTCATGTAGTAGAGAATGACTTCTAAAAAATGACTTTCACCGGTATCAAATGCCATATTATAAAGACCATAAACTAAAAATCTAGATTTTATCTTCCAGATTTATTTATTTTTTGTATGCTCTACTACATGATTATATTTATTAGAAGTCTTTTTTACATGCTCTGTACTTGGTGATATGGATTGATCTTATAGAAGCCATTTCATCACAAGTCATTTCTAAATGAGATACTTTTATAAAGATTAGATGTTAAGTAAGTTGATTTTAAGAAACACTTTAATGTAAAATATGATCATCTCTGGCGTGTGCAATTGATGTAATGTAATTGCGTATTTCTCCATAGAAATCTTTTTGTAGGTCATGATCTGGAAGATAAAATCTAGATTTTTAGTTTCCATATATATATATTAGGAATTTGTCTACCAGCTGTCATCAAATGCCATATTTCTTTAGAAAAAAATGTCTTTGCATGAATTTAATTTTAAAACTCCACGAAACAAACCCTAACCGCTGTTTAGATCCTTGATGGATAGTAATTCTATTCGGAGGAAGGAGACAAAATAGATTTATCCAAGGCTTTTCCCATTACTTTAATGTCTGTTCTTTGTTTTTTTTTTAACCCATGCTTATAGTTCATTTTATTCTATATAGATGTCTCACCATTCTAATATCATGCATTTTGAATGCAATGGACATTTCACATATTTGTTCATTAAAGTAAACAATTTTATATTGTTCTGTTGTGGTGGAGGGTTCTACCTTTTTTAATTGTAAGTTCATATTGTGCTTTTGATTTTCGAATTTCAAAAATGCTTAGAGTTGTTTTTCTGCTTCTCATTTTTATAGTTGTTGATTATATATTGATGGTTATCCTTGATTTTTTGAGTTTAAGGTGGATATGGTTCACCTTGAGACATGAAGGTAAGGTCTCTCCATTGTTTTCTATTTTTTTTAGCTTTGAACCATATTTTTTTGTATATATTTATATTCGTCCTAATTTTTAATATTTCTTAATTATATGTCATGCTTATTGATTTTTTCAAATTTTCTTTGTTTCAGTGTGGATAATTCATTTGATGCTGAGATCTTAATCAATCTCAGCGACAAGGAGGTCAAATCTCTTGATTTTTTTTATGTTTTAAAGCTATATTTGTGAATTGTGATTGTTGAATTCAGTTATCATTTGTTGTGTATGTGGTTAGGTGATGTTTTATAGTGCTTAGGGGAAGTGAATGTAGTGGTCAATGGTGGGTCCAATTTGGAAGTTGGATCTGAATTAGATTTATATTGTTATGCATATGTGATCATGCAAGTACAAAGTTTTATATAGTTACTCTTTCATTTTAGATTTGAATAGAAACGAATCTTCTGATGTTGTATGTTGTGATTCTATTCCTTTAACACATTTAAGTCATGATGATTTAGTATTGGAGTGAGAAGATTATAACATGCATAACAATATGCATAACATTATATTAATAAAGTTTTTAATATTGAGCTGATCATAGATAAAAGATGAATAATATACATATAATTATTTATAAAAAAGTGAAAAATCATTTAACTTGTGTACCCATGATTTATTAGAGGTGATCGATTACAAATGAATTGGCACGTGAGTCCCCTCCCATTTATATCAATATAACATATAAGTGTAATAACACATTTTATATTATGAGCTCTGCTACATAGGCCCCATTATATAAGCCCCACTTATAGACCTCATGAGGTGTCAAATTTCTATTGGATGTCTAGCTGTCCTTTATAAAAGGGCAAAAAATCAAAATACAGAACTACCCCTATTTCTAACCATTTTTTTAATACATATCCACCACTTAAAAACACTATTCCGGCCAACCTACTTATCATTGTCGAACGGCGTCACTACCTTTGGATTCTTTTCTTCGCTCTCTATCATATGAGAGGTGGTTTGACTACCTTTTGGTCCTCCTCCGGATTCCACATTTTTCAACCTTCATATCCACTTTTTGATGAATGTAAGTAACTTTTGATAAAACATTAAGATCATATAAAAAAATCAGTTACATTTTGTGCATATAACTTAGTTTCAAAATATATTACACAAATAGTTCAGTTACCTAAATTTTATTATTTAAGGCATGTAAACATTTGTCATATTTCAAATATATAACTGGCTTACAAAATATAATGCATAAATGTAAATATTAGTTTGAAAATGTAATACAACTATATGCTAATATAACATCAAAACTCTATCAAATCTTTCAAAAAACATATTTAACATCAAACACCAGATTCAAAGAAAAAATTATAACAAAAAACCATGTCAAAGGCTACCATATTTAATATGAAACACCAAATTCAAGAAAAAATTGTAATTAATGTAAAAAAAAACAAAAAGAAAGGTCATACATGAATCAACGGACATTGAAAACGGTAGCCAAATCGATCAATTGCACAAAAAAAACTAATTACATTTGTGAATATAACTAACTTATACAATATATTCATATAACAAAGCAGTTACATTCATAAATGTAATTATTTATAAAAAGTGTATAAATCTACAAATTAGTTTGGAATGTAATTATCTTTAGAAAATTAATTTATATAAGTTCAATAAAATTATGAATATGTAACACACTTTAAATATTAACAATAATATTCGAGATTCAAACTTTAACATCAAAACACCAGATCACAAAAACATGTGAAAAAATATCACATGAACTAATGCAATTAATTTGTCAGATACATTTGAAATGTAACTGAATTTAAAAAAAAGTGGTGGAGATGGAGGTTGGAGGAGGTGGAGGCTGGAGGAAGGCTTGAAAGGTAGTCAAACCACCTCTCATATGATAAAGAACGACGAGAGGAATCCAGAGGTAGTGACGTTGGTCACCAGAGATAAACAGACAGACCAGAATGATTTTTTAAAGTAGTAGATGACTTAGGAGGGTATAAAAGTGTATTATAGGTAATGTCATCAATGCCACCTCATGGGGCATGTGAATCATTTTCCTTATATTATTATGTATAAGAATGAATTATTTTTTTGTTTGAATGTGTTTTTATTTATTCTTATTGATAAATATAATTGGGAGGGTTAAAAGGGTTATTTAGTTTCCACCTCTCTCAAAACATGCAAATTATCAAAAAAACCCCTCCAAAACTCAATATTATTTTAAACCCCTTAAAATGTTATTTGACTTTGTAAAAAACCCAACAATCAATAAAATAAGAATGTTAGGAGAATATTCCATCCCAATATATGTATATGGGCTTTTTTTTTAGATGAAATATTCTCTTAACATTTTTATTTTATTGATTGTTAGGTTTTTTATAAAGTCAAACAACATTTTAAGGGGGTTTAAAATAATATTAAATTTTGGAAGTGTTTTTTGATAATTTGTTTGTTTGTTTTGGGAGGGTGGAAACTAAATAACCCAAACAAAAAAACATTTATTGTGTAACCCCACCCCTGTGTTTGTCTTTTATAGTACTATAAGTACTATAGTATTAATAACTTTGTCTCTTTATACCTGTCTGAATTGTCAACATGACTCCAATTGTACTATTATTTGCTATACTTTCTTTTCCACATGTATTGTTTTATATCACACAGTGAGATAACACTTTAGTGGAGGAGGCTGCACTCCTGGATCCTGGTCGCCTTCACCTTTGTACCTTTGGGAAGAAGACGAATATATTCACTTGAAAAGTTGTCGTTACAGTCACATAAAAATCAAACAAAAACCAAGTGTGTGAGTCTGATCCAATGGGGTGGTCGGAGGTGTTCTTCAAAGAGGTGCGTGGCGCGTTGTTGATGGTGGCCGCGCTCATCGCCACCGTCACGTTCTCTGCCAGCATCTACCCCTCAGGAGGCTTCTGGCAAGACGACCCGCATGGCAAAAATATTGCCGGGAAACCCATCATGGCCGACAAGAACATGCCCAAGTACAAGAGATCTCATATGCTGTATGAGCATCACTGTTGCCCTTTATTTTGGATATATTTTTTTAAAGATGGAGAGAGGAGTGGAAGAGCAAAGAAAGGGGGGCGCCGAGGGTTTTTGAAGTTCTGTGATGTGAAGATTGTGTACAACATAATCAAATGGTGTAAATTACAAAAGAGAATAATTACCGGCTCAGACTGACTATCATGTTGGGTGTATATAATGATTTTGATAGATAAAAATATGTTGATAACTTAAATTTTTCTGAATGTTTTGATATTTGACTATATATGTGATTGATTAAATAGAAATATGAAGGATGAAGATCTACTTTTTCATTTAATAATACTGCTAACAAAAATCATGTGGATTTTGATTTTTTTTAATTATTATTTATATTCTTAGGATAAAATGAGAATCCATCTTAAAAACGACACCAACAAAAGGACCTTTGATAAATTTTTTAGAGTGAATTGCACAAATGTCCGGGACCTAACATTTGGATTTTTCTGTGCCCCTGAACTTTAATTTATTTTTTGTGTACCCCTCATATATCACTTTTTTATTTTTTGTGCATCATGTAACTTTTAATGTAAAACAAAAAGTCTTAACTGAATTCAGGTCCTTTGAACCAAAAATTCTTGTAAGCCCCTTCCATATGCAAATATCAGTTCAATATATAGAAGTCAACGCTGGTCTATCCCGTTACAAACCATAGAAAATTAAGACCACTCGTTGCTACAAATCAATTAACTAACTTACAGGTCATCTTAACTCTTTCTTTTAGGCATAGATTGCATACAGAGATCAAGATTGCAATTAAAGGACACCTGCAATTTTCCACCAAATCACTTCTATCAAGAGAAACCTTACATCCAATATTCTCTTACATTTTACAACCTCGTGCAGTTAGAAGATCGTGATTTGGATATCAATCCTACTATGGAAGGGGTAACAAAGATATAGTTGAGAACTTGATGTGTTATTTATTTAACATTACGTATGAAAGTGTTTGGTCCAGTTTATTCAGAATTTTTGCAGTATTATAATAAGTGAATAAATATGGTAAATGCTCTTCACACAATATTAGTGTGACCTATCCATAGTTTTGTTTTTTTAATGATAAATATTATATTATATTTTTAGTGTTACGTTGAATATATTCTTTATTCTATCAAATTGATAGTTCATGCTAGTTAATTTTTTTTTATGTTGAAACCTTTGAATATTCATGCACATAGTGGCCGGCCTAACTTTTTTTTTTGGATAGTTGTTAAAAATGACTTTCAATTTTTTAAAATTGCAGGACTATGCTTGCCTTAACAGAGAAGCATCCACATGAAATGATTTTCTTCTAAGTATATAACATTGTTATTAGTCAATATGTGATGGAAATTATGTGAATATATGCACATTTCTAGTGCACAAGTGGGAATTGGTCCGCTCCACACGACAACAACCGCACCTACTGATATTGTTCAAGGTGTTGTTTCTGTCCATTGTTTTCATTCAAGGAACATCTTCGATTGTGATTTTGAGAAAAAACTTACAGGTCATGATTTGAAAGATAAAATCTGGATTTTAAGCTTCACCGTTATCAAATGCCATATTTTTTAAAAAAATGACTTTCATCTAAAAAGACATAAATATATTTTTATAAAGACCATGATGATACAAATCCTAAAGTCCTGTTTGGCTCTTTGATGGATAATAAATTCCAGTGGGAGGGAGGAGGCAAAATACATTTATAATTAGCCATGCTTATCCCAATACTTCAACGTCTATGTTTTTGGTTTTCTCTACCTATGCTTAAGTTCATTTTTTCTAAATGTCTCACCTTTCTAATTTTTTTGCATTTTGTTTGGTATTTTTTTGCTGCTTTTGTTCACGAAGAAACATTTATGGAAACACTACCACATTATTATATTTATTAGAAGTCTTTTTTACATGCTCTACTACATGATTATATTTATTAGAAGTCTTTTTTACATGCTCTACTACATGATTATATTTATTAGAAGTCTTTTTTACATGCTCTGATACTTGGTGATATGGATTGATCTTATAGAAGCCATTTCTTCACAAGTCATTTCTAAATGAGATACTTATATAAAGATTAGATGTTAAGTAAGTTGATTTTAAGAAGCACTTTAATGTAAAATATAATCATCTCTGGCATGTGTGATCGATGTAATGTAATTATATTTCTCCATAGAAATTTTTTTGCAGGTCATGATCTGGAAGATAAAATCTAGATTTTTAGTTTCCATATATATATAAGGAATTTGTCTACCATCTGTCATCAAAGGCCATGTTTCTTTAGAAAAAAATTTCTTTGCATGAATTTAATTTTAAAACTCCACGAAACAACCCCTAACCGCTGTTTAGATCCTTGATGGATAGTAATTCTATTGGGAGGAGGGAGACAAAATAGATTTATCCAAGGCTTTTCCCATTACTTTGATGTCTGTTCTTTGTTTTTTTTTAACCCATGCTTATAGTTCATCTTTTTCTATATAAATGTCTCACCATTCTGATATTATGCATTTTGAATGCAATGGACATTTCACATATTTGTTCATCAAAATAAACAATTTTATACTGTTTTATTGTGGTGGAGGGTTCTACCTTTTTTAATTGTAAGTTCATATTGTGCTTTCGATTTTGGAATTTCAAAAATTCTTACAGTGGTGTTTCTGCTTCTCATTTTTATAGTTGTTGATTATATATTGATGGTTATCCTTGATTTTTTGGGTTTAAGGTGGATGATTTAGAGGAGGATATGGTTCATCTTGAGACATGAAGGTAAGGTCTCTCCATTGTTTTCTATTTTTTTTTAGCTTTGAACCATATTTTTTTGTATATATTTAAATCCGTCCTAATTTTTAATATTTCTTAATTATATGTCATGCTTATTGATTTTTTCAAATTTCCTTGCTTCAGTGTGGATGATTCATTTGATGCTGAGATCTTAATCAATCTCAGCACAGGGAGGTCAAATCTCTTGATTTTTTTTTTCTGTTTTAAAGCTATATTTGTGAATTGTGATGGTTGAATTCAGTTATCATTTGCTGTGGATGTGGTTAGGTGATGCTTTATAGTGCTTAGGGGAAGTGAATGTAGTGGTCAATGGTGGGTCCAATTTGGAAGTTAGATATGGATTGGATTTATATTGTTATGCATATGTGATCATGTAAGTACAAGGCATTATGTAGTTACTCTTTCATTTTAGATTTGAATAGAGACGAATCTTCAGATGTTTGTTGTAATTATATTCCTTTAACACATTTAAGTCATGATGATTTAGTATTGGAGTGAGAAGATTATAACATGCATAACAATATGCATAACATTATATTGATAAAGTTTTTAATATTTGGCTGATCATAGATAAAAGATGAATAATATACTGATAATCATTTATAAAAAAAAGTGAAAAATGATTTAACATGTGTACCCATGATTTATTAGAGGTGATCGATGACAAATGAATTGGCATGTGAGTCCCCTCCCATTTATATCAATATAACAGATATATTAAGTATAATACACATTTTATATTAGTATGTATAAGAGTGAAATTTTTTTTTTTGTTTAAATGTGTTTTTATTTATTCTTATTGATAAATATAATGGGGAGGGTTAAAAAAAAAAAACATTTATTGTGCAACCCCACCTCTGTGTTTGTCTTTTATAGTATTGTAGGACAATAACTTTGTCTCTTTATACTTGTGAGGGTCCTCTACTTGACTATTATTTGCTATACTTTCTTTGCCACATGTATTCTTTTATATCACACAGTGAGATAACACTTTAGTGGAGGAGGCTGCACTCCTGGATCCTGGTCGCCTTCACCTTTGTACCTTTGGGAAGAAGACGAATATATTCACTTGAAAAGTTGTCGTTACAGTCACATAAAAATCAAGTGTGTGAGTCTGATCCAATGGGGTGGTCGGAGCTGTTCTTCAAAGAGGTGCGTGGCGCGTTGTTGATGGTGGCCGCGCTCATCGCCACCGTCACGTTCTCCGCTGGCATCTACCCCCCAGGAGGCTTCTGGCAAGACGACGATGACGACAAGCAGAACAAAATCAAACATACGGCCGGGAGACCCATCATGGCCGACAAGATGAATTCCAAGTACGATAAATTCATGAAGAATAACACCCACGCATTCATCCAGTCACTCTTGCTCATCATGCTATTGATATTCTCCTATACAACGCCCTGTCACACGCTCCTGATGGCCCTGGTGTTCTGCGTGGGAGTCTCTCTGTTGACGACCTTGGTGTTGATGGGTATGACCTACAGTACCGGGTCATCTGGTATGTTGGACAAACCACCATATAAAAGTTCATGTTCTTTAAATCTGTTGTCCGAATCAGCATCGAATGAGATGTTATGTTACGCGCTTATTTACATGGCCGCGTTTATCTTTGTGACGTCGATCATCACCTGCTTGGCAAAGCGGTTGACGATCAGGGAATCCCGCGCCGCCGCAGCCGGAGGTGTCGCATAGAGCATGGAGGACGGGACGGGGCGTGGTCCGTGATCGACTCAGAAGTTGAAGCTGAATTATATTTATTCCATCTTATGCCACCAAATATCTGAATATACATGTACAGTACTGTTAAAGACTTATAAAGCATCTTTGTATGGATCAATCATGAGTGCATCACAAAAATTATATAATGTGATCAGATATTTTCATAGAAAATATTTTCTCTGACTTGTGCGACAGACTACACATTATATTTTTCACAAATATTTAAAACTTACTTTTTATTAGTTATGCATGAATAATTTTTCACGAAACAAATCAAATATTCCTACAATTACTTTTGCAATATCATGTTGTTGTTTTTATTAGAAGATATATACTTGTATGAAATACGTATCTTCATTTAGAAAATTATTTGATTAGGTAACCCACATGCTTGATTATAATTAGAATGACTAAACAAACAATAATGTTACGTACACAATATTTTTTCCAACCTAAAAAACAGTACTTCGGAACTTTTGATTTTTTTTTCAAAATAACACATCTCATCTAATAAGTTACATAAGATAAGTTATATAATGAATTGTGTAGAATCATTTATGAAAAAAAATATAATATTATGTATATCACGTTACAATGTGCTGGCTAATAAAGTATATAAGTCGGTTAAAAAAAATTGTGAGTAACAAGTAACAAGTAACAACGCTAAAAAAAGAAAAGAAAAAAAGCTACAGTGAGTCTATTTTACAGTCCAAAATACAAACCTCACATGTTTTTATTTTCTTACAAATCATATATATCATTTAATGATGTTTGAACTTTTATAAAAGATAAAATATATACTCTAATTCAATGATATCATTTATAAAAAAATATATAAAAAAATTTAACGATGCATATACCTCATCACAATGAGCATATACTTTAATAAATTGAATGATATCATTTATAAAAAAATATAAAAATTTTAAATGAGAAATATATCTCATTACAGCAAATATACATAGCCGATAAGATATATAAGACTGTATTTACAACTATAAAAATGATCGAGTGTAACAGTGCTAAAATAAACTCCGACTACCTTATTTATGGACGAGATCCTCCCAGAACCAAGCACGGGCTATCTGGTACATATCCTTGGGCAGCTAAGCCAGGTCTTATTGGGCCAGGCCTCCTCGATTTATTAGAGGTGATCGATGACAAATGAATTGGCATGTGAGTCCCCTCCCATTTATATCAATATAACAGATATATTAAGTGTAATAACACATTTTATATTAGTATGTATAAGAATGAAATATTTTTTTTGTTTGAATGTGTTTTTATTTATGGTTATTGATAAATATAACGGGGAGGGTTAAAAAAAACATTTATTGTGCAACCCCACCTCTGTGTTTGTCTTTTATAGTATTGTAGGACAATAACTTTGTCTCTTTATACTTGTGAGGGTCCTCTACTTGTCTATCATTTGCTATATTTTCTTTGCCACATGTATTCTTTTATATCACACAGTGAGATAACACTTTAGTGGAGGAGGCTGCACTCCTGGATCCTGGTCGCCTTCACCTTTGTACCTTTGGGAAGAAGACGAATATATTCACTTGAAAAGTTGTCGTTACAGTCACATAAAAATCAAACAAAAATCAAGTGTGTGAATCTGATCCAATGGGGTGGTCGGAGGTGTTCCTCAAAGAGGTGCGTGGCGCGTTGTTGATGGTGGCCGCGCTCATCGCCACCGTCACGTTCTCCGCTGGCATCTATCCCCCAGGAGGCTTCTGGCAAGACGACAAGGACAATCATACGGCCGGGAGACCCATCCTGGCCGACAAGATGAATTCCAAGTACGATAAATTCATGAAGAATAACACCCACGCATTCATCCAGTCACTCTTGCTCATCATGCTATTGATGTTCTCCTATACAACACCCTGTCACACGCTCCTGATGGCCCTGGTGTTCTGCGTGGGAGTCTCTCTGTTGACGACCTTGGTGTTGATGGGTATGACCTACAGTACCGGGTCATCTGGTATGTTGGACAAACCACCATATAAAAGTTCATGTTCTTTAAATCTGTTGTCCGAATCAGCATCGAATGAGATGTTATGTTACGCGCTTATTTACATGGCCGCGTTTATCTTTGTGACGTCGATCATCACCTGCTTGGCAAAGCGGTTGACGATCAGGGAATCCCGCGCCGCCGCAGCCGGAGGTGTCGCATAGAGCATGGAGGACGGGACGGGGCGTGGTCCGTGATCGACTCAGAAGTTGAAGCTGAATTATATTTATTCCATCTTATGCCACCAAATATCTGAATATACATGTACAGTACGTTAAAGACTTATAAAGCATCTTTGTATGGATCAATCATGAGTGCATCACAAAAATTATATAATGTGATCAGATATTTTCATAGAAAATATTTTCTCTGACTTGTGCGACAGACTACACATTATATTTTTCACAAATATTTAAAACTTACTTTTTATTAGTTATGCATGAATAATTTTTCACGAAACAAATCAAATATTCCTACAATTACTTTTGCAATATCATGTTGTTGTTTTTATTAGAAGATATATACTTGTATGAAATACGTATCTTCATTTAGAAAATTATTTGATTAGGTAACCCACATGCTTGATTATAATTAGAATGACTAAAATAACAATAAGTACACAATATTTTTTCCAACCTAAAAAACAGTACGTCGGAACTTTTGATTTTTTTTCAAAATAACACATCTCATCTAATAAGTTACATAAGATAAATTATACAATGAATTGTGTGGAATCATTTATGAAAAAAAATATAATATTATGTATATCACGTTACAATGTGCTGGCTAATAAAGTATATAAGTCGGTTAAAATTTTTTTTTGAGTAACAAGTAACGAGTAACAACGCTAAAAAAAGAAAAGAAAAAAAGCTACAGTGAGTCTATTTTACAATCCAAAATACAGACCTCACACGTTTTTATTTTCTTACAAATCATATATATCATTTAATGACGTATGGACTTTTATAAAAGATAAAATGTATACTCTAATTAATTCAATGATAACATTTATAAAAAAATATAAAAAAAATTTAACGATGCATATACCTCATCACAATGAGCATATACTTTAATAAATTGAATGATATCATTTATAAAAAATATAAAAATTTTAAATGAGAAATATATCTCATTACAGCAAATATACATAGCCAATAAGATATATAAGACTGTATTTACAACTATAAAAATGATCGAGTGTAACAGTGCTAAAATAAACTCCGACTACCTTATTTATGGACGTGATCCTCCCAGAACCAAGCACGGGCTATCTGGTACAGATCCTTGGGCAGCTAAGCCAGGTCTTATCGGGCCAGGCCTCCTCGATGTACTGGACTATGATGAGCGACTCGTAAATGGGCCTCTCGTCGTGGATCAGGATCGGTATCTTCTTGTAGACCAAATTGGAGCCCACCAAAAGGTCGCTCTTTTCCACCAGGTCCCGTTCCATCCTCACCCTCAGCCTGAATAAGCTCTTCTTCACCAAGTTTGGATCGGTTCAGATTCAATTTAACCAATCAAAGTTGCACCCCAACACCCAACCACCCTAAAAAGTTGTTGATCATAAACCCACCACCTCGCATATCTCTCTTTTTGTCTCTCTGTCCTCTACTCCTCTTCAGCTAGATTCACATAAGGGTCCCCATTTGGTCTGAGGCCCGAAAGTCCGATCTGCATTATCCTAGCCTATTCGCGAGCCGGGCCTGAGCTTGATTCTGGGGCTTGGGTAGAGGTGTAAAACGGGTCGTGCCAGCACGGCATGGCACGAAGCACGGCATGTTAAAAAACAGGCACGACACGGCACGACACTGTCGGTATCGTCGGAAGCCTCCGAGGTGTCGGTGCTGTCGGAAAGGATCCCGACGGTGCGCGGGTGCGCGTGCGTGTGTGGGGATTCTTTGGGGATTCGGATCGGATGCGTGCCCTGGCGGGCTCGATCGGATCGTCTTCTCGGAAGGGTGAGGGGTGTCGTTCCTGGTTGAGGCGCCCGGTAGCGGCTCAAGAGGATTCCAGAGTTTGTGTGATCGCCACCTGCTTTTTCTAAAAGCAGGAAAAGGTCGGGTTGGATTTGATCGCCTACGTGGGGAGTTTTTGGGGTCTCCGCTCTGAGACACGGATATACCGTACACAGAGGTGAAAAACAGATAATCTTATTATGCTTCCGGGGCTTGACTAAAGGAGTCTTGGGACATAGGGGTGCAAATGGGGTGTGTATAGGGGGGCGGCTAATGGGATCAAGCCATCTGGTGAGGGGCGGCTACTAGGGTTTAGCCGTCCGGGGCCTGGTCTGGTTTGGACAGAACTTCGGTAGGAAATGGGTTTGGTTTTGGACAGAGGTTAAGCTAGGTTTAGCCCGGGTTTCTGGAGGGAGGAATGAGAGGGTATTTTATGTAGGAAAATGGTTATTTCTCTCACAAAAGGGAGCTCTCTCTCTCTCTCTCTTGGGATTTCTAGTGGGGAAAGGGAATGTGAATTGTGGGTTGTGTATTGGTGTCTTTTGGATTGTGGATGTTGATTTGTGGATGATGGATTGAAGGCTTGGTACCTCCTCTATTTATAGTAAAAAAGAGGCAGGGGAATATCCAGGGGGTAAAAGAGTGGCTTGACTAATAATGTGTGTGATTAGACCCCTCATTAATTCTCTGGTTCTTCTGTCAGGACCAGGTGAAGGGCGGCTAGTGCTAACTAGCCGCCCAGGATGGGACGGCTACTTCCTGGTAGCTGCCCCTATCATGACTTGCCAAACGTCCCATCTCTGATAAGTGGTGACTTGGGTCGGTTACTTGGGTTGATCCGGCTAAGATAGGGCGGCTAAAGATCATCACCCGCCGCAATGATCAGCATTTAATACTGCTTTATGTCCCATCCAGGGGACTGGTCCAAAGTCGGCCAGGGGGGCGGCTAGTGCTAACTAGCCGCCTGGTATGGGGCGGTTAGTTAGGTCTAGCCGCCCCTTGCCTGGGATTTAGGGTTTTTGGGTTTCTGGTTTTAGCTTAGGGCTAGGGTTAGGGTTTAGGGTTTCCGGTTAGGGCTAGGGCTAGGGTTTGGGTTTAGGTTAGGGCTAAGGCTAGGGTTTAGGTTAGGGCTAGGGTTTCCGGTTAGGGCTAGGGCTAGGGTTAGGGTTTGGGTTTAGGTTAGGGCTAGGGTTAGGGTTTCTGGTTTCCTGAACTTCGGTTCTCTACCAGATGTCCAAATGTGGGATATTTCCGAGTGTTACTTGAAGTATTTCTGTCTCTCTGAACGGTCAAAATTGGGGTATCTACAGACACGTTAACGGCACGGCACGGCACAACACGTTATGGTTTATGGGCCGTGCCGGGCTAGCCTTGTGGCACGTGGGCCGCTTTCGGCACGGCACGTTAATGAGCACGGCACGATAGGCACGGCACGACACGATAATTCGCAGTAGACGGAGCATATAATATGTTGAATACGTGTCTCATATCATTGTTTTATCATGTATATATAATGTTTTTGTGTGTATATATGCATATCTAATACATTTATATAATTTTTATGTGTGTAATATTAAGAAAATTAAAATTTAGAATTAACAAAATTTAAAAATATATATTTTTTAAAATCATGGGCCGGCCCGCTAGGCCCGTGGGTGACCCGTTGGCCGAGAGGACCAGGCACGGCACGGCCCGTCAAAACTAACAAGCCGGCACTGCACGGCACACTGGCCCGTTAGCCCGCTTCCTCAATGGGCCGTGCCGACACGGCACGGCCCGTTTGACACCTCTAGGCTTGGGCCTGGCCCAAGGGTCAACCTGAACTGAGCCTATTTGAGCTAGCCATAAGACTTGGGGGGGGGGGCAATAAAATCAATGAGTTCCATGTAATTTTTATTTGAATTGTGTTTGAATTATGTAACGTATTGATATTTATGTAAGTGTCATTCTAATTAGGTAATATAAGATTCAGTTTTTAAGTAAATAATTCATTTTATAATTTATTTTTGAAAATTCAATTGGTGTATATATTTTTTCTCAACATTATACTTTTAATTTTATATTATTTTAATATTTATGTGTAAATAAATAACTTAAAATTAAAAAATTAAAAGAAAAAACATTTTTAAAATTTGAGCCTGCAGGCTCGCCCATGGGTCCATTTATTTAGCCGTGAGCCAACCTGGCCTGGTCCTGCTAGCCAAACAGGCCTGCCGGCTTGGGCCCTGTTTGAACGGGCCGGCCCAGCCCGTTGCCGATGGCTAGATTCACCCCCATCACGTCCTCCTCCTCCCTCCTCTCATCCATGATTTGTCCAGTAGAGCTCCCTGCACTCACCAATGTCGATGCAGCAGCAGTCGCTGTTGGTGGTGATCTCGTCGATTATCGCAACAAACTCCGACAAATGTGAATGATGAGGTTTTCGAGGGAGTCAAAAAGCTCCTTCTTAGTTATCTGACCATTATCATTCCTGTCGAACATCTAGAACACCGGCTTCAGCTCTGTTGAGTACATCAGAGTAGTAGTTTTAGATTGGTGGATTTTTTTAGCAGATGCAAATAAGTAGATTTGGTTGTGTCTCTGTTTTTTTTCTTGTTCTTTTGGAGAGATTGAATTGTTAAAAATATTGGGGTTCTCCTATGGATGATTTGGAGCAGAGAAGTTGAAATGTTTGGTTTTGGTTGGTTGATTGTCTCTGTTTTATTTTATTTTTTAATGTTTTATTTCATTTTATTTTAATTGAGGTGGTGAGATTAATGTTACTCATAACAATATATAGTTTGGTTGGTGGATCAATATATAAATTGGGGATGGTAGATAGAGGTCCGTCAGAATTGCTTGGCGGGATAAGGTTTAATCGAGATATTTAATAGTCATCATTAAAATTTAAATCCATTGTATAATCCCATTAAATTTGTCCTTTTGTATCTAATAATGTCCAGATTATGATAGGCATATATTTTAATATTATAGATAATGTATATAATTATTTTGATACAGACTGCTTTAGTGTATCATATCTATATGATAGTGTTCTGTGTACATGGATTACTGTATATGAGGTGTACATGTTCAGTTGATAACTCAATTTTTTTTTAAATGTTTAAATAGTTGATTATATATATAATTGATTAAAAAAAAATTTAAATGACAGGCTGACGCCATAGTAATCGATTAATAAATACTGTTTCAGTAATGTTAGCAAACACTATTCATCTTATAAACAACACCAACAAAAGGACACATGATATTATTTATGTTTTATTTTTGTGGTCCCTATTTTGCATGGATGATTGAGGATCAGTAACATGTGATCTCTGGCTCACAACCATTTTCTCCATCACAAATCAATGGCGCAAGATTACCTTCCCTAATGTTATTGAATAATGCTGGTGTCAATCTTACATATATTAAAGTGAGCTGATTATGCTCTTGAAAAAAGATAGGAAGAAAGAAATCATCAGACAAATCAAAGGTCAATTAAATTCTGAGTATTTTTTCAATCCCTTTTTTTTAAGGTGGTAAAATTTTCTTAGCATGTGAAGAACATTCCAAATTAGTTGCTATATTTTTTTATTGGTATATACAATCCTTTTTACGGCTCACTTATAGTCTTTTATCTCCCGTTTTTAATAGCAATGTACATATATCGGTAGGATTTTTACATTTTCTATAGGTGAACTTATATTATTAGAGTATATATTTCATATTTTATAAAAATATATACTTCATTAGATAAGATATATTATTTTTAAAAAAAATTTAAAAGGAATGCAAACTACATATAGGCCTAGAATGTGACTCAACGTAAATCTTATAATTTTTATAGATCTTTCCACTCTTTTTGGTTGCTTAACTTTTTTGTATATTGGTATACATCATCTCTAGTGTATTGTTCTGTCATACATTGCTCTATATCTATATCTATGTACATTGTTAAATCTCATAAATTTTTAACATTGGTATGTAATATACACATACAAATGATAATTGAATGGGTTACGATCGACAAACCAGAATGCAATAAATAAACCCAACAACAATCTCATGCCACTTTATTTTATTCATAGGAAAGTAGGAAACATACAAGCTCCTCATTTTTTTTTATAAAAAAAAAGGGCATTCATTCAACAATTAAAATCACATAATTCTATTCGATCCCGATCCGCGCTGCTTCAAGAAGCCTGCATATTCAATTGTGGCTTTAGGGTCAGGTAGAGCCTCAGAGACACTCTTCCTCTCCTTGCACCTATTCACCCACTCCAGAATTTTGGGACAAACATCCATAATACTAAAGCCACCTTCGAACTCGAAGGCATGGAACCACGACCCGAAGGATATGAGCGATATATCAAGGAACCCGAATTCCTCCCCTCCGAAGAAGGGTTCATTCCCAAGTGTCTTCTCAAGGAGCTTCATATTGGAGATCATCTCCTCCTTGGCCTTCTCCTTGTCCTCTCCCTTGGTCTTCACTATCTTTTGCCCACATACATATATCTGAATTGAATATACATGTACAGTGTTAAAGGCATAAAATAAAACTTTATATGGATCAATAGAGTGCATCACAAAAACTATATAATGTGATCAGATATTTTAATTGAAAATTATTTTCTTTTACTTATGCGACCGACTATTTTTCACAAATACTTAATGTATTTTTTATTAGTTATGCATGAATAATTTTTTCACAAAATTCAATCAAATATTCCTACAATTACTTTTGCAATATCATGTTGTTGTTGTTATAATTATTATTTGAATATATATACCTGTATAAGTAACGTACCTTCTTTTAAAAAAATATTTGACTAGGTAAATCAAATACTTGATTAGAATTAGAATGACTTAGTATATTAGCAGCATCAAACAAATAATAATGTTACGCACAATTGATCATTTTTCAAGAACCGCGCTTAACAAGTAATAACAATGCCTAAAAAAACGAAAAAGTGATTTATGTTATTGTTCAAAACACAGACTTCACACGTTTTTATTCTTTTACAAATCATATATACCCTCATCTTCTAATGACGCATGCACTTTTATAAATGTGAAATTTACATTTCAATGAATTAAATAATATCATTTACGTTAAAAAAAATATATAAATATATAGTGAGTATACAGGGCCAATGAAATATATATTACTGTATGTAAGACCCGAAAAAAGAAACTCCGACTACCTTTTTATCGATGAAATCGGACCAAAACCTAGCGTGGGCCCGCTGGTACGGATCCTTGGGGAGAAAAGTCGGGCCCTTATCGGGCCAGGTCTCGTCGATGTACTGGACAATGATGAGCGACTCACAAATGGGCTTCCCGTCGTGGATCAGTACTGGTATCTGTTCGTAGATCGGGTTGGAGCCCACCAAAAGCTCGCTCTTCTCCTCCAGGTCCTGTACCATGTTCTCGTACTCCACCCCCTTCTCCGCCAGTGCTATCCTCACCCTTATCGCGAACGGGCTCACCAAAAAATCCAGCAGCTTCACCCCCTCCATTTTCGCCGGAACTGCGTGAATAATTGGAATTGGGCGCGTGTTATATCACACTCCATTCGCTCTCCCGAGCCCAGTGTTTTATAGTCGTTGGTGACATCATTTGGGTGGTGACGTGGCAAAATCGGGACGGTCCGTTTATAAACAAGAATCTTCAGCTCACTCCATCCCAATCTCCATCTAAGTAAACTATTTCAAGACCAAAAACCCAAAATGGTAACAGACAAGGGAATAAATCTCTTCCAACTCACCCAATGTCCACCGAAGGAAACCATTTAAATAAGAATTCAAATCAGCCATTTAAAATAGAACAATAATGATTTATATGCCCCAATTTCACAGGCCCCAAATAAGCCCTATGAGGTGATAATTGAACATTATCTGTTATACCATTTATTAGATAACCACCTCAAAATTTTATTCCGAAAATCGTGGAGTATCATTAATTCTTGTATTTCTTCACCATTGCATCATGGAGAATCATAAATTTTAAAGCTTTTATTCATGCAACAGATCTGAAATTCTATTTTTTATGAATTTGAAAGACATGGAATCCTTTTTTTTTTATTTTTTTTTATTTGGGGAGAGATCCATCGTCAAACTCTAATGCGGTCATGAATTCCACATCGGTGAGGCCTTCTTTTCATCAATCATCTCTCCTCGCTTTTCATTTCTGACTTAGTTTGGGCCTTTGACGAGGGGCTCTTATTATAAAGATCAGATTTTTGTATTTTTATATTTTATAATTGGAATTGTATGTTTTATTTTTGGATGAATTATACGATCATGTGAGTGTTCAATTGTCTAATTTTTTTATGTTTTAATGTTATTTTTCACAGTTTCATTTGTTTTTCATGTATTGAATATCATTTTTCATAGTTTGATTTGTTTTTGTCTCAATATCTAAATGTAACATTTTTTAAAGGGTAGCTTGTTTGATAAAACTGTTATATTGTTGACAATGTAAATAGTCATTTTTTAAATCTTTGTTATTTTTTTTACATTCGTAAATGTAACAGTCAAACACATGCATGTATTGATTTATATTTGTTACATTCATAAATGTAACAGTTAACTAAATGTAAATTTTTTGATAAAAAAAATGTAACAGTCAACTAATTTTTTAAATCTGTGTTATTTTTGTTACATTCGTAAATGTAGCAGTAGCCGTTTAAAGGATTTTGACAAAAAATAATTTAGGTAAGTTTTTGTGTAATTTAGGTAAGATCTGGATGTAATTGAAATTGAAAATTGAGTTACTAGATAAGGATTTCAAATTTTAAATTTTGAAATACATAAATTTTGGTGTAAATAAAAAAAATTAGTAACTCATTAGAGAAAAAATAGGGATTTGGGTTAGTGAGAGAGATTTTTAATGAATGGCAGATTTGAATTTTGCCATTTTATCCCTTTTGAAAAGTCAACACGCTAACCAATGAGATGATGACATCTCATGGGGCTTCTGAGTGGGGCTTATATTCTGGGGCCTAGGTATCATGACTCAAAACAGAATGCCTAGCCATTTAAAACAGAATTTCCTTGATGCATGAATTCTCTAAATGGAAGGACAATTACATTCGTGATATCTCTTTATTTGATTTGATTTGATTTGAATTATATAACAAATCTCTGGATGTAAGGAGATTTAATTTGTCATTTATAAATACAATAATGTTTTCATACGCCCCATCTAAAGCCCCATGAGGTGGTAAAAATGAAATATCTAAATTACCCTTCATTCCCAAATTGTATTTTCATATTGTAACCGATTCCACAATTAATGGCTCACAATCAATGGGAGGTGGTTATGATATGCTTTTCTTTCTTATTTGAAAATAAACAATTCAATTTAAATAAACAAACAGACAACCCTTACGATATGTTTCTTCTATACATATTGTTTTTTCCATAATCTTTTTTTTTTTTTTGAAAACAATCATATCAATCGAAAGAGATTGTGATCACGAAACACATATTGATTCATCTATTTTACAAAAAAAGAAAATTCAATCCAATTGCAATTTTTGCGAGGATTTCGATTTTGATTTCCATTGCAATTTTTTTTATCTTGTGTTCGGTTCGTGGAGAACATTGACGATCCATTCAGGTATCTTGAATCTGTATCTGTTAATTCAAATCCAGATAAAATTGTATTCAGCCCATTTTTTTAAGGTATTTGTTAATTCAAATCCAGATACACCTGTATCTGGATTTGAATCCCAATCCATTCTTTAAAGGTATTTGTTAATTTAAATCCAGATACACCTGTAACTGAATTTGAATCCCAGCTCATTCTTTGAAGGTATTTATTAATTCAAATCCAGATACATCTGTATCTGAATTTGAATCGCAGCCCATTCTTTGAAGGTATTTGTTAATTCAAATCCAGATACACATGTATCTAAATTTGAATCCTAGCCCATTCTTTGAAGGTATTTGTTAATTCAAAACCAGATATACTGTATCTGAATTTGAATCCCAGCTCATTCTTCGAATGTATTTGTTAATTCAAATTCAGAAACACATGTATCTGAATTTGAATTCCAGCCCATTTTTTTAAAGTATTTGTTCATTCAAATCAAGATACAGTTGTATCTGAATTTGAATTTTAGCCCATTTTTTTTAAGGTATTTATTAATTCAAATCCTGTATTTAAATTTGAATTCCAATTCTATTTTTATGGGAAGAAATATGTCATTTTTCCTTCATATGGTTTTACCCAAATCAAAACCCTAAAATTCAAAGTTTTTAGAAATATGTTAGATCAGGTAGATGATTTCATGGTGCCACATATTGGGGAATTCAGTTATGAGATTTAATTTAAATATTAATTAGTTAGAATTTATTTTTAAAATTATAAGAAGGGTAGTCTTTTCATTGTTATTTTGGTAGTTAGAAAAAATCAAATAGAAAACCAATAGAAGAGTGTCACCTATTAGTACTCACAAATGGAGCTTAATTTATGGGGTCAAAGTAGCAACACCCTTATAAATAATGTATGACAATCTGTATCAGTATAAATATAAGGGAATTCTCAATGAAAAAATAACTTTGATTTGACAAATCCCATTGTATTCAAAATTCCTCACGTTTGAGTTTTCTTTTTCTTTTTAATTTGGCCGACTTTATTCATGGCGGCTTTCGACAACGTTGAAAATTTGAACGTCATTTGATTTAATATAACATTGTTTATTTAATATTCATGGCCGCTTAGAGATTTGTTTTTTTTTTTTTTCTGGCTTGTATAGGAGGTCTTTTAAATCTTTTTTTTAACATTACTAAAAGAAATAACATGTCTACAAAATTTCATTAATAGACCACCAATCTCCTTGTTCTGAGGTAAGCTTCTGACTTCGTAACTAACAGATGTTATGATATATAGTCTAATTTTTTTCCAATAAAATCACTTCATGGAAAGAAAAATGCAACTTCCTGACCTATTTTTAGCTCACATATTTTGTTTTAAGGAGTATTTATTAAAAAAATCAAAGACAAGATTATAAAACGGATTAAGTGTATAAGTATTTAGGACATCGTTCTTTTAAAAAAGTGAATATGATGGAAAACGTTAAGTAAACATGTGCAGGATGTATAGGGCTGAACTAAACATGTACAGATATAAGTAGGGTTGAACTGTTCAGCCCTACTTACATTCTGCACATATTTTGATTTTAAAAATACATGATTAATTATAAAAATAAATTATTTATAAAAATAAAATAAATAAAATATATACTAATACAAATTGAATACATTTATTTTTAAAAATTTTATAATAATTTTTTTAACATATATACTTAACATATATGGGCGGCTTTCAAGGACGTTGAAACTTAAACGAACTTTCATTGATTTAATATAGGGATTTTTAGTTTTAAGTTCCTATAAATATGTCTATTTAGGGATCGGTTCCTCTCTAATTCATATTTCTTTTTAAATCCTCGTATTCAACCGCCTATTTGGTTTTTCGTCCTTCCATCCGTCCACACACCGTTAATTTGTGAAATATGACTATGTTATTAGTGTTAAGTTCTTGTAAACAAATGTTATTTAGTGATCAATCCCTGTAAAATATGAAAAAATGAGGGACTAATCACTAAATAATATAGTTTTCGAGAATTTAAAAATAAATCACATTTCACAAATTAACGGTGTATGGACGGATATTTGACGGATGGACTAAAAACTAAATAAGCGGTTGAATATAGAAACTTGAAAAGAAATATGAAGAATGGAGGGATCGATCCCTAAATCAGCAATGTTTACAAGGAGTTAAAAATAAAAATCCCTTTAATACAACATTGTTTGTTTAATTAATATTCTGTGCGGGTGCCTCCTGATGTCAGAGGTCTTCTCTTCTTTGTTTTTTATTTTTTGTTTTTCTATTTTGTGGGAGATCTTTTATTAAATATTTTATACAAGGGATAAACGCATCCACCTCTATGAAAAGTGACTGACATTCAAAAGGATTTCTCAAATTTCAATCTATCCAAAACCCCCCCTTCACTTTTACCTTTAAATATAAAAAACCCCTACCGTAACAGATGATAACATGTAGCTGGGTTAAATTAACCCAACATTATTGAATTATCATTATACCCCTAAACTTAAAATAATTGAATCTAACCCTACTTCTTCACTTTCATTCTTCTCCATCTTTTATGCGCCTCCATTGACCGAAGTCTCCCTCATCGATCACCCCCGCCCCCATCGACGCACCCGATCGCCCCTTGGCCCAGCCCTGTCGCCCCACAAAAATACTTACACAATCCGATATGAGAATAATTGGCTTCACAACAAGTGCAAATGAAAGAAAGAAAAAGTTCATATAATATGATTGAAAAAAAAAGAACTTTGATTTGAATCCATGTGAAGAAGATGAATGAAATGGATATTAAACCCCCAGATCTCTCTCAACGGTATAAAAAAAATGGGATAAAAAATGAACATTTAGGAGGTTAAAGAAGTGATTTGAGAGGTTGAAGAAGAGATCACGGTCGATTTTTAAGAGAAGGGCAATTTTGTTGTTTTTTGGGTCTTTTTGGATATTTGATATAAAGCAGAGGGTATTTTGGATATACATATGTTGTTTCCGTTAAGTGGACAGAAGATTTTGAATATATTCCTTATAAAGTGATCAAAATTTGATTAAGGGGGCAATTTGTTTAACCAAGACAAAAGTCAGGGTTTTTTGGATATAGTGAGATTTGAGGGGTCCTATTGAATATCTGTCACTTTTCAAGGGGGGTGAGTGCATTTTTTCTTTATACAATCTTTATGGGGTTTTTTGAGGTGTGTATTCTTTTTTAATTATTAATTAAAGAAGTAACATGTCTATCAAGTTTTAATTTTTTTAAAAAACATATAACATTGTTTAAAGAAAAGGAAAATGTTATTTCCTGACCCATTTTATACCTCACACATTTTGTTTTATGGAGTATTTACTAAAAAAATACAATTAATCAATTTTATACATTGCATTAGTGGCGTAGAGATCACAGACAAGATTGTAAAACGGATTTTTTGGGGGGGGGGGGGGGGGGGGTAATCAATTATGACTTTCATAGACATACAATCCATGTTCATGGATTTATAAAGAAAAATATCATTTCAAAATCCCACCTAAATTGGTGGGATTCTTCTAAATTTTCATTCTACTATTACGAACACCTTCTCTTTTTTTTACAAAACACCATTTCTTTTATGGTTTTTTTATAATGAGTTATTTTCATTTTTTTATGGATGTTTGGTTCTCTCAGGTTTTTCATATTTATTACAATTTCTTATAATTTGTCTATTTATCATCTCTATTTTTATTTTTGATGAGTATGCATATGTATGAAATATTGATATTATCTCATATATACGATTAATGTATGAAATATTGATATTATCCCATATATATGACTAATGTTGGATTTGTTTGAATTGCAATCAATCATTTTTATAATTTTTTATTATATATACAATAATGCCTAGATCCATAATTATTTTGAAAGATACATATTTAACTTATTATTTAGCTGATTATGTGTGCAATAATTTCACAATATATGGTTTGGTTTGCCTTTGTATGCATATAATTATGTACAATATGTATGCCTGTATATTTTTTATAATGTTTAGGATATATAAAATAGATATTATATATTTGAATGATATATTTTTCTATAATGATTCTCATATTTGATATGTTAGATAAACTTGTTTTTGAATTTGTTATTTTAAAAATCCAAAAGTAAGTCTATGAAAATTTATGAGTCAATGAAAATTAATATGTAAAAGTTTATAAAAGTCTGTGAAAGTCTACAAAAACCTATGAAAATCCATATGTGAAAGTCTGCAAAAATCTGTGAAAGTCTATGAAAGCTTATTTGTGAAAGTTTACAAAAGTCTATGAAAGCCTACAAAAGTTTTTGTAAGTTTACAAAGTTCGTGAAAGTCCATCACTTAAATAATATAAATAGAAATTCATCAAAGTCTGAATCGACTACTTGATGTAGTGCAAGACTGCGCTCTTCAGCAAGTCCGATTAAGGATGCAAGATCCGCAGGCTCTAACGACGCTGTTGATTCTTTAAAAAAATGTTAGGACGGTAAGCTTCAACAATCTGTTGATTTCTTGCAAGAAATACCAGATGATGATGTAACTTTATATAATTGATATTTATTCTTTTTTAATTCTCCTTTGTCATTTTCAGCACACCCTTTCATAATGACTAATATATAAAATGAAAAAAACTTTTCTAAGTCTTACACACTCACTGTATCTATATTACAATCTTTTTCAACATAATCAACTTTCCACACCGCTTACTGAGCGCCACAAATACCTTGGACAGATTACAATAAATCCTCTACACGAGCGGCTCCTGATTATAAGGTCACTTTTATGTGTGTTTTTAGGAGGTCCTTAATTATTGTACAATTCGTCTGCCAATCTAGCTAGACAATAGAATAACATGCATCACATAATCATTTATTACACAAAGAACAACTCTTTGAGTACTTAGCAGACTACTGAATCTTATCTTGATAAGATGGTAGAGATATATATCCACTCTTTAGTAAGGAGATTTGAGTTTTGAGTCTTAAATAAATAAAAAAGCAATCTTAAACTGACTAGCCAATTAAATGTTTCTGGAGATCCCTCAACACTTGAAGCAGTTTATCGCGGGGTGGCAGCCTCTCCTCCACCACATCCAACTGGAGGTAGCCCTGGAACCATGCGTGCATCAGTGGCAGCTCCCCTTCATCGATGATGGTTACGCCCGTTATCTCCTCGATCACTGGCACCCAGTAAGCGATCCAACCCGTGACGATGTCCACAAATCCGATCGTCTCTCCACCAAAGAACTTGCGCCCCTTGAGTACCCCTTCTAGGGTCCCCTTTTGCGTCTCCTCGACAGTATAGAATACTTTTAAAATCGCAGGTGTGCACTGTCGCTTTTTTTTATTAAGATGTTGCATCATCAGTATCGCATCAATTATTACTAACAAAAAAAATGAAAAAAATTCGTTTTTAACTCCCTGAAATCTTCCATGACAAACCAGAAAATGGATTTAGTCATCCAATCAAAATATCTTCAGTTTTTTTGGAGTAACATGGCTGAATTAAATTATATTGAAATAAATCCTAAGAAACATATTAAAATCGGATTATATCCCTACAAACTTTAGAAAATCATATTTAATCATTTTCTAAGATGAAAACACCCCTGTGCACGTGAGGTGAGTAAGAGATATCACGGGTATTTTAGTAATGTTTCATGTCTACTTAATGTTAACCATATGTTCTGTTACTTGGGTGATGATACACAGGGACCTAAGGTGATTTTAGGGTTTTATAAGAAAATTTGGTGATTTTACAAAGATTTTAGGGAGTTGTAACAAATTTTTCAAAAAAAAATAAAAATAAATTAAGGACCCAAGATGTATGTGGTGATACTACCTTGTCTTCGCAATATCCAGCCCAAAAGCGAGCCATGGCTTTCTCGTAGGGATCATGAGAGAATAGAGGGTTAACGTGCTTCCAAACCTCATCGATGTATTCAACGATGACGAGGGACTCCGGGATGGGGTTTCCACCGTGAACCAGGACTGGGATCTTCTTGTAGACTGGATTGAAGTGCAAGAGTTGGGGACTCTTGTTCGACAGGTCTTCGTCGATGTACTCGAATTCGATCCCCTTCAGCTTCAGAGCCCACTCCACTCGAAGTGCAAAAGGACTCGCCCACATCCCATGGACCTTCACTACTTCTCCAACACCAGCCATTTTACAGCTCTGGAAAACCTGAGCAGAAGACTATTTGAACATGTAGTAGTCTGGAGTCTGGACAATATATATGTGTGTGTTTAATTAGGACTTGTTGTCCTTGATGGGGAGACGGATAAACATCTGCTGCGCCTTCCATTGTTGAATGAATATTTAACAATATGACAGCACCTGGAAATTAATGGCCTGGACCAATGAGAGCCATACATGAAATTACTGAAGTGTCGATGTATGACTTGTTTTAAAAAATCACTCTCCCCCGAAGTGCATATTGTTATATGAAATGAAGTATATATTGAGATATAATTGTGTGTTTTTTTCATGTTAAAATAATAATAAAATAATTTACGTCATACACTGTGATAGAAACTCATATACTATAATGACACAGTATATATTGCTATCATAATGTGTGGGATTGTAAAACGGACTGAGTGTATCACCGCTCTAAAAAGAATATATAAGAAATATTGGCCGAATGGGAAATTTGAGACCAGCTCATATTTTGGGAGAGAGGACTAGTGAATTTTATTTAAGTTGAAAATTTAATTTTTTTATCATCTCTTTTTATTTTAAATATTTATTCAGAAAAGAAAAAATCACATCTTCGATTAATTTTAATGGTTGAGAAACTTTTATACGGTTGAGTTGTCATGAATTTTATAAAGGGGGCTTCTAATTTGGTGAAGAAATATATAAAAAGTTTGTTTTACAATTAATGGTTGAGATTCAATGCTTTAGAATTAAAAAAAATCAGTGGGGGGCTTTTGGAAGTCAATCACGATCGTTGGATAAAATATCGACAGATCATCGGGCATACCACCAGGCTAGCCATAGAGTCCCCCATGGCCCATAACAGATGATCTGACCTTACGTGCATGTTGATCGCTTAGGAAAGAGCATTAATACACTCAGTTTATTTTGTATCCCCATCTATAGTTTAGAGGGATCCCCAGCCACGGAATCAGATCGTCTGTAGCACACTACATGTTTCTCCCTGTGACCAATATATTATCTTCACGTGTAAACTTTTATCGATAAGAGACTGTTTTCGAGATGGACGAATGGAAGACAAAGTTGTTTAACGATAAAAGTTTACACGTGACAATAATGTATTGGTTATTACAGGAAGAAACTTGTAGCGTATTACAAACAATCCCATCCTCCCAACCACATATACAATCCGATAGTGCAAAACGCATGTATGATTTTTTTTTCTTTCGTTTCTTCAAAGAAGTAAATACACATTTATATCTTAGTGTATACTTCACTTATAACATTATATACTTTAATATGTGAACGTATATTAAAAAAAATGGTAAATCGATGAGGACTACAAATGGCGTTTCACACAGCCGTTGGACATATTATTTTCCTTTGGAAAATAATCAGAAGAGACCCACCAAAAAAAATTAAAATTAAAACTGCAGATAGGGAGACAATAATCAAACCTTATGAGTAGTTCTTCATCTACAAGTGACATCAGAATCTATTGTTGACATCACTTCCATTGACAATCAGATAAGGGACCATCCGGACAACGGTGTCGATGGGTATTGCAAAGTTGACACCGGATGATACGCCAGTCCCTGTTCGTTAGAAGTCACAATTTTAAAGAGGTTTTCATGGTTGAGAGGATCAACTGATTTTGATCAGGAAATCTTAGACTTTTCTTTTCTTTTTTTTTTTTTGTAATAAATCTCATGATTTAAATTTTTGTAATAGAAGATCGCGATGCGTGAAGTTAATATGAGGATGAATATAGAAGTTGGTAATAAAAAACAAATCATGCATTGAAACGTGCTTCAAATCCAAGTGCGTGTTAATTGTCACAATGCACACAAAATATGAATGGGCGCTAATACAACAATCTCATGCCACTTAATTTTATTCATAGGAAAGTAGGAAACATAAACGAAGCTCTTTTTTTTTTAAAAAAAAAAAAGGGCATTCATTCAACAATTAAAATCACATAATTCTATTCGATCCCCATCCGCTTCTTCAAGACGTCTGCATATTCAATTGTGGCTTTGGGGTCAGGTAGAGCCCCGGAGACGCTCTTCCTCTCCTTGCACCTATTCACCTAGACAAGCATCCATGATACTAAAGCTGCCTTCGAACTCAAAGGCATGGAACCACGACCCCAAGGAGCTTCATATTGGAGATCATCTCCTCCTCAGCCTTCTTCTTGTCCTCTCCCTTGGTCTTCACTATCTTTTGCCCACATACATATATCTGAATATACGTGTACAGTGTTAAATGCATAAAATAAAACTTTATATGGATCAATAGAGTGCACCACAAAAACTATATAATGTGATCAGATATTTTAATTGAAAATTATTTTCTTTTACTTATGCGACCGACTATTTTTCACAAATACTTAAATGTATTTTTTATTAGTTATGCATGAATAATTTTTCACAAAATTCAATCAAATATTCCTACAATTACTTTTGCAATATCATGTTGTTGTTATAATTATTATTTGAAGATATATACTGTATAAGTAACAATACCTTCTTTTAGAAAAATTATTTGATTAGGTAAATCACATACTTAGATTAGAATTAGAATGACTTAGCATATTAGCACCATCAAACAAATAATAAAGTTACTAAAATCATTTTTCCACCCTCATATACACAATGCCTGACTTTTGATTTAAAAAAAAAATTGAGTTGGTTGAAAAGAGGTTGCGCTTAACGAGTAATAACAACGCTAAAAAAATATAAGAAAAATGTTATTATACACTCAATCCATTTTATTGTCCAAAACGCAGAACTTAGACATTTTTATTTTTTCATAAATCATATACACCTTCTACCTTTTGATGATGTATGTATTTTTATAAAAGATATCATTTACATATAAAAAAATGTGAAAATATATAATGCGTATACAGAAACAATGAAATATATAGTGCTATATTTTAGGCCGTGAAAATGACTAAGGGTGCGTTTGGTTGCGCGATTGCGTAGCGCTTGCGATGGCAGGAAATTGCGTTTACAAGCATGCAACCAAACAGTTTTGCAATCGCAGTTTTGAATCCAGCGATTACAAGCATATAGTGTCCAAAAGCTGCGATTTCAAAAAACTGAGAAAGTGAGCTTCCTACATAATCAGTTTTGCAATTGTAGATTTTTGTAAAATCAATTTTACAATCACGCAATCAAACGCACCCTAAATATAACAACACTAAAAAAAATAAACTCGGACTACCTTTTTGTCGATGAAATCGGCCCGACAATGATGAGCGACTCGCAAATGGGCTTCCCGTCGTGGATCAGTACTGGTACCTGTTCGTAGATCGGGTTGGAGCCCACCAAAAGCTCGCTCTTCTCCTCCAGGTCCTGTACCATGTTCTCGTATTCCACCCCCTTCTCCGCAAGCGCTATCCTCACCCTTATCGCGAACGGGCTCACCAAAAAATCCAGCAGTTTCACCCCCTCCATTTACGCTGGAACTGCGTGAATAACTGGAATTGGGCGCGTGTTATATCACACTCCATTCGCTCTCCCGGGGCCCAGTGTTTTATAGTCGTTGGTGACATCATGTTGGTGGTGACGTGGCGAAATCGGGACGGCCCGTTTCAGTTTTCTTTTTCTTTTTGATTTGGCCGACTTTACAAGGTTATATATTCGTGACGGCTTTTAAGGACGTTGAAACGTGAACTAACTTTCATTTAGGTACTGTTTGACAAGACGGACGGGGACCGCTATGTTGGTGGAAGCATAAGCGCGGTTGCGAATCTATGTTTTAAGGTGGTGGAAAAGTGAGTAACAAATACACATTAACCACATAAACTCAGGGCAAACGTGAAAGCTACGAATTCTATTTGTTTAAGCTTCTGTGTCTGCGGAGTCCGCCACCACCAACTCGGGTGGGACGCGGATCCAAACGGTACCTTAATTTAATATAAAACATTGTTTATTGGGAGGTGTTCACTCAGTTTTTTTATGGCTTAAAATACAGTTCAATATATATCTTATTAGAAATTTAGTTCAATATACTTCGTTAAATTATATTTACATTTATTAAAATTAAAAATAGATTTATTTACTCTGAAATTGAGCGACGATATAAACTTTTTATCAACACATGTATTTCATTGATTGATGTTTATTAAGTTTAAAAAGCTAAAATATGTTTAAATAATAAAAATGACTGAATCTAATACTCATAGCCTTCTTTGCGAGTGCTGCCTCCGTAAGGATATTATTGAGGGCTTATCCTTAGATGATGGCTTAGATGTTTTTATTTTTAGATTTTCTAGCTTGTATGGGAGATCTATTTAAATCTTTTAAATAATCTCTCGTGTGGCTTTTGAGACGTGTACTTCTTTTTAATATCAATAAAAAAATAGCATTTCTACCCAGTATCATTTTAAAATAATATATAACATTGTTTAATGGAAAGGAAAATGTTACTTCCTGACCCATTTTTAGTTCACACATTTTATTTTATAGAGTATTTACTATTAAAAAAAGCAATTATTTGATTTCATACAGAGCATTAGTTACGTGAAAATCACATCCAAGATTATAAAATAGATGAAGGATAGAGTAGTAAACGAGCCGAGCTTTGACATGTTCAGGCTCAGCTCAAGCTAAACTCGCGACTTAAGACTGAACTTAATTTTGTTTTCAAGTTTAGCTCGTGAAAAGTTCGATTGAAACTCGTTTCGGCTCATTTGTAAAAAGAGCTCGAGTGCAAACTCGAACAAAGTCTCGAGCTCGGACTTGTTTAGCAAAAAGAAAAGTTCGTTTAGCTCTCGTTTAACTAAAAAAAGCTCGTTTAACAATTAAAACATGTAAAAAATAGATAACATGTGAAAAATAGACAATTACATTCGAAAATCATCACTAAACAATCATTTTCAAAACGAGCTCGTATAGGCTCGTGGCTCTGCTCAGGTTCGACTCGTTTACAACCAAACTTTAAAAATTGTTGAAGTTCGGCTCATTTATTTAATCAAACGAACACAAACGACCTCCAACCGAGCCAAGTTCAAGCGGCTCTACTCGTTACCACCCTTAATTAAGGGTCCATTTGGCAGAGATGTTTTGGTTGAAGTGGAGTTGGTAGCAGCCAGCGGACGTGATCGTGATGACAAACAACATTTTCACGTTCACGTCGATTAGGCAAAAACATTTGTTGTATACATATTTGTTATGTTTTCCCCTGTGTTGCCTACCTCCAACAAAATGTTAAGTTTAGTCCTCCTTACATTCTGTACATGTTTTGATTTTTAAAATACATTCTTAATTAACAAAACACATTCTTTTATAAAAATGAAATAAATACTCATACGAATTGAATACATTTATTTTTAAATTTTTTATAATAATTTTTTAAAAAAATATATACTTAACTAATAAAGTATAACATCGTGTGTAGTTTTACATGTATTATCCACCCTCTCTTTTTTTGGTAAATCCATCATTTGATTGTCCAAAATTGTATATTTAATGTATGAAATATGCACATTAATAAATAAAATGAAAGATATACTTCAACAAATTTTATATACACATAAAAACTAAAATTTACATGTTTCATATGTCAAAACATATTCTTATCGTTTTAAACTCCTCGGAAATTTTGTATCTTTTATTTAAGAGTGTTGTTACACTCAGTTTTTTTCTCTGTCCAAAATATAATCTTATATACCTCATTATATTAGAAATTCAGTGAAGCATATATCTTATTAGATATTGTATATAACTCGTGATTGTGTAACCACTTTCCCTGAAAATTTGAAAAATACGGAAGTATTCCTGTGAAACAAACGGACACCTACTAAAAATGTTTTCATTCAATTTTAAATGGATAGATATATACTATTTATCAAAGTATATATCTCATTAGATGATATTTACTATTTTATAAAAAAACAAAAACATGTTTGGTCTAAGTTTTGGTTGGTAAAACAAACTGAGTCTAACATTTCCCTTTATTTAAAGGTGATTCATGTATCTAAACATATAACATGCATCGACAAAATGAGATATATAATACAACAAACTCTATGGACTCGTGGAAGTGAAAAATTGCATAGATTGTTTAATGAGATATATATACCTTGATGTACATATTGAGACTACATGCAAAGTATCAAATGTAACATTAGTCTTTTTTGTAATAACATTCTTATCCAAATGGTCCAAAATTTGAATTTTGAAATTCTTATGAATTTTCTATTTCAATTACATCAAAACTTACCTAAATAACACCAAAATTACTTAAATTATTTTTTATCAAAATTATACCAAACTTTACCTAAATTACACCAAAATAACCTAAATAACATTAAAAAAATGTTTTAGTTTTTTTTAATTGCATGATATGCAAGAATGTGATATTTTTAGTTTCTTCCTTTAATAAATGTAACAAACAATTAAAGAGATGATTTATTTTTAAATTTGTGGAACCAATGTAATATGTGCTGGTAAATGTTTCATTTTGTTAGATTTATATATAAATGTAACAAAAAATAGTATATGAGTTGAAACATTTATGAACTTTAATCATGAATGTAACAATTATTTTTTTTTGTTTTGTTACATTTATGTGATTATAATTATATTGTATGATTGTATAACTATGTTGTATAAATGTAACAGTAACTTCAATGTAGCAGACTCCTCTGCAAAAGCAAATAAAAATTTGTTCTTCAATGACTATTTACATTGTAATGTAAAAAAATAACACTTCCACAACAATACATCTGTAGTTGACTGTTACATTTACAAATGTATTAATCATTACATGTATGCGATTGACAGTTACATTGACAAATGTAACAAATACAAATCATTATGTGTATGCGATTGAATGTTACATTTAAGAATGTAATAAAAATATATATTTATGTTGACTGTTACATTTACAAATGTAACACAGATTTAAAAAATGATTACTTACGTTGTCAACAATGTAGCAGTAGCATCAAACAAACGACCACATATAAAATATAATGTTATCTAGTGTTAAATTTAGATATTGAGACAAACAAATCAAAACTGTGAAAAAATGACATTCAATCTATGAAAAAAATTATTGTTTAAGCATTTAAAAACAAAAACAAAACACAATTCGATTATAAATCCAATAATGTCCAACCTGATCGGATAGACATTGAGATGAGATCCAAATCGAAAAAAACAGCTACCATGCCTCTCAAAACCTCAACCCCCCGTTTGGATAGCGGAATTGAGTTATTCTGGATAGATAACTATGCCAGTATAGATAACAAATCTACAAGAATAAAAGATTTTCTGTTTGGTTTTTTTTTTTTATTCTCATTGGAAAACGTAAGAATAAAGATTGAGTTGTTTGTTTGATAAAGAATAAAATATAAATAAAGTGTAAAAAAGTTGATTTGACATGTGGGCCCATTGATGTATAAAAGGTGTTGATAGGTGATTTGATGTGATGATGTGTGAAAAGTTGATTTGACATGTGGGCCCATGAGAATAGATAAGGTGAGTATAGCTTATCCTAAAGGTTGCTTAGAATTGTTATACTCTCTTATACTCGTTTAAACTGGCTTAGTAATATCAAGTTATACCCTTCAAACAAACAACTATTTTTCCTATCTATTCTTATATCACCCTTATACCACACTTATACCCCCTTATTCCGTTACACAAACGGGGGGCAAAATTATAATTTCCGATCTGCTCCCACGTATTCTTAAATAAGCAAAATCAAATTCAATATTCAAACTTCAGTTAATATTGCTGATCGATTATCATAATCGATTAATAGTAAAGAAACAGAGGATTAAAAATAAAAGATTTGATCCCACGTGTTCTTCATAAACAAAATAGGTTCTGAATTCAATCATCGATTGGTTTTGCTGCATGATTTTCAAAATGAATTAATGGTGAAAAAAACATGATTTTCATAATTAATTTCATTCCACAATCATAGAGATGCATCAAAACCATCTCACGTAATTTAAAGTAGTTATCAAGTAAAATGCATAATAACTAATGCCTTATTGCCACCTCAGGAGGCATGTGATGAGGCCTATGAGTTGGGGCCTAAATAATATTATTGATTAAAATAACATGCATCACATAAACTTTAATTACACAGAGAACAACTCATTGAGTACTTAGCAGTCTTAGACTATTGAACCTCAGAGGATGGTAGAGATACGTACCCATCTCTTTATTGTGAGGATTTGGGTTCAAGTCTTAAATAAATAAATAAATAAGTCTTAAACTGACCGACCAAGTAAACGTTTATGCAAATCCCTCGACATCTGAAGCACTTTATCGCGGGGCGGCAGCCTCTCCTTCACCACATCCAGCTGAATGTAGTCCTGGAACCATGCGTGCATCAGTGGCAGCTCCGCTTCATCGACGATGGTGACGCCTATGACCTCCTCGATTATTGGCACCCAATAAGCGAGCCAGCCCGCGACGATGTCCACGAACCCAATCGTCTCTCCGCCGAAGAACCTGCGCCCCTTGAGTCCCCCTTCTAGGGTCCTCAAGCACTCTTTAGCTTCTTCTATCGCCACCTTCTGTGTCTCACCAACCGTCGAGAATACTTTTAAAGTCGCAGGCGTGCACTGTCACGTAATTCAGATATTGTTGTAAAATAATTTTGGGGAACACAGAAGAGATCAATGTTATGAGCACTTTCCTTGAAATACATGTTATTTGTCCCCACTCAACGAATTTAATTTGCTATATGGTTCAAATAAAACACTTCCAAAATACAAAAAAAACTCTGAAAATCTAAAAATAACAATTCTGAAGATATTTCAATGCACTACAAACTGTTTGAACTGATGATTAAAATTTATTCAATAAACACACTTATATAGAAATTTAGGGGTTGACTTCACATACTTTTGTAAATTCAGTTGTTAATCGTAAGGATATCAATTGGTTTTGAAAAGTTACCGTATTTGAAGGAAGAGACTGTTAACCAACTATTCATATTTTTAAAAAAATCAAATAAAAAATAATATATAATTATTTTTGAAAGTGCACCTATTAATGCGCGCACACTTATGCATGTATGGATTGACTACATTCATTTTTATTTTTTTTAGATACCACTTTATAAGTGGGTCAATATATAAAGTGAAAACTTCTAACGTGAGACTATTCCTAAATACCCCTAAACATATTCCAATCTGTTTAGCAATTTTATCATTACTAAAAAATTAAGGACCCAAGATGTATGTGGCGATACTACCTACCTTGTCTTCGCAATATCTGGCCCAAAAGCGAGCCATGGCTTTCTCGTAGGGATCATGAGAGAATAGAGGGTTAACGTGCTTCCAAACCTCATCGATGTATTCGATGATGACGAGGGACTCCGGGATAGGGTTTCCACCGTGAACCAGGACTGGGATCTTCTTGTAGACTGGATTGAAGTGCAAGAGTTGGGGACTCTTGTTCGACAGGTCTTCGTCGATGTACTCGTATTCGATCCCCTTCAGCTTCAGAGCCCACTCCACTCGAAGTGCAAAAGGACTCGCCCACATCCCATGGACCTTCACTACTTCTCCAACAACACCAGCCATTTTACAACCCTGGATAACCTGAGCAGAAGACTATTTGAACATGTAGTAGTATGGACAATATATATATGTTTTATTAGGACTTGTTGTCCTTGATGGGAGATGGATAAATATATCCACATCTGCTGCGCCTTCCATTGTTGAATATTTAACAACATGACAACATCTGGAAATTAATGGCCTGGACCAATGAGAGCCATACATAAATTACTCAATGTCGATATATGACTTTTTCAGAGGATACTCGCTCTTGCTGTCAAACAGAGGTTCTCCACGAAATTGCTTATACCTTTACCCCACTTTTGGTTCGAGAATAGCACTCCAAATGAGTGGTAGAGGATACTCACACTTGCACATCAAACAGAGGTTCTCCACGAAACTGTTTAAACCTTTACCCCACTTTTGGTTCGAGAATAGGACTCGAAATGAGAATAAGACTCGAAATGAGTGGTAGAGGATACTCGCACTTGCCGGTCAAACAGAGGTTCTCCACATAACTGTTTAAATCTTTACCCCACTTTTGGTTCGAGAATAGGACTCGAAATGAATGGGAACTACTAGTAGTTTCAAAATGAATATTTGAAAGGCCGGAATAGATGGGAAATTGTATGTCAGAATTAATTGACATGAAGTAATATATGAATTCCAATCAATCTCGGAAATTAAGTTATTTCACATTATTCAATTAACCCAAAAGAATATGTAGACCAACGGTCAAAACAACTGTCATCGTCTCTTATATATCAACAGTTATTATTTTTTCACTTTTTATAAATTTTTATCCACACCTTATTCACATTTTATCCAAACAACAAAAACTTTATTATTACGTTTTCCAACGAGAACAAATCAAAACACAACCAAACAAAAAATTATTTTATCCTTATTTATACTAGAATAGTCACAAAACCTCAAAATAACTTAATTCTCTGTCCAAATGAGGGATTAAAAGCATTCGTAAGTGACCAAAAATACATATCTTATTTGTTGTAGTTACCCAATCCATTTTTAATCTCATCAATCCTTTTGAAGAGAATAATCAGTCGGATTGTTTGGATTTATTAGTTAAACTGAACGGCTCACATGATTTGCAACGCATAGATTCAAAGCGAATAACTTATGCATACATGTATTATAGTGTCTTAGGCGATTCATGCATGCAACATTTAAAAGTGTCTACGTACGTTGGAATAGAAACGCTTGCATGCATTAATTTGAGCCGTCGTAGTTTTGTATATACTGGTTAGTTTAACAGCTCCGCCCAATTACATTCTATAAATATGTATTATTTCTCTTCAAAAGGATTGATGAGATTTATAGAATATAGTCGTAGTTTTTGGAGGGGGCTTAAAAAGGTTAATCAAAATACAACCAACTATATTCTATAAATATGTATTATTTCACTATTATTAATCAATTTTCAAATAAAAACATTTCACAAAATATCCATCCGAACCATTCACAAAAAATACTTTTTAAAGTCTATGTCATACCTTAACGACTTGATCTTCACGTTCCCAAAATGTTGTCTTCAATATAAAAGTATACAAATAATAAAATTTAAAAAAAAAAGAAAGATAAAAGAAGGAAAATGATACTTTCAACCCTCATTGCATCCCCAATTGCAATCCACATCATTTTTTTATAAACAAAAAAAATCATACACTCTTACATTCAAGTAATATACAATAGTGAGATACAATATTGTATTTTTTTCGTGATAAAAAAAATGATAAAAAAATTTAACAATGCACTATGATAGAACTCTATACACTATGATAACGCAACATATATTATGATATCATAATATATGGACTGCAAAACTGAATTTATCTACGCTCTAAAAAGAATATAGATAAGAAATATTGGTTGAATGGAAAACTTGGGACCGAGTTGATATCCTGGGAGAGAGCAGCAGTGATTTTATTTTAAAAGAGAAAAATTAATTTTTTTATCATCTCCTTTTATTTTAAATATTTATTCAGAAAAGAGAAAATCACATCCTCAATTAAATTTTAATTGTTGAAAAACTTTTATACAATTGAGTTGTCATGAATTTATGAAGGAGTCTTCTAATTTTATATATATATTTCAAAGGTTGAGATTCAATGCTAGAAAAGTAGGGAAACAAAGGTCCACCCCTGGCTCCACCCTGTGGAAGTCAATCACTATCGTTGGATAAAATATCGACAGATTGTCGGGCATACCACCAGGCGAGCCATAGAGTCTCCCATGGGCCATAGCCCATAACAGGTGATCTGACCTTACTTACATACTAATAGCTTGGGAAAGAGCATTGATACACAGTTTATTTTGTATCCCCATCCGTAGTTTAGAATAGTTTAGAAGGGTTCCCCAGCCACGGAATCAGATCGTTTATTGCACACCACAGGCTCCTCCCTGTGATCAATATATTGTCGTCACGTGTAATCTCTTACCGATAAGATAAGAGACTATTTCCGAAATGCAGGTGTGGAGGATAAAGTCTCGATAAGAGTTTACACACGGCGATAATCTATTGGTTGCTACAAAGAGGAGCCTTGTAACGTGTTACGGACAATCACATCCCCCCTAGCCATGTTTACAATCCGATAGTGCAGAACGCATGTATGATTATTTTTTAAAAAAAGAAGTAAATACACTAGTATATTTTAGTGCATACTTCACTTATAACAGCATATAATTCAATGAGTGAATGTATATTTAAAAAATTGAAAAATCGATAAAAACTGCGAATGGGGCTACATACAGGGCTGGACATATCATTTTCCCTTAGGAAATAGGCAGAAGAGACCCACCAACCAAATTAAAATTAAAAGTGCAGATAGAAAGACTATATTCAAACCTTATGAGTAGTTCTTCATTTACAAGTGACATCAGAATCTATTGTTGACATCAGTTCCATTGACAATCAGATAAGGGACCATCCGGACAACGGTGTCGATGGGTATCGCAAAGTTGACACCAGATGATACACCGGTCCCTGTTCATTAGAAGTCACAAACAATTTTAAAGGAGTTTTCATGGTTGAGAGGATCAACTGATTTTGTTCAGGAAATCTGAGACTTGTTTTTCTTTTTTGTAATATATCGCATGATTTAAATTTTAAACGGATGGGTACCTTTGCGAGTGAATGTGGCAGTGTTAACTCCAATGACGTGCCCATGCGAGTCGATCAGGGGACCTCCTGAGTTACCTGTAACGAAGATCGATGCGTGAAGTTAATATGAGGATGAATATAGAAGTTGGTAATCAAAAACAAATCATACATTGAATCCAAGTGTGTGTAAATTGTCACAATGCACACGAAATATGAATGGGTGCTAATACACTTGACACTTATGCACACACTTCCACAGATGCCACATCATCTAACACAGTATGTGAAATATTTAATAGAAAATATACTATACTATGTCAGTATATACACATGAAACTGTATGTATTCAATTTATGTACTTCACTTTTTGGAAAGCGTGTACATTAGTCACGTATTTACTTAAAAAAATTCAAAGCATTATTGGGCACTTTTTGGGCACGTATTTACGTAGTCACAGATACTATAAGATATGCTAATAAACTCTGAATATGTTTCTTGTTCTGTTGTTAATGTATTGCCCATGAATTATGAGCAAACATGGACCCCATATTGGAAATACAACTGAGTTGAAAAACTGTGTTTTAATACTTGGGTGTACTAAATGTTATATGTAGAGCTTCAAAAAGCGGAGATCAGGTCATGACAGGACTTTTTTTCTTTACCAGAATTAATAGCAGCATCGGTTTGTATAGCTCCTCGAATCGCCATTCCATTTGGTGAAGGTATCTCCCTGCCCAAGCCGCTCACAACCTTCACCAGTTGATAAAATTTAGTTAGAACTCTCATAAATTCCAGTAAACGGTACCCAACATTTTAAAAGGATTGACTTTCCATATTGAAGAACTCGTAGACTAGGATTTCATCCATCTAAAAGTCTACGATGTGAGTTGATATGTTCAAGGCTGCAGTGCATTGGCTATGAAATGAGTTAATGAAAAGCATTATTTGATTTGTCTAGTGATTCCAAACTCTGCAGCTTTGTGAATGCAGAGAAGTTTTGCATGTCATGTAAAACAAAGAATAACAGCTAATAAACAATTTAGATCATCTGACAATTGATGTCTTGAACCAACCTTCCTAGTCAACACACATCCTTACTGCTTACTGGTCAGTATTAGACGGGGAAAAATGGCTATTCCACAAGCGACCTTGATGTTGTGAACTTGGAAATCATGGAAAAAATAAGAAATGAGAAGCCTCTGAATTAGTACTCTCACACACACAAGCTCTAAACCTGTCAATAATTTTATCTGGTTCTGAGGCCCCGTTTGGAACCAATTGTCAAACTGATTCCGCTTCTATAAAATCAGTTTTCAGATAATCAGTTCCAAATAGTTTTTTAAACTTTAGTTTTTGGTTTTGGATTTTGATTTTTTTGTGTTAAAACAACAGTTTTTATCAAAAAAAGAACAGGTTGAGAGAAGCTTTTATCGACAAAATTGTTTCTGAAAATTGGTTCCAACTTCCAAACGGGGCCTTAGCAGTCATAATATAAAATCACAAGTTAGCATGACGAATTATATTTTCAACATGAAAAGTATCCTCTGCACGGCTTACAATTCCTAAAAGTATAGTGGTGGATAAGGTGTACGAGTTGCCGGACACAAACAAAAGAGGAAATCGACGTCATCATCTGCTTTCAGGTATTAGTCAAATGAGGCAAGGAAATTATCAATCTGACATCGCCAGCTCAAGCTCATATTAGGTCTGACTTTTAGGCATGGCAAATGGAAAACGTATGTCGTAAAGTTGTAATTAAAGAAGAAGGCGACCAACAGGAGGAAGAAAGAGGACGAGTCGATCAAAGGAAGTAGTGAGAGTGAGTGGTATGGACTCGAACTTTGCTATGATTGTGAGTTGACGATTGATGGGAATTCTTTCACCCTTTATTGAATCTAAGGAACCATAGCATTCCACTTTAGTTCGGTAGCGAGGCGACCATTAGGTAGGGTCAAGAGATTGAGCAGAACCCAACGAGTGTAAGAGCTTATGTCTGAACTTTCCCGGTGCTTCGGAAGCTAGATACACGCCCCTGAAAGAGTTCTATCTGCCTTTGTATAATTACTAAAGGCCTAGGAAAGTGAAACCTCCAAGAGAAGTTTTGTATTGTAAATGAACTAAGGAGTAAAAACATTAATGAATTTCCCATCCCAAGAAAACATTGTAAGCAAATTGATCCATAACCAACCACCGTAAGTCGGTTATGAAGATAACAAAGAACATTTTGGCCATGTTACTTCACATCAGAGAAAATCTACAAAACAATATTGATATGATTCATATTCAAGAGAACTTACCCCTGTAGTAAGAGTGTGCTCATATCCATAAGGATTACCAATGGAAAAACAGCTTTGGCCCACACGAAGATCACGAGATGTACCAATGGTGGCAGGTTTTATTTTATCTCCCCCAACATCAACCTGTGCCCATTCTTTCCATGTAGTAACCATTTCCAAAACTTGATTAGTAGGGTTGAGTAATTTAAGGTTCATGAAGGAAACCATTTAGTTACCTTAAGAACAGCAAGATCATATGCTGGATCAAAGCCAATCAGTTTTGCGTCCATGGGAAACGTACTTCCATTGACATCTTCAAAATAAACCTGAATTGAAATGTAGTAGATTGGTAAAAAAATTATGTTCCAATAAAGATGAATATGTGGTGTTAATTTCCGATGGTAAACGAAGCACAAACCCTGCAACGCTGGCGACCCGTCATATCTGTAGCCAATTTTGAAATGACATGGTAATTAGTCACCTGAAACAGATAAATACATGAATATGAGGTTAAAGACATGACATAACCAATTTTGAATGGATTAAGTGTCTAATCCCAAAAATATTTCAATGTTGTACCTCAGCTTTAATTAATAAACATCGACCAAAAAGGAAAAAAAGTAAAGGAAAAAAAATGCAAACTCATGCAACTTAGGAATACCCATCAAAATATGCTGCCTCACGTTCTTCCTGGTTGGTTGGAGGTGACAATTTATAAACAACTATTCGCAAAATGTTAGAGAAGCTGGTAAAAGAAGCTTTTGGCATTCTCTCATTAGCCAGAGTTCATTATCAAAAACTAGAACACATTTTCACACTAGAATGTGATTTCTGGTCAATAAAGTTAATAGAACAAACGACATGGGGCTTCGGGAGATATGTGGTCATGCCTCACCAATCAAACAAACTGTGTTACACGGATTAATCAAGTATAATACATGGGACTAACATGTAATGGGCCATGTGAAGTGAATAAAATCGAGAACAGATACATAAGCAACCAATAGACACAATTACGCAACACCCCAATCATTGAAGGCTACCATATTGTTTTGTCTAATCATGATGATACATTATTCTCCAGTTCAGTATCTGAAAAGCAGATGGATGCAATACTCGATCTGCTCTCTTAAGATACTTCTTTATATTCCAATAGGGCAATACCACCTAATCGGATTCCTGCCTTATATCTTAAATTTCTGCGAAGTTCAGCAGATTTTTTACAGATTGACACAGAATGTATGTGCTGATCCCCGGATACTTAAAACAAGAAATCAGTTTGGGATGTTGAAATCCTCCTAAGCCCAGACACCTCTATCTATGACAATCTTTCATCAAGTGAATCATGATGTCGTCCCCTCCTAGACAGCATCACAGAAGAGATACAGAGTTGTTCTGTCCACCAATTCTGATAGATTCTATAAAACGAAGTCATTCGGGAAATTTTGCGTGGGTCATTCAGGAATAGCCACACAAGCGAAGGATTCCAGACATCATTTACCTAGGTGCTCCAGCAGAAGGAGAACGACAAGTGTATCCAAACTAACCCTAAGAGTAGGTCCACCATTTGTTTAAATCAAGTGTTTCACTATACAGGCTAATCCTTCGAAATGCATGATGAATGGAGAAGACCCATCAAACCAAATGTTCACACATACCATCTCACCCATACTGAGTGGACTCACTAGTACTCAATTCAATTGCAAGAACTAAAATCTGAGAAAAAGAAGAGAAATGCATATACATATATATACACAGAGCATACAATGTGCCCAAACTTGTCCCATACGAAGCCCGATCCCGTACCCTCGACCTTCGCATCCTCCTCCTCTGCGGTCGCGCCCTTCGCACTTTTCAACAATTCAATGTCCTCTATGTAGACCACCGACGGACTCGTCTCCTGCAACAACAAAGCTCACGTTTTTACTCACCTATGCTTCAATGGACAGTGAAATCTCAATCAAAAAGGCAATCTTTCAAAGACCCAATGTAATAATCTTTACACAGAATGAAACCGACCTGGAAATTTAGATTCAAAATCCAATTTTCAGGTACCCAATAAAACAATCTTTATATAAACACAGAGAGAGAAAGAGAGAAAGGACCAACTTGGAAGATGCGAACGACCCGGTCTTCTTCATCATCTTCTGCTGCTACTTGTGCGGCTGTTGCGAGGTGGGTGGAGGGAGAAGAGAAGGAAGAGAGGAGCGAAGAGGAGGCGAGGATGAGTGAATTGCGCCTTGTAATGAAGAACCCGTTGTTGTTGTTGAAAGAAAAATTCGAATTAGAAGAAGAGGAGATTTTTGGGACTGACGAAGTGTGAAGAGGAGTTGAAGAGAGAGAACCCAACAGCACCACCATTTCTTTATCTTGTTATTATCAGATTATCACTGTTGAAGCTCATAAGCTCTAACTCATTTCGAACGGTGTGAACAATTTAGGAAGGGAACGGATAGCAAAGAGGGAGTTCATTTTGTTGGTAGATATCCAGCCCCATTTAAACATGTATTTGGATAGATTTTGTGGTTGAAAAATAAAAAAATCTAAATATATCTAAACATATTTTTACTGTTTTCAAATTCATTTTATTTTTTTAGACAAAAAATTTCAGATATCGAAGAACTAATAAAATAATAACTTTTAAAAGTTGAATTTGAAATGTAATATTTTAAAAAATTTCAATATTTCAACTATACATCCAAACGCAACCTAAAGAATATTGAACCTCCTTTCATAATTCATGTTATGACAAATAATTAAAGAGATTTTTAATTTTAAGTCCCCGTAAACTATAGGATAGATCGATCACTCACTTCTTCATATTTAGGTTTTTAATCCCTACTTTTAAATAATAATTTAGGAATAGATTTCTCCCACAGACTAAAAGGAAAACTAAATAATTTAGGAATAGGTCCCTCCCAGGACTAAAAAGGAATATATCATTTAAATGTAGGGACTAAAACTTAAATATGAAGAAGTGAGAGATCGATAGCTAAATTTTATAGTTTACGGAGACTTAAAACTAAAAATCCCATAATTAAATGTTGAATGTGCTTAATGTGATATACTAAGTTCGTTTTGCTTTTTTTTTTGCAATTTAAAAGCAGTCGTTTATATATTGTGATAGTACAGTATATGTAGTGTATGGAAAATTCATTTTTTTTATTTTTTTCAAAGGAAAGTGTACTCTTTATTATAAGTATATATTTCAATATATGAATATATATATATGGAAAAAAAATGATAAAGACTATCAACAATATCGCACTCAAAGCGAAACGTATCATTTTCAAAAAGAAAATGTTAGACACGGTTTTTTTTACGGTCTAAATACAAATCACATATGTTTTTATTTTTGAAAAATAGTATACATCATTTAACAATGCATATGCTTTGAAAAAAAATGTGTATTGCTCCATTTCGAATTGAATGAACCATTTTTAATAAATTTAAAAAAATATAATGATGTGTATATATCGTCTAATGATGTATATGTTTCACTGGATTTTTAACAATGAATATGAGACTATATTTTTTCTATAAAAGGACTTAGTGTAATAGAGCCCTTTTCAAAAAAAGGGTTGTTACACACAGTTTTTATTATAACCCCACTTCCGGTCTTATATGCGTCGATAGAAGATTATTAGAGCATATATTTACTTTAACAAGGTATATACTTTGATTAAAAAAATTTATATTTTTTTTATAAATGCATCTATGCAATTCATTTAATTATATGTTTCATTTTTTTATAAAAACATGTACTTCATTAGATGAGATATATTATTTTTAAAACATTCAAAACACTTGTAGACCAGATTTAGGGTTGGAAAATGGATTGGATGTAACATTATACTTTCAGAAAAATTGGGCGTTGTTACACTCAGTTATTTTTACAGTCCAACATACAGTTCTATATACCTCGTTAGAAATCCAGTGAAGCATATACCACATTATGATGTATATACCTCATTAAATTTTTCTTGCACTTAGTAAAAATAGGTTCATTCAACTCAAAATTGAGCGATATACACTTTTTATCAAAGTATATATCTCATTAGATGATGTTTACTATTTAAAAAAAATAAAAACATGTGTGACCTGAGTTTTAATTGGTAAAAATAACTGAATCTAACATTCTATCATTTTCCTTAAAAAATAAAGGGGGTGTATTCCACTTCTTTATTCTTTGCTCATTTATAGGCCGATATAAGGTGGACATCAGAAAATCTAAACTTTAATGGGCCACATGACCAATGTTGATCAATGCTGCTAGGGCCACCTAGTGTCCCAGCACAGCTCTCAAATTTCTAGAAAAAAAAAAAGTTGAGCGTAGATACATTCAATTTGTTTTACAATCTAAGCTGTAACACCATATAACATGAAAACACGGTATATATTACGTTATTATAATGTATAAGATTCTATCATAAAATATAACATAAAAAATTTATTTTTCAAATCGAAAAAAATACACTAATATTTCAATATATACTTCATTTTATATAACAACATTTACTTCAATGTAAGAGTATGATTTAAAAAATAAAGTTTTATATAGACCACAGTTGAAGTTACAATTGGGGCTGCACATATCATTTTCCACCTCATCTATACTTTATCTAACATACATTTTAATGCACGACTGTTCGAATGGAGACAAATCATTTTCGCCCGGACGCACACGTTAACGCCAGGGAAGATTAGCCCGAAACACTTTAACTGGCAAAATTGCATATAGATCCCTGAATATCTCGTATTTCTAAGTAGATCCCTGAAACACTTTAACTGCCATTCCACGTGCCTTCTTAGATTTGCAGATAGATACATTCAGACATATTGATAATGGATCTTTTTCATATAGACCCCCATATTTTGTACATTTTACAAACGAACCACACACGTGTTATAAACAAGTCCCTCATATTTACAATTAGGCTCCTAACAAAAACGGTCAATTTTGTCTTTTCCTGGACTTTTTGCAGATCCACCCCTATGTTCTACCAGTTTCACAACTAGACACTATCTGTGTTATAAACAGGTCCCTCATTCAAATTCTAAAATTTATAAACAGATTCATAATCTCAAAATATGATTTTTTGAATTTCAAATTTCATGGAACTTATTTAAAGATTTTTTAGACCACTAAGATATCCATAAAATTATAAAATATAAATATTTTAGTCACATTAATAAATAAACCAATTAAGATACCCATAAAATTATAAAATATAAATATTTTAGTCATATTAATAAATACAAAAATTACAAATAGAATCGGACCTATTTACACTCATAAAATTATTGATGGATGTCTTGCTTTTTTATATTTAAAACTTGTTCTTTTTTCTTTTTTCTTTTAATTGATTTTGGATTTATATGTATCAATTTTTTATAGATGTAAAAATAAGTATTTTTTTAGTTTCTGTGGCAGTGTTTTTTTTATAGATTAGTAATATATGATGGATTCCATAAATGTAGGTGATTTTTTTTGTCAAATCACGTAATTTTTCATCTCATATAATTATGATTTTGCTTTCATTTTTTTTACTTTTGATTCGTCTTTAATGTATAACAAATTTATTAGTTTATTGTGTTTATCTATTAATTGTTATCTTGTTTAATATTTTATTTTAAATCGTTAACAATGATCATTTGTTCTATTCGTTTTTATTTATTAAAAAAATTATATTTATTCAATTCTTTTTCTTGATGTTGTTTGATTGTTATCTTGTTTAATATCTTATTTTGAATTGTTAACAATAGTTTGTTCCATTCGTTTTTAATTATTAAAAAAATTATATTTATTCAATTCTTTTTCTTAATCTTGTTTGATCAAATGATTGACTCGTTTACATGTAATCTTGTTGGATGAAAGCTTAATTTTATTCTAATATTTTTATAATCGCTCACAATTTTTGGGTCCGACAATGTTCCTCATATTCTTATCAAGTTACTGCTATTTTTTATATCGAAAAGTTAATATTACTTATTCATGTTTGTTATTACGCGCATTGCGCGTACCCTTGACTAGTATAATGCAATGCGCCAACAGTATTGTCAAAAATGGTCTAATCGCACAATCGGACAAATTTTCTGCTGGGCTATTTGCATATCGGATTCAATTAATTTCATAATTTGACCCCTATTTATATTAGTCTCTGATATTTATAAAGAGGTTCTTGACATAAATCGGCCAACTTTGCCCCTTCTGGTTATTTGCATATCCACCCCCAAATTCTACCGGTTTCATAATCAGATCCCCATCCGTGTTACTAACATATTCTTGATTCAGATTTTCAGATTTATAACCAAACCTCTAGTTTCAAAACATGATTTCTCAAACTTCAAATTTCATAAAATTTTCTCCAATATTTTTTGAGACCATGAAGAAACTCATAAAAATATAAAATAAATATTTTAGTCTCATTTAATAAATACTAAAATTCCAAATGGAATGAGACCCATTTGTCCCCCATAAAATTATTGATAACAAGTAATAGGTCTCTAGCATTTTCATTTTCCTATTTACAACCATATCACGTTCATGCATGCGTTTTGAAGAATTAAAGCTTGAAATCGAACGGCTCACAAGTTTATACCTCTGTTTGGGGTGTGGCATAGGGTTATTCACATTTGATAGTTATATTGGGATAGATAACAATCAATGTTAAATAGGTAAATTTTTCTTTGGTTGACTTTTCTAGTTATTCTCATTGAAAAACGTAAAAGTGGTTTTTTTGTTATTTGGTTCACTTTTGATGAAATAAGGTTAAATGATAGATAAAAGATAGATAAAATTTTATGACTTTTTAAATGACAATTATACATCTGCATAAATTGTTTGTATTTGAAAATAAGTGTGAGAGATGTGATAGATGTGACAGCTTTTGGAATATGTGCAATGAGTGTAGGTGAGATAAATTTTTTAAAATGACAGAAACTGGTATTTTTATCCATTGACATAGATAAACCCTCATAAATAATTTCAACATTTTTCTAATAATAATTATCAGATTTTTTCTTAACTTATCATTTACCTCATCTTCTTTAGTGTAACATCAAAGCTCATCTTCTTTTAGTGTGTTTTAATAATAGAGTTGTTCCACCTTTGTCTCTATGTGAAGGATGACTGTGAGAATCTCTCTGTTACCCACTATATCACACACATACACAGAAACTAGTTTGGTGTACTAGTACCGAGTTTTGTGAATATTATACTAGTGAAATGAGTGTGAAAAAAACATTAAAGTCCATATAAATATAGCCTCCAAGAAATTGAATGAATAAGATTAACATGAACTTGTTTATAAGGTATAAGGGTTTGTTTGTGAAACCTCTAAAATTTGGGGGTGGATATGCAAACAATCCAAAAATGAAAAAAATAGCCGATTTTTATGAGGAACGTGATTATAAATATCAGATATCTTTCTATAACATATATAAAGGTCTTTCTGTTAAAACGCTAGAATCTGAGGGTTGATCTACAAACATCTCAGAGAAGACAAAATACGTCTAATTCTTGTCTTTAGGATCGATGGCTCTTTATATATAGTATACAATCTGGGGCCCTATCTGCATAATGCCCAGCAAATGTATGCATGCATATATATCCATTTGTTCGATGCATGTACATACATCTAGTAAAATTCTAAAAGTACCCTGATTGGGCGACTCCTGTCTGTTGTGCCCTCAAATGAATCTCATTCCATTTTTACTTTTAGCATTTATTAAATGAGACTAAAATATTTATTTTATAATTTTATAGGTATCTTAATTAAAAATATATAGTAACTAATATTATAATATTTATGATACTAATAAAAAACTTATTTAAATCTTTTCATCAGAAGTTAGAATCTCTTATTGAAGAGGGGGAGAGAGAAAGAGTAAAGAACAAGTGGATACACTTACTGCGTGAAATGAAGAAGGATTTATAAAGATTTATAGAATAGTTAGTTTTTTTATGAACGCAACCAAAACATTGGTTGAAATTTCATGAAATTTCAAGTCTGCCAAGTGGTATTCTCATACCAGGACCTGATTATAAATCTAAATATTTAAATGAGAGACATGTTTGTAACACAAATATGGATCTGATTGTGAAACAAGTAGAATCAGGGGGCAGTTATGCAAATATCCCATAAAAAGATAAAATTAGCATGTTTTAGAGGGACCTCTTTATAGCAAATATAGGGGTCTGATTGTAAAATAGATGGAATCAGGGGCTGATCTGCAAATAAAGCAAAAAAGGACAAAACGGTTCATCCATTTTTGTTCAGAATCAAGAAATATTAGGGATTTGTTTGTAAAATCTCTGACACCTGGAAGTCTACCCATTTTTGTCCACAATCAGCATACTGGTAAGCCCGTCTCCTGCCTACTGTGCTACTTCATATGGAGTATAGATAAATTGAGAGATTAGAAGGAGACTATCAGAAATTTATCAAGTTCTTCTATGTGAATTTCTTCCATTAAAAATTTCTTTTTGTGTTTATAAATGATCTTGATCAAGCCTTACCCATTCATTCAAGGCATTGACAGTACGAGGATTCGGTTCGAGGACTCCATTTCATTGCACCTCAGGGGGTCAACGGAATTTTGCGGGTTGAGTTGTATCTCGGGAACGAATGATGTCGATGAAACTCTGCGTATGGAGAACATATTCATTTCAAAGATAGCATCTCATATACGCCTCTCGACTAGGCGATTCCAACTTTTTTTCTCTCCATCTTATTATTTTATATTAATCATATTATACATGAATTCTTCAAATTTAATCACTCATTCGTATACAATTTATATATGATTTATGAGAATATTTCTATCACTACAAACAACAACCTGGAATCCCTTCGTTCTCTTTCTCTCATTTTCTCACCTTTTTCTGGATCTAGAGTTCTTAAAGGATTTCTAAATTAAGGATTTTGATTTTAGCAGAAATCAATTGTCTCTGAGAGAGAGGAAGTCACATATTTGTAGGCTAAGGTAAGAGGTTTAAAGGAAAAATCAATAATTGGCTCATATGGGCCTGGATGTCATAACTCAACTCATAATTAAAAACCTAAATACTCATAAGTCATAATTTAATCCACTAAAGAATTATAATTGCACTCCAAATATACTAATTTCAAAATAATATCTTGATCGAGCTCCTTATATCATGTGTTTAATATCTCCCCACATTAAGATTCCAATACGCATTATGAAATAACTATTACTAACAATATTATTTTACATCTTATTTTCCTTGAAATCTTCCTCTTAACTTATTTGATATATCGGATAGTTAAATCCACCAATCCGATTAGACATGATCAAAACTTATAAGTATCTTCAAGAGAGTATCATCAATAGGTTTGTCAACAGGTCGAGTCAAGGTGGACCCGGACCCAACCCATTTGATTGTCGGGTCCTTTGGGTCAGGTCCATATCGGGTCTCGAATCAGGTCGGGTCGAGTCGACCCATTAACAAGCCCAGACTAGACAAAGAGAGGTTGATGAACTTTTAAAAGCTTACAATGGCTTTATTTTTTTTTCTTTTTAATAGTGTAGTATATTATAAATAATTATTCACTATTTTGATTTTTAAATGTTTTATGAGGGAACATTTGGAATACGGTTTAGATTATTATGATTTTATGTAAAATCAAAAAGTTGTAAAAATATTTCAAATGTTAAAACTTTAAATGATTATTCAATATTTAGTTATAAATGTTTGATTGAATCATGAGTGTTAGGTTGGATCATAAATAAATAAAAATCACATAATATTTGGGTCCATAGGATCGGGTCGGGTGGACCCAGATCCGACCCGTTTTGATTGTCGAATCATTCAGATTATGTATTTACGTCTTTTATCTGGTCGGGTCTGGGCGACCTACGACCCGTTGACAGGCCTAATCATCAATCTCTTATAGGAGATGTAGATTCCAGCAATAGCAGGTATCCGTCATACAAATGTTATTGTCAATCAACTCACCAAGCCTGGTGATCCATGGGAGAATCTCACTCTTTAATTAATCAAAATGACAAATAACAAATGCACATGTTTAAGAACCACGTCAGGATTAAAAAACATAAGCAATCATAATAAACAGGGGGTATAAAATCTTTATATAGTCAGTACAAAAACTAATTACCCCAATTTGATCTATTTAATACACACAAAGTGCATTAGCACAATCACTCAAAATCTATGAATCGGTCTCTCATAGTCAAGATAAAATACGTAAGATGAATTGCACTACAATCTTTATCCAAGTTCATCTAAAGTTATAAACATCTATTTATAATTTACAGAGAACCGATAATCTGATTTTTTGTGTGTAAGACAAACTCTACACACCAGATTATCCACAATGTAAATTAAATGATTAAATTAAAATAAACACAATATTTCAAATAATATAATGCAAGCATTTGCTAATAATCCTTCTCACCAAAATGCTAAGATCATCTTAATAATAGAGTTTATTACATAAGTTATGATTTTAAGAATATTATTTTAATAAATATAACAGTACAGGTATATGAAGATAGCATTATACGCACAAGCGCGTGCACCTTACTGGTGTAAATACATGCACGAATAGGGGTGGCCAAACGGCCCGCGAGCCCGGACCCGGCCCGGCCCGGGCCTTCCATAGGGCCGGGCTTGGGCCTTGGTAAAAAACCCAAAGCCCGGACCGGAGCCCGGCCCGAAAAAGCCCGCCCGTAGGCCCGAGCCCGGCCCGGTCATGGGCATTAAAGTTTTTTAAAAACCCTCCCCAACGGATATTTTTTGAAACCCTCCCCAACGACTATATTGGTATCAAAATTTGAATTTCAAAATTCACAAAAACACTATAAATACCCCACAACCTTTCAAGTTTCAATCACTTATCTCTCATACTCTCAAACTCTCTGAAGTTGCACAGACTATATTGGTACAAAGCACAACAAAAAACTCAGACTATCTTGGCTGAGGAGGCTCTGGAAGACCAATTTGATGATGTTGTAAATTTAAATTGAAATTTAGTTTAAATTTACTTGTATTCTTGTCATTTCTTGAAGGATGGCTTTGGGTAGAGTTGTGCAAATGATAGATAAAATGGGTAGGTGCCAACCTAGTTGGAATGTACTCATTTTATTGTGATGCAGTCATCACCCATAAGCTAATATTCAATCATTGTAATGTTCCATTAAAATATTTTTCTATAAATTTATAGTAGTTATTCAATTAATGTTCAAATATTTCTTGTTGTGAACTTATAATGTGCAATTATTGTGAAGTTATATCAATATTCAATTCAAATATTTTTATTGTTCAAAGTATTTTCAATTCAAGTTATTTAACTTTTTTATTTACTTTATTGTACGTTTTAATTTAACTAAAAAAAATGAAAAAAAATATGTGGGCCACAAAGCCCGGCCCGAACCTTAAGCCCGGCACGGCCCGGACTTGGCCCGTTCGTGGTCGGGCCTATGGGCGGGCTCGGGCCTTATTTTGAACTTTAGGCCTGGCCCTGGCCCGGGCCCGAAGCCCCTCAGGCCTGGTCAAAGCCCGCCCGAAAAAAACCCGGCCCGGTCAAAGCCCGGCCTGAGCCCGGCCCATGGCCACCCCTACGCACGAAGCAGTGGATTTCTTTAGATAGTCTAATGTGATGGAAAAAGAGGGCAAAGCCATTTAGGTGGTCCCCAGCTTTTCCTTCATCATTTATCTGTTGAATAATTATGTTGTAAGGACCTCAGGGTGCTATTTTTTTAATCTATTATTATTGGTCATATTAATGGGCCCGTTTGGATAGAGTCATAAGTTATTTTAGGGTTTATACTTATTTCAGGAATTATTGATTTTATCAATGAAATAAGAGATTTTATGTTTGGTTGTGTTTTCTGTTATTCTCATTGGGAAACGTAATAATAAAGGTTGAGGTGTTTGGTTGATGAAGAATAAGATGTGAATAAGGTGTAAAAAGTTGATTTGACATGTGGGCTCCATTGATGTATAAAAGGTGATGACAAGTGATTTGATGTAATGATATGTGATTTGATAGGTAGATTTCCTTATTCCAGTGGAGGAATAACACAATTTCATGGGTGGACTTGGAATACAAATACCAGTTTATTCTCTCCTTATTCCGCATAGCTATACCCCCTTATTCCGCGTACCCAAACACTTATTTTACCTATTCCTCCCCTATTCCACCCATATTCCACCCTAATTCCACTACCCAAACGCCCGTTGTGTTTTAGAAGGCCCTCTGTTTAGCAAGCATGGAAAAATATCTTCAGGAGTGATTCATGATGCATTGTCCCCCCCCCCCCCCCCCCCAAGTGTTGGTCATTCCATAAAATGATTGCATTCATAGCATGCTAGCAAAAAAAAACATGAAACCCCATTGTTTACTGTACTGTTTTTTTGTTATAACTGGTCTACTGAAATCCATACTGTATATGCCCGTCGCCATCCTCCTCCCACCATTCTCTCTCTCTTTCACTCATTCTCTCTCCCCCTACCCCACCATTGTCTCTCCAGTTCACCGCCGCCCTCTCTCTCTATTTTTAAATTAAATATAATTTAAATTTTTACAGATTGCATGAATAACTGCAAAAATGTCTAATGGTAACAAATGAAAGAGTGACTCCTCCCACAGAAATCGCCCACTGCAGAACAGCAAAAAGGTACTTGAAGACATAAAAGAATAGCAGCATTTAAAAATCAATCAAATAGTCCCAATAATCATTCAAATGGGTCACAAGAATGGCATCCACAAACTAAAGATACTACAAAGTGACACCATCAATAAATCAACATCCATGAAATCTAATCACACACCTGTCCTTATGTGAATATCAAATATTATATGAAAAATGTTTCTGAGAACCTACGCGTCCTCTCTAGAGCTATATTTCCTGCATTTATTTGACTTTGTCGGTGAGTACTTACAAAAAAAAATGGCAAACACCAAAATCTTTTTTCATGAAATCAGATGTGACAGGATAATTGTGGCTTGGGTACTTAATTAGATATATATTTTTTTTGTCACAATTATAGATTTTGATAGTCTCTAGGTGAAGGGCCAACAATGATTATCATTTTTTATCAATCCTGATCCATGCAACCCTAGGGTGCATTTAGATGGTGAAATAGGGAGATGATACAGGGAATAAAAAAACATCTGTTTTGATAAGAGAAATAGATAAATATAGCTATGTTAGAATAGACTGCAATTAAATTATTTCACTCATCAATTTCATTTGTATAAATAAGTCTCATTGTCAAATCTACTATCATCATCTCTTAATAAATCAAACGGTCCACAATACCACAAGTCAAATAATTATTTTCACTTTTTATAAATCTTTCTCAACACATTATTTATATTTTATCCACAACTTATTCATAGTCAACCAAACAACAAAATTCATTATTATGTTTTTCAATTAGAATAACTAAAAACACAACCACAAAGAAAATCATTTATCCAATGATATAATAATTTATTAATAGAATAATCATAAACTCTAGAATAATTTATATCTCTATTCAAATAATACCTAAAAGATAAACAATCTCTCTCTATCACAAGACTAAAGACCAACGGGACAGATCAATAATTCTCTCCCATTTTCGAACATGTTGAAAATAAATAATCTTCAATCAAAATATTATGATGATATTGCAGAAGAGTCATGCATGCATGCTCATATTTTTTTTATTTTTAAAGTATATGTTTCATAGATTGCACACAGGATTGAAATGAGAACTATGTTTTGTGATTATCATATCATTAATGCATCCATCACAAAAAGCAGCGCATTCTTTCATCAAATGTAAATATGTTTCAAACATTTTCATCTAATCTATATAATAAAAATTTTAAAGAAAATCATTTGTCAAAATGAAAGAATAAGTTGCCTAACCTAAATGAGGCGTGAGAGTGGGTTTCCATACACTATAATTTAAATACAATTTATATTATTGAAACTGATGAACAAAATAATGGGATCACTGGTCATTTGGCTTAAAGATTCACTATTTAGAGTATGTTATATTATTGTAATCATCAAGAAAACGGTTGTATCAAATCTTTAAAGTACAATTTTTTTTGGATTAGGTGACAATCAAAGATCATTGTAGCAAAGATCATTAATTAATTTAAACTATAGTGTGGAATCCATTAATAAATTTAAACTACAGTATTTATTCTCCACATTGTTAGCAACACTTGATGATTATATCAGTGGATGGGGGAATCTCTGCATGTTGGACCTCACTAGTAGTTTAATAGAAAAGAATGATTAATTATCCATTTTAACAACAATATGGATTTGGGTTTGATTGGAAGGGACCAATAAAACAAGGTCACAAAGCAAGTGTGAGAGCTATCTTTTGTAGTTGGTGAAATTCTTTAATGTTTAAATATCCAAAAAAGAATGGTGCTTTTAAGCAGTGGGAAACATAAAGCTCTGCTGATAGTGATGCACTGATGCTTGAAGTGTTAATGTTTTATTATGGTGCAAAAGAACAACCAGAAGAGACTCAATTTCATGCAATTATCCACCATGTTAGGTTCACATAAATAAATCTCTTATTTTATTAAACTAGATATATGCTTTATTAGATGGAACATGAGGTTTATTTTTGCGTGTGAGAGAATATATAAGTATATATTCTTTTTCCTTTTTTTTATAAAGGTACTAATGAAATATGCATCATTAGATAAATTAAAACTCGTGACTGTATGGAATACTGTACGTAATATTATTCAAAATAATATAGGAGTAACTTCAATTCATATTTAAAATAAATGATGATTCAATTGAAGGGGATTAAAAAAAAGAACAGAACATAACAAATTAATTGAAGGCCAGGCAAGATCACATAATTATTCACCATGGCTTGTTTTCAATTGGTGGCTTGAGTAAGAACATATTAGGATCGGATTCAAACAAGATAAGATATACTAATGAACTTTCTTACAATGAAAATAGAAAAGAAATGCATCCAGAGAGGACTAAACTGGTAGAATCTCAACTGTACAATGAGAACTAGAGAAGAAACAGAAAAAACAAGAAGAGAGAAAAGAGAACCTCGAAAGACACTTCCTATCTTATTAAGCGCTTGATCCCATCAGGTTTGAGACCGACATGTGACAATCTAACATGTGAGTTTACAGTGCTTGCCTCAAATCAATCTCCTATTGAAGACTAACCAAACCTGATGAACTATCAAATTTTTACACTCTTCTATATTCTGACTAACTGTACAATCCTTCCTGCTATTCATCTACCATCTGTTGAAGGCGAATTTGTCTGTTAAATCTCTTTATAAACTCATCCACCCTCCTATTAAGCTCATCCCTCGACATGTCATCAAATTCACAGTCTTTTGAGCTTCCCTCCTCCTCCAACACCTCTTCCTCCTCCTCCTCCTCCTCCACCTCTTCTTCTTCTTCCTCCTCCTCCACTACCTCCACCTTCTCCACCTCTTCCTCCTCTTCCTCCTCCTCCTCCTTGTCATTGCTTTTGTCTTGGTGAATTATGAATTCATCCACTCTTTTTGGCTCTTCAGTCGCAATGGATGCAACACGGTCTTCTCTCAATCTTTTTTGTTTCAAGTACTCCTCATAGAGATCCATCGAGGCCTCGTTCGAAGGAGAAAACGCACCAGAGTCAGCCGCCACAATTAAGATGATGGTGTTGGAGAGGAAGAACCAGAATTTGGTGTCCTTCAAGAGGGTGGAGGTGGGGATGTGTGAGGAGTAGTAGTAGAGAAAGGGGAAGGAGATGACCATGATGAAGATGGAGGCGGTGGTGGAGAAGGTGACCTTACTGAATGGTTTAGGATTGTAGCTGTTGTTGAGGTTGAGAGAGCTTGGTTTAGGATTCTTTGAGTCTAGTAGAGGCTCTGCCATTCTTTTTTCTTTTGGGAGGGAAAGGTTTGTGTTTGTGAATGTGTTTCCTTGGTTGGTCTGCTTTTATAGGTGGATTTTGAGTGAGAATGGAAAAGAATTGAGGTGCAAGCAGTGACAGCAAGATTTGAATGTTATGAAATGATCAAGCCATTATGTGAGTTATATAAGGCATGCTTGGATGTACTGTCAGTCCAATAGGGACCTACTATTGGATGAAATTTTGCTTGAAAAGAAAAAGGAAAAAGAATAGAAAGAAAGACAAAAGGACAGCACATAGCATGCAATGCCCAACTTTCACATGAATACACACAGATGGCCCCCAGGAAGCACAAACATATAATAATAATAATTATATAAAGATCTACAGAAAACAGTTCAAACAAAGAAAAGCTATTTGATTCACCCACTCACATAGTAGATGGTAAATATAATTTATAAAGCCTCCTAACTTTCCATCTGTTTTGAGTGGATAGGGATGGGATGTTGGTTTCCAAACTACCCATGGATATCTATGTATCATATTTAAAAAGGTCTCTTTTTTTTCTTTTTTCTTTCTTTTTTTTTTTTTTTGTGGGGGGGTGGGGGTGTTTAAGCTTCCTTTACTCAGAATAATCCATGCCAAAGGTAGTGAGTATTTCCTTCCATGCTAAGCTAACTTGCATTTTTTTTCTTGCAATATATCATATCTTTTGTAGTCCTGACACAGTGATGCAACATTTGATCAGTTTAATGAATAAACTTATTTTGAATAAGTGATAAAGCTGTATCATCTGTGGTTGATTATCATTTTATTTTTGGTCCACATCAGTTTGAATCATCAAATTTTGGACATATTTATAATTATGGAAAATGTTATACACAACTTCATTTATAATCTCGTATGTAGTTTGCAAATTGCAGATATTTCAATTCTTTTTATAAATAGTATATATCATATAATAAGATATATATTTTTAAAAGACATAGTCCAACAAATTGTATGGACGTATTTTTTAGAAATTGTGAAAAGATTTGAACGAGGTATATATATCTCGTCTAATGCGGTATATATCTTATTCAACAACTACCAAGTTATATGGGAATGTCACATCGCTCCATGGTTAATAGATCTTTTTGAGTTTTTTTTCAAGGAGCTTCAATGGATTATTTGATTGAAGACTGAAAGATATGGAGGTCTTATTGTGGCACAGGTGTAAAGCTCTTTTGATCATTTTTTCACACATCTTTGGTCCACCAAACCTCTGTGTAAAGCTCTGAACAATGTATCAGGTAGAAGGTCTAGACAAAAAAAAAAAAAAAAGATTGGCTTTTGGGAGGCAAAGAGATAAGATAATCTCCATAAATCCTCCACTCTAATCCAAGTTGGGATAAATTTCTCTCTAGCTTTAAAACTAAATTTGTTAAGCTTAATGGGCAGGGAATAATAACACAACCCATGATTGCATGACTTTCTTTTAGTTCCATATGCTTATCCTGTTTCGAACCTTGCTGAATGCGGGTGGAAGAAAAAAAAAGATTCCTAGATTTACTAGGTTTTGATTCACAGTCTGTTTTAGGCACATGATAACCTAAATCTTTCGAATAATAGTGGTTGCCACTGTATGTTTGGGACAGTGTCACCCTCTATGGGTCTTTTTCCAAAAAGAAAAAAAATGCTGCTCCTGTTAACAATTCATGCAAGGTTTGTCTACATATTATGGAAACCAACCAGCTTTTTTTTACTACCATGGTATTTTTCCAGTAGTGAGCTGTAAGAGGAAAGCAAGGTGAACTTAGCTAATCAGTGATTGAAAATGATGATTGGATCACAAAGTTTGACAAGAACAGCCACCATTATCAGAAGAAGATGATAATGTTAGGTGGAGAAGTCTCTCCAGACTTTGCATTTCCAGCTAAGAAGCATAGACGTGTGTAACAACACGCGGTTACACACACAACATTCAACATTACAGCATAGTTATTTTTTATATAACTATTATAAGATGATGTTATAAAGTTGATAATTAGAACATCAATGTAGTGATGTTACAGAGTTGTTAATTAAAACATCGGTGTAACAATGGGTGCTACTATAGTCTCATTTATAGCCCCACACTTATATAAATTAGTTCATACAATTTATTGGAGTATATACTTCATTAGATAAGGTATATACTTCATTAGATAAGATATTCTATTTTTTTTAAAAATCAAAACATGTGTCAACTGCAAACAAATTTATAACAGAATTGTGTCTAGCATTTTCTTATATTGAAATTTTATAGTTTTTTAATGTTCACTCACTAAGTTTCAAAATATTATAATATACAAACACAGTAAAAATATATTCATTTATAAGTAATCATGTCTTTATCATTTATGTGTCCTATTTCTTTTTCAAGAGTTACCTAGTCACTGTGTCCAACTGTCCATAACATGTCTGTGTCCTATGTCCATCCCCCATGGATCTCCTGAAAGTCAAGCCCTGTGATAGGTTAGGTTGGAACCTAAGGTGTCAAATCAGCCTGCATAAGCACAGGCCTGTTGGTCCAATGTGGCTGCAAATTGAATGTTTTTTTTTATTGCTCTACACTACCCATTGGAGAGTGGTCTATAGTCAATCCATTTTGCAGCCCCGTCTACAGTTTCAAAGAGGTCCCCTAGCCGCATATACACTCCACTATGTACACTCCACTATGGTGCATTATATACTCTACTAGCTCAATGTATGAAAATTTAAATTTTTATGATTATTTCAAAAGAAAAAAAGATGCTAGTTTAATTATATATATACTTCACTTTTTATAACAATATACACTTCAATGGGTGAGTGCGCATATTTTAAAAAAACAATAAAAGAAGTGAGGGCTACGGACAAGGCTGCACACACATGAACATATCATTTTTCTTTTAGGTCACCAAATGTCATGTCAGACTCTCAAAATACCCAAGATACTATTTTTCCATTGCATATCTTTTCATAAGTGACACTTGGGTCCTATTTTGTTCCAAATCCCTGATTTACTTTTTCATGTTATAAAAAAAATATAATTTATATTCAACTTTGTGTTAAATTTTTCTCTAAAAGTGTTCATTTAAAATCCAAAATATTTCAATTTTCAATTTCAAAATTTTCAATTTTAAAATTTTCAATTTCAAATTTTAAATTTTAAATCGTATAATTTTGTGTTTCAATTTTTTAAATTTTCCATCTGCGAATATAGAGTTGATACAAATTGGGTATTTAAATAAAAATGACACGTCGAAAGAGACAATAGAGACAAATGGTAGAATGAGATACAAAAATTTGGAACAAAAATGTTAACTCAACCCCATTTCCAGCCCAAAATGCAGTCCGCATTCTTTTTAAAATTTTAGAAATAGTATATCTCATCTAGTGAGATATTAATTTTGTAAAAAATGAAATATACTTCAATAAATTGTATAAAATCATTTATAGGATGAGTAAAAATAATTCTAATGATACATATACATTATTACGGTAAGTGTAGGTGGTTAATGGGAAATATGAGACTATAAATGGAACTGCAAAATGGGCTCAATGTAGCAACACTCAAATTTGAAATAAAGATTTAAAGATCCACACAATAAAATTTAAAATACACCCTAAGAGTTGGTGTGTCTTCAAAAACATAAAATCTTCTATTGAAGACTCACCATTAGAGTTGGTGGGTCTCCAAAAGTCCAAAATTTCCATGAGTCTTCAAAAGGGGAGATACTCATAAGACTCCCATTGGAGATGATCTTATAGACATTGCAGGATCACTGGTTTTATCTTTCCCCTCTTCCTATATCACTCTATTGATTGAAAAAAAAAATATTTTTAAGTTGCCCTCATGTTGCCATGAAGCACTAGAAGCAGTCACTGGTGGAAGTTCTTCCTGAAAAGATTGCAAGAGCAACAGGCAAGGGGTATTGGGTGTACATATTGCATCTAGACCTATTCCCTCATCAGAATATAGAATCATGGTAATAGATCATTTCTCATTCAAATTCATGGGGCATAAACATTGCTCCATGAAGGATTTTCTTGTTCTAGCCAAAAAAGAAATGCTGCATGGATCTCACCAGAAAAAAAATAGAGAGAACTGTTTCATCAGCAATTAATTATTTGATGACAAGCACAGATAGTTTTGAGAGATCAATAGATTGAGGTTGACCTCCAGATGCCAACTACCAAGATGTGGCCGAGCAAATCATTCTTCAGCCTGCCTGGTGCCCAGCACCGAGATGTCCTCGAACCGTTTCTGCAATTTCGGTCGTGAAAAGCGAAATGAGTTAGCAGAGATCATAGCTTGATCACAACCATGCAATAAGCATAGAGGTTAAGAAGGAATTTGTAGTAAAAATACGACAAAAAAATATATAAGCACATTCAGTCTGAATAAAACAGAGAACAGGCATCATGATCATACTGGGCAAACAGGAATTTTTTTCACATCTAGATAAAAAAAAAAAAAGCATCTCCCAACAGTAGGTAACACATATATAGGGCGACGTGATAACTAAAAACTGTCTATGGTGTTCATACTGTGAAGGTCATTATCATCTGGAACTACATGGCATTCATCCATTATACACATGTTCCATTTTCAATGAAGAAATCTTAATATTTTGAAGTCAATGATTCTAAATAATCTGTTAACCAGGCTGTGGGCAGTCTTTATCAATGCATTTAAATTTTAAAACAACCATTGGCTCAAATTTTCATGGTACCCCCCTGCAAAATCACTCCTTGCACTTTTCTTTCAAATAATGGTGGGATATCTACCAACAGTAAACTGGTAAAGCACCCAAACACAAAATGAAAATATGGGGAACAAGATGTCCTCCAATCAGAGGAGAAGATGAGGAGAAATAACAACAAAAAGCTAATAATGCATCCACGCACCTCTTGGAATTTATCCTGTTCCCTCTGATCTATAAATTACAGCACAAAGCATGTGGGATTAGCTAGAAATATTTTTCTTTCACTCTCCTGTTACCTTTTTTTTCCAGTTTCCAAGGGTATCCCAAAAGCCTCACTTTTTCAAACTCTACAGTCCTACCCCAGAAGCCCGGAAAGGGTCTGATCTCATCCAAATTTCACTGAAGAATGCACATTACACCAAAAGATGACCTGTTAATTCAACCTCGCCATCACTCCACTGTATATTTCTATCTCGGGCCCATGTGCCAATATTCTTTTCAAGAGGATTCTGTTAAGATACAACGTCCACACAAATACCTGTAACTTAAAATGTAATAGCACTGCAGTTGTTTCAAGTTCCTCAACCAGCACCCACGTAAAGCTTAAAACTTAGAACCAACACCCCCACCCCCCGGCACCACAAAAAAAAAAAAATTAAAAACTTAATCCTGAACCAAGATAAAGTATTTATTCACAATTTCAAGGCCAAAATATTTGCAAATGGGTTCTCTCTTTTTATTGAGGAGTTGGCAAGTTTTCCATGATATATCAATGATACCATATTAATATATGATGGTGACATACAAAATTAAAAGAAAAAGGGAGAACAAGATGCCTTCCCAAGCAAAAAGACAACACCCAAACCTCATACAAAACACAGAGAAAACACAATAATCTAAACCAGCATTGATACAATGTTATCCTATCAAAACAGAAAATCATCCCTGCTACTGCTCAGAGTCTTTGAGTGAATGAAGTATGTGCCCCAACTCCTCAGATTTCCATCCCATATACTTTCTACATAGGTTTGCCTATGAATAAACTTTCATTACTCAAGAGCTATTCCATGACGTTTTCATTTTTTTCATCTGTTCATTCTTTTTACTGAATTATATGAATAACTATCAGCATCATAGATAAACTAGACTCTAATCACAACCAATTATTTTACTCGTGTCTCATAAAAATGACCAAAGCAATGTGAAAACTACATTTTTCTCCTGCAATATTATATACTTGAGAACATTTTCAGCATAGACAAACAAGTTGGATACGCAGAGACTTATAATGTAAAATGTTAATTACAAATTGACAAATTAAACAAATAAACCAAAGTGAATCTAAATTTTCTGAACTGGTAAGAACCGATGAATAAAAATAATAAATAAATATCTCCAGGAGCCTGCTTAGGAACCCATCTAGGCATTTTGCATAATCTCCGCCTTGTGTTGCAAGGCACAACCCTAGTGCCCCATCCCAGACACTGCCAAGGCATCTCTTGGCATGTTACTTTCTTCCTATAAAATCCCTATATATCATTTCCCTTTTGGCACTGTTAAGCGAGGGCAGAGACTGTCTAACACCCTTTAAAACATCGATAAGAACAAAATACAATAAGAAAATGCTTCCAAACCTCACACCAGCTGAACAAACATTGGACAACAAAGGACCAACTGCCATATTCAGACTGCCAAGTAGTAGAAGAACATCAATTGTCGAAGTGAATAAAAGGAATCTTTCTCTGAAAGATAGTTATTACACATCTGTGGATGTAATTTGTTTTAAATCTGTTCCGAAAATTATTTTTGTTCATTAATATAATGAACTCAAACGTTCTGAATTAGTTCACATTTTCTGCCATGAGAATGAAATAAAGGATTTCATCAAAACAATTTAGAAAAACATAAATCTTCATGATAAAAATGAAAAGTGTCATCAAAAGACCTTATGAAAACTTCCAGCTAACCAGTATAGGAAACCAACCAACATTTAAAAACCTGTAAAAATCTTACAAAATTCAATGGAGAAAGAAATATAATTTCAGATGATCCATCAATGTTGTAAAGTCCTTCTGGTTGAATTGTATTATAATCTGGTGGTGAGATGTGAATCTCAAAGATGTAAAATCAAAAGACATGGTGCTAAATTTTAAGATGAGACATTGTCCCCATTTAGCTGGGTAACTATAAATAATAAATTAAAGAATCATTTGATACCCCTTTCTAAGTAAAAATACACTAATATAACAAATACAAAGAAATTATTGCTTGACAGAGGTGAACCTGGACAAATATTTGACAACATGTTTTTAGACAGCAAAGCATTCATTGTAAGAAACGTGATAGAAAGGAAGCGTAAATCTTCCAACTTGTCCCATTGGCTAATTGCACTCTCCAACAACTTTCGCATGTGTAGCCCAATTGGGTGGCTTGGGGAAGGGAGGGTGTATACCTTTAGCCCCCGTTTGGGTAACGGGTTAAGCCCGGATAAGAGTGGTATAAGGGTGGTATAAGAATGGATAGGGAAAATGACTGTTTGTTTGCATAGTATAACTTGGTATTACTAAGCCAATTTAAACAAGTATAAGAGAGTATAACAATTCTAAGTAACCAGAGAGTAATAATTCTAAGTAACCCCTAGGATAAGCTATACTCACTTTATCTATTCTCATGGACCCACATGTCAAATCAACTTTTTACACCTTATCACATCAAATCACCTATCAACACCTCTTATACATCAAAGGGCCCACATGTCAAATCAATTTTTTCATACTTTATTTATATTTTATTCTTTATCAACCAAACAACTCAACCTTTATTTTTTACGTTTTCTAATAAGAATAAAAAAACGCAACCAAGCAGAAAATCTCTTATTCATGTAGATTTGTTATCTATACTGGCATAGTTATCTATCCAGAATAATTCAATTCCGCTATCCAAACGGGGACTTAGAGCTTCTTGTCCTTTGGTATCACTTTTGGGGGGCTATTGAAGTATGCGTTCCTTTTGTTTTGTTTTGTTCTATTTTTCTCTTTGTTAATTTTGAAGATATCTAGTCTCCATTTTGTTTGAGGGGCATCATATTGTACATGAAGTTCTTACCTTCCTTTCAAAAAAGATATGAACTTTAATTGTAAATGATGCAAAGTTCAATTGAGATAAAAATGCCTAAAGGACGAACAAAATTGAACACCTTACATATATTCTAAATTTTCTAGCACATGATGAACAAAACAAACTGGACAACCAAGGTAAAAAAAAAATTTTGACGACGAAGAAAGGATGAACGCCAGTAAGAACACCTGGATGCACAAAATAGCCCACAAACCTTGTGCATCAAGTATATCCTATATCCGAAGGGATTTAAATTCAAGAATATGAGGAGCAAACACATGCCTCTAGCAGAAGAGCCATCCCCGTGTGGGTTGGCTAAGCAAAGTAAATGTTTTGTCTAGATAAAGAGGCACTTCATCAAATAACACAGTTTTTCATCAATAAATCAAAATATGTGATTCTAATAAATCTCAAAATGCAGTGATTCTAATTATATAATCTCTTTTTTTGATGACGAAGAAAGGATGAACACCAATAAGAACACCTGGATGCACAAAATAGCCCACAAACCTTGTGCATCAGGTAAATCCGAAGGGATTTAAATTCAAGAATATGAGGAGCAAACACATGCCTCTAGCAGAAGAGCCATCCCCGTGTGGGTTGGCTAAGCAAAGTAAATGTTTTGACTAGATACAGAAGCATTTCATCAAATAACACAGTTTTTCATCAATAAATCAAAATATGTGATTCTAATAAATCTCAAAATGCATGGATTCATAGATAGAGAGTATATACCCCAACATTGTTGTATTCCCACAGCTTATGAACTCCATAGTCCACCGCCTGCATCCACATAAAAAAAAAAAAAAAAAACACTCAATCATCACCTATGGTAAGAGCAGAATTTCTGAGGCATCCTTACTTGTAACAACAACAAAAAAAAAGCAAATACAGATCAAAATTAAACATAATTTTTTAATGACATCTCAAGATCACATATGGTAAGGGCACGATTTCCGCGGCATCCTTACTCGTAAGAGCATCTCCAATCCTATACCCAAATGTGTACTCAAATTTAATTTTGAGTAAAAGTCACCAAAAAAAATATCTCCAACCATTTACCCATACTCGTACCAAATCGAGCTTTTACTCAATTTTTTACCAAAATCAAGTGAGACTCAAAACATTTATCCAAATTTTCAATGGCTATTTTTTTTCTTCTTACTCCACAGTTTTTAAAAGATTAGAACACAAAGTGAAGGTTAGAGACACTATATCAAATGAAGTTTTTACTCAAATTTTTAGTGGAACATGGGTATAGGTTAGAATTAAGGCTGGAGATGGCCTAACAACGCGAAAAGCGCGATTTCCGAGGCATAATTGAGATTTCGCGTTCAATTCGATCCACACAAATACATCATGAAATTATTCTAAATTAGACGGAATTGAATAAAAGCCTCACTCGCTCGCCTAAGAAGGCGCCGGCGACTACGAAAGTGACGTAGACGGAGTTCCTCCGCATCACGAACTTGTAGAGCCCCTCGAAGAGGCCACCGCCCCTCGCCGCCACCGCCCTCGCCGTTGATTCCATGGTGTCCGCCTCCCTCTTCGGCCTCCTCGGCCCCTCGATCAACAACAGCGTTATCAGATTCAATGGACCTCGCGCGTCTCTCTCTCTCTCTCGAGCGAGCGAGGTCTTCGATTTTGGGGGCGGCGGGCGCGGAGTGGACCCAGCAACGGGTGCACGGGAAGGCAACGATTCGTGACCGTGTGATTTGAATCTGACTGTTAAAAGAATTTTAAGCCCATGTTTGGAAAGAAAAAATACTCCCGGATAATTCTGAAAACCGGATAGAAATTTTTGTTGTTTGAAAGCCTGGATAACCCCAGATAAATCATGTCAGAAATAAACTGGTATATGGATTCCAATCAACCCTTAAAATAAAAGTTATCCTAGTTATTCCACCCAAAGAATACGTGGGTCCACTGTCAAATCAACTGTCACCACCTCTTATAAATCACTTGTCAAATCAACTATCATTATTTTTTTACCTTTTATAAATCATTATTCATACTTTATTCACATTTTACTCAAACAACAAAACATTTATTTTTACGTTTACCAATTTGAATAATTCAAAACACAACCACACACAAAATCAATTTATCATTATTTATACTCACTTATGCCGGAATAATTGTATATCCAAGAATAAGTCATATTCTATATCCAAACGGAGGATTAGGTTTTTCTATAAATACCAGTCACGTTCACTTGAATTTCATGTTGTGCTTACTGAGAAAATCACCCTCATATAATGAGAAAATCACCCCATGATAAATAACTTTTATACACCTGAAAGCAAAGCAAAACCACCCCTATCAACCACACCCAATTTTGAACCAAACCCACCCCTGTACTGTTCGACAAACATAGTGTCGATACTTCTAGTGTCGAACGAAAAAGTTACACAAACATTTTTTCTGTTATAATATCGACACGTGTATTGTCGATATGTATTAAATATGTCGCCAAGATGAGTGTCGATACTAGCAAATTATTGAAAAATAAAAAAATAAGTATCAGTCGACACATGAGATGTCGAGAAAAGTGTCAATGACCGACAGTGATAGTGTCGATACAAACAAATAATTGCAAGCTACTTCTTATACATTTGCTTAAACTTCATCATCTCGAGAACTCGATGTCATGTCATTGGAATAATTTTTTTGATTGAAAGCTGTAGGTCAAATACATTCCTTGGGGTCATACTGCATTGTAAAAAATTAAGTCAATACTCACTCATATACAATAAATTAAGAATTATATACCCAGTAGGATCATATACACACAAAAAAAGAGTTATATTTTTTAAACTAACATCAATAACATATTTGAATAAAATGAGTCCTTGTTATTTTATATTGCCAGCTTGGTCTGAATATAAACAAAAAAAAAAACTATATCAAACTCATAATTAAAAAATAAATCAAAATCATTAATCAATTAGGATTTCAAATGACAAAATATAACACAAATAAGGTCAACAACAAGAAGAATAAGAGAGAAATAATTTTCTTAAATGAGTTGGGGTAGTTTACACAATTGTATATATTAGGGGGTGGTTTTATAGGTTTCAAATAATTGGTCGGTTGGCTTTCTGGTGGTTTTCTATTAAACGGGGGTTAAATAACCATCCCCATGGTTATTAGTTACAAAGGAAAAATCCATATAACCCCTGTGAACTATCCAAAATCCAGAAAACTCTCTGACTTTTCCTTAAGTCCATGGAACTTCTTAAAATACCTATGTAAATTCAAATAACCACATTAGTTAAATTTTTATTGATAAATGATAAATGTTATGTGAATATTCAGTTTGGTTAATCCTGACTCAAAATACAGTATATCAAAAACTATCTACAATTTGTTACAAATGAAAAGAACATTTTATAAATGATGATTGTACCCCCTGTAAAACCCTATATGGAGAGGTAAAATCATCATTTACAAGAGGTTTTCTGCATTTTTAACAAATTGTAAGGAATATTTGGTATATTGTGTTTTGAGCTAAGGTTAATCAAAAGGAATATTCGCATAATATTCTTCATCTGTCAAAAAAAGTTTAACTCACGGGGTTATCTGGATTTACATAGGTATTTTGAGGGGGTTACATGGACTTTAAGAAAAGTCAAGGGGATTTTAGACAGTTTAGAGGGGGTTATATGGATTTTTCCCTAGTTAAAATTACTCTCTCTTGATTAATAATTTATGAATTTTTTTAACATATATATTTATTTAATAAAGTATAAAATGAATTATATACTCAAATGGATAATGTTATTTACAACTTTTTTTCTAGCATCAATTCTAGTCTACACGTGTTTTGAATTTTAAAAATAATATGCCTCATTTAACGAGATATATATATGTTTTTATTAAAAATAAAACATATACTTCAATGAATTGCAGAGATGCATTTATAAAAAAAATGTGAAATTTATAAACATATATCTCATTAATGTAAGTAGATGCTTCAGTGATTTTGGGATTAAAATTGAAGCTGGAAAAAAAACTGTAACAACACTCTGCTCAAATATATTAAACACGACTTTTAATATTTCCTCCAAGAGTATATGCTCATTTCCTCTAATATAGTACTAATATACAAAAATGACTAAAGACTAATTTAGTCACTAAATTTTAGTGTATTAGAACACCGAGATTGTTTTTTTTAGATCCTTGGTTCCTGTGTCCATTCCTCAACATCCCATACAAAAACATTTATTCAAAAAAATATACCAAAACTGAATTCAAGCGTCCATAAAATAATGTAGTCATGGATAATTAATAATACATTAGATGGTTCAAGTTTCACTATTTAACTAACAATTGTACCATTCACTAGTCATTAATTCCTCGAGGATGATTAGCATGCAAAACCTTGAAATATTCATTAGCAATGGCCTGACATTATTTTATTTACTCTCTATTTCCTCGAATCTGTTATTCAGACTTATAATCACATTTTTTTCATCAATGAAATTGACAAGAGCCTACTTAAAAAAAAATTGAAATCTTTGCCTTTATGTAGACCATAGTTCGGCGTGAAGTTGGAAGAATATAGAAGTTTGTAATACTAGTTGTTGTGTATGTGCAGATGCACATAAACAAAGTCTAATTTTTTTTAATTAATATTAATATCAAATAATTTAGTTACAATAACAACTTTATAATAATAACTTCAAATGCAAGAAATCTAATGTCCCTAGGTTAATATTAAAATTTTGATATTTAGTATTCAAATTGAAGTTAATTTCATTAATATAATCTGCATTCATGTCAAAAAAAATTTTTTTGTCATATAATATTTTTATTATATTAAGTACAGTGATCGATTAATTCAACTTACTTTAAATGGGGTGGGTTAAACGGGGTGGGGTAGGGTAGGTGGGTGGGGTGGGTGGGGCGGATACAAATATTAAGATGGAAAACTCGAAATGTAATGAAGTGGATATGAATTTCAAATTATAAAACCCGAGGTGGGGTGAGACAGAATTGAATTTAATATTAGGAAATGGGTTAAGTTTGGATTACGGTAAACCCGACCCAACCCAACTTATTGCCATCCATAAAAATAGGAAAGAAAAAGTGGACCATAGAAAAAATTAAAAAAAGTGTGATAAATAAATTTTAAATAAATTATAGGAAGGGAATATATTAAAAAAATAATAACAGATGATTGAAAATGCATCACAAAAAATCAAGTAAATATAATAATGAGAATATGATTAACATAGGTAAGAATTGTTTTTTTAAATCATTTTCGTTAGAGATAATGTAGGATATATTAGGTAATGTAATGAATTTATTTTTTTAAAAATATGGATTTATTTTTAAAAACAAACATACAAAAAATATAATAACAAATGGTTGAAAATATACCACAAAAATAGAAGTAAATATGATAATTAGAATCTGATTGACAGGAGTAAGAATATTTTTTAAAAAAAAATTAATTTTGTTAGAGATAATGTAGGATATATTAGATATGATTTGAAAAACATACAACACAAAATGAATTTGATGGAACACACTACCATACGCATACATGGCTTATATTATCCTTTCTGATTTTGGGAAAATCGATACAGGTCCTTGTAAAGTAAGCTAAATCGGTTTTAACCTCTGTAAAATAAAAAATCATCACAGGTTCTTATGTTATTAAAAAATATCATTTCAGTCCCTACCATCACCTCAACTAACCAAGTACATGATTGATCTTAACTACATATTAAAAGTTAAAAAATGTTATCACTCCTTATTTTTGAAAAATCGATATCTCTCTCTAAAAACTTATGAAAATCACTAAATCTTTTTAAATGATATTTATTTTATTTCTATTATAATCGAAATTAACCAGATTTGTAGTTGAAATACTGTAATACCCTTTTACAATTTATTTGATAAATTACTGTAAGACACTAACCAGATTTGTTGTTGATTTTAAGGAATTTTTACAGAAAAGTTTTCTCATTTTCATAATTTTTCTTGGAGTTGTACCATTTTTTTTAAAATACCGTTAGTGAATATATGATAGCAGGAGAATTTTCAAGAAAAAACAAGGGCATTTTGGTCATCAAAATGACTAAATGAATTTTTTATATTTTACTGGGATTTTTTAATGTATTTACTGAAGCAATTTAACTTGGAGACTAAATTCATTACCCATACATACTTTCTGGGGCCTATGGTGATTTTTTAATTTGATAGGAATTAACACTGATTTAGCTAACTTTTCAAGGAGTCAAATCAATTTTTTTAATCTATAAATATAGCACATATAGAGAATGAACCACTTGATAAACAAATTAAGACAACACAACGCGAAGTTTTTATATTTTACTCTCCCAACATTCAATGTAAGAAATAAAAAGCATACTAATTCTTCATATGTATCATTTGCACAACAATAAATCATTTATTAATGCAAAATGTCTATGAAGGTGCAAAAGCAAACACATATATGCATCCTTTCAGCATGTAAAGTAAGATGCTCCGATGAAAAAAAAATCATAAACTCTTTGCTTTCGATATGAAAGTTCGGAGCCATCTCCATTTAAACATAGTATTTTAGAATACTTAATGATTAAAATATTTTTATGTTTTCTAAATATTTATTATTAATTGAACCATTTATAAATTATTTTAGGTTGGTGTTTAGATGCTTAATTCTCTTATCCATTTGCGCATCAATTGAATTGTTATGCCTATTAAGTCTTATTGAGTGTGTCGCATAATATAAATATTTTAATTTAGTCCCTCGAATTTTATTATGATACTTTCTAGAAATGGACATATATTATATGGATTTTAACATTACTTATCCCAAGATAACAAATTGGATGGGGTAAATTGAAAATAATGTTTTCGTGTGAGAATGATGAATGATTCATTAAAAAAGGGTTTGGAGGAATTTTATTATTTAGATGGGTTAAATTCTTCGAGTGAAAGTTTTAGAACGAATGTCATGGGATTAAGTGGGTGTGAAGGGATTGTTGTCATAATATTTTCGAGTAATTAGTAGGGGTATATAATAATCAAATGTTTGTTTTTCTTGTTAAGAGATTTTTATATAGTAAAATAAAATATAGATTAAATTTAAAAAAATAGGATTATGAATTTCTTTACATATATGTGGTAACATAATTTTCATATAATCAAAATAGAGTACAAAATATATTATAACAATGGATTATATTTTGAATATCCTTTCATTTTTTACGTATTCCATTATCCTAATAATACTATGATAATACTATGATTTTTATGGAATTGAATAGAAATGTAGGGGGTAAAATTAAAAAATGAAAGGATCCTCTTATCCTCATAATATTATGATATGGTAACCAAATTTAACTATAAGTTAATGTCACATGATGAAATGTATGTATTAGAATAAACTATGAATGAAATTAAAATGTTGTAAATGGATTTTTAATGGGATTGAATAGAAATGTAGAACTATCATATTAATATTATGATAACCAATTTTAAATATAAGTTAATAAATATGTTACATTATGAATGTATGTATTATAATATACTATAAATAAGATTAAGATGCTGTAAATAGATTTTAATGGAATTGAATAGAAATGTAAGGGTAAAATGAAAAAATTTATAAAATATATTCGGCTTTGTCACAAATTCTATAAAATAAATACAAAAATAAAAACACACAGCCCAATCAATAAACGAACGAATGATCAATCAAAAAGCAAAAAAAAGAGAGAGAGAGAGAGAGAGAGAGAGAGAGTCGAAAGACCCATGGACCTTTATTAGGGATGGTGATTAAGGAGGAGAAGATGAAATGATTTAAAACGTTAGGAAGGAAGTGGAATGGTCTTAATTTTAGGGCATAATGTATTTTCTAGATTTGATGAGTGATGAATTTTCATTTGAAGGTTTTAATAGTAATTAATGAAAATAATGTTTTCATGTGAAACGGTGTGGGAATTATGAATGATTCATTAAAAAAAGGTTTGGAAGAATTTTATTACTTGGATGGGGGTAAATTGAAAATAATATTTTCGTGTGAAACGGTGTGGGAATGATGAATGGTTCATTAAGAAAGGGTTTTGAGGAATTTTATTAATTGGATGGGGTAAATTGAAAATAATGTTTTTGTGTGAAATGAGGTGTGAGAATGATAAATGATTCATTAAGAAAGGGTTTGAAGGAATTTTATTAATTGGATGGGGTAAATTCTTCAAGTGAAAGTTTTAGAACGAATGTCATGGGATTAAATGGTGTGAAGGGATTGTTGTCATAATATTTTCGAGTGATTAGTAGGGGTATATAATAATCAAATGTTTATTTTTCTTGTTAAGAGATTTTTATATAGTAAAATAAAATAAAATATAGATTAAATTAATAAAAATAGGATTATGAATTTATTTACATATATGTGGTAACATAATTTTCATATAATCAATATAGAGTACAAAATATATTCTTACAACGGCTTATAGTTTGAATATCTTTACATTTTTTATGTATTCCATTATCCTGATAATACTATATTTTCATGGAATTGAATAGAAATGTAGGGGGTAAAATGAAAAAATGGAAGTATCCTCTTATCCTAATACTATTATGATATGATAACCAAATTTAACTATAAGTTAATATGTCATATGATGAAATGTATGAATTCCGTATTTTATGCTCCTTCGTCTCACCTTGTTTATTATTTAATATGAATGGAATTAAAATGTTGTAAATGAATTTTCATGGGATTGAATAGAAATGTAAGACTATCATAATCAATTTTAAATATAAGTTATTAAATAAAAATGAGATTAAGATGATGTAAATGGATTTTAATGGAATTGAATAGAAATGTAAGGGTAAAATAAAAAAAAATGGTTGTCATTAAAGTGGTGTGAATGGACTGAAATGGGATTGAATGAATTGACAAGGGCAAAAAGGTCAAATGACAGTTTTTTTATTTAAGAGACTCTTATATAGTAATATAGATTATTGGTCACCAAAAGATCAGACTGCCTGTCATGCTTTCATATATAAGAATTGAAAAATGGTAAATATGTCAATTGAATGTTTTTTAAAATTGATGCTTTTATAGATAGTATAGATAGATATAGATATAAATATAGATAGATAGATAGATAAATAAATTTGATGAGTAATGAATTTTTTATTTAAAGGGTTTTAACAGTAATCAATAATAATAATAAAGTTTGGGTGTGAAATGGTTTTGGGATTGATGATGATTTTGATTTAAGAGGGGGGTGCGAATTGATTGTCAAGGGAGGGTTAAAATGGTCAAATGGCTATGTAGATGGATTAGAATATGATTAAAGTGATTGAGAGGGGTAAAATGGTCAAATGGACAGTTTTTGGTTTAGCAGCCTTTTATATAGTAATATAGATTGTAGAAAGAAAGTTAATTATATACATTACAAGGACTGATTTAAACAAGGCACATTTGTTGTGTAACATTAGCCCACCATTACTGTCGTCATATTAGTTAGTCCAATGATATAGATTCAGGACTTCCATCACCAAAACTGTTGTTCTCTCTCAACAACCAATACTAGTAGGATAATGTTACGTCGAGTCTCATTTTCAGTCTTAATTTCAGTCTACATGTGTTTTAAAATTTTTAAAAATAATATACCTCATTAGCATATAATGAGACACATATTTTTATAAAAAATAAAACATATACTACAATAAATTGCATTAATGCATTTATGAAAAATATAAAAAAATTCTTTCAAAACATATACTTTATTAACATGAACATGTGTCATTAATTTTCTATCAACGCATATTAGGCTAAAAATAGGGTTGAAAGCGGATTTAAGTATTAGGCTGAAAGTAAGGTTGAAATCGGATTTAGGTGTAACAGCGCCCGTAATAAAAAAAAACCTAATAGATTATAAAACTCTACCCACACAGGTAAAACCATCATTTACAGAATATTTTTTCATATATTTAATACATTATAAAGATTTTTTAAACAAATTATGTTTTTAACCAGAGTTAAACAAAAATTAATTTAACTCAAGACTATTTAGATCTACATAGTACATAGGTGTAAGCCAGGGAGAGTTATATGGATTTCAAGTAGTTTCCGGGGGATTATTTGGATTTTTCCCTAAAAAAACATCAGTTTTAAAATCCATATTCCCCGGACTGATCAAAACACCTTGTAACATTTGTATAGAATACATGAATTTAAACAAATCAATTATCCAAAAAATATTCAAATCTGCACCTAATCTAAAAAGATCAGAATTCAAATATTAATAATCAAAACAAAAACAGATATTGAACCATCAGCCAATTCTATGCACAGCTAGCAGAGATTGGATATTCAAAGAAGAATCAACAAACAAACATGATGCAAAAAACTAACATTTGAGATCAAAATGTTAATAGGATCCTAGAAGAAAAACCAATCCACAACCATATTTTAATCCCAAGAAACCATAATGATATCAAACAAGAACATCACCAAGCCTGAACAGAAGACACAATGTAAAGCTAAACAAAATTGCACTATGAGGAAGGTTTAATCTCACAAGCTGTCCAGACTCGATGTTTGACATAAGAATATCTTCAAAACTAGTTTTCTGATTCAAGACTGTAACAATAAAACACGTAACTGAAAAAAAGTGAGGGGGAGGGGGGGTCACAGAAGATTTCCCACAGATTATGCCGAGACTTGCAATGCACTCCAAATGTTGATCAGAAGAGCCGGTAAGGCTTCCCCATGGTAGTCTTCAGATACAGGCACCTCACCTGTAATGACAACGCGACGAGATTCAATTGACAGTTTTTACAAAGATTGGTCATCCAATATATCATGCATGTGAACATATTAACTACAATCACTTGTTCACGAGGGAAAAACAAAAAAGGTTCAGCGAACAAGCAAAAAAAATTTCCAATTTCAGATATAAATATCCGTTCTAATGAGACAAGTTGTAATGCTAAAATAACGGAATTGCAGAAAAAAAAATTTACGGATAGCAAAAAAAAGAAGCATCTGATTCATCCGTAAATTACACTCTTTTGTAAAATCTTTCATTGAAAGAATATACCTAGATATCTTTCTATGTACCATTAACATTCCCCGAATTAATCCACAACTTTTCTTTGAATCAATAAAAAAGATTCTCAATAAATCCATTTCTAATGATGAAAGAAATAAAGAAAAAATTGATGAAACAAATCAAAATACAATTCACTTTATTTCTACTATAAGAAATTCGTTTTCTAATAGTAATTTTAATAATAAATCAAAGATTTATTGGGTTTTCTCTTTATTGTCCCAAGCATATGTATTATATAAATTAAGGGTATTATTAGTTCCAAATAAACAAAACAAAAGGGTATTCAGCCACCTTTGCATATGCTAGATTTTTGTGAAGTACATTATAACTTTTCATTTATAAGTCTTTCATCCTGAATAATTGGCATGCATTAATAATCATGTGTCCAATGTCTGAGTCATGCATGCATTGAATTTTCATCATGCTAACCCTCAAAAATTATAATAATTATAAAAAGTTTAAAAACATGTTGAAAAGGAAAAATCTAACAAGTATATAAAGAAACAACTAAACTTGACTGAGAACTTAATTTCAACTTGTACTTCAAATGAAAATTGAAGCATTAAACCAAAGTCGTTCAAACAAAAGGAGCATATAAACAATACACAGATGACTTAAAGCATGCATTTACTTATGCAAATATAAGAAAGGAAAACCAAATGTGGCTCTAAACATTACTCAACATAGTAAAACCCCATTAGTTAAGGTTACTTATATTTCAAATATAACTAAAAAAGTAGAACGAACAACTGAGGAAGGAGAAAGGTACTGACATTCTGCCAATTCTTCTTCAACAATGAAACCAAGAAGTTTACACTCATTTGAACGTTGTGGAAAATTTGCTTTTCATCCATGTCACAGTTCCCAACTGCAACTCCCATGCACAGGACTTTCTTGAGCTGGAATTTCACAGTCGCTTTCGTCTCATTAACTTTAGCCTCCAAGGATTCCTGGTGGGACACCAATGTGGGGAACTTTCCTGCAATTCCAAAGAGATTAAATATCAAACATTGGTGCTTACCAGTTTCAGAGGATAATCAGGTCTTATGACTAAATACACATACCATGACGCAATAAATATTCTTTTCTTTTAAAATATTTTTTGAAATATCATATCTTAATTAGTTGAGGGAAGGTTTAATATCACATTATGGTAGAACCATGCCAAAAACCTGCATGAAACTAGATGACCGTGTAAGATCACAGAAGCAAAAAAAATCCATGGAAAATACTGACAGCCACAACTTCAGGAATATCTAATGCATGTACGAGGTCCTAGAAAACTAGGTTGGGCTTGAATGATGGAGGCAATATCTAAAGTCAATCAATAAAAATCGCATCGCACAAGGGCCTTAGGACTCGGATTTTACAGATCCCTATGTCCAACCATTCTTCTCATTACACTCAAATAACTAAGCACCGTAATACACATGAAGCACTTGCCTGCTTTGTTAAGGCCAGGGCCAAGAAGACGCGGAATCTGCTTGATAATGGCTTCAGATGCCAAAAATGCATGATACTTCTTTGCAAGCTTTTTGACAAGTTTTTTGTTCTTGTTCATCTTCTTTAGTTCCTCAACATCCTTTGATTCCAGCCCAATCTTCCCAGCCTAGATATGAACAAAAAGAAAACAATCAATACAAGACATGAAAACAGTTGTAACAAGGAGATCATATTGTAAACTTAATGTCGCAAACATCTGTGAAATTGTTAGGTTGAAACAAAGAAACAAGTGTTTGATTTAATAGTCATTAAATTTCTGTATTTTTTTAATCAATTGTCAAAGTCGTGCAATGGTATAGGGACGCAACTTATATAGGTGTTTAATGAGGCTAACTTCAGAACCAACCAACAAACTATGTTTGCTGCATGTGCATGGAGATAACCAGACTTTTACAGATGAAAAGAACAAGTTTGGGAAAAATACAATTTAAACAATTAACTACATTCTATAATAAGTCATCAACTAGTCTTAAGTGATAACTTATAACACTAGATTGTTCCTCTTTCTCGCCCCAAGGAAATGCCATCTGGACGACAGGACAATACAGGAGCAATAGGAAGATTGCAATCACAACATGCTGCCATCAACTTCACTTCAAGACTGCTGGATTAGTGATGAGAAAAGATCAAACTCATTTGATCAGAAAACAACAGACAAATCACTTTTAGCACACGATAATGTGATAGTTTAAGATAAAAAAAAAGTTGGCTGCATTTGACAATTCTCAGATGCTAACTGACAATTTTGGGTAGCGTGTTAAATTAGCATAGCAGTGTAATATAAAGTCTACATCTGCATTTTTTTACTGCATACTAAGTTAGATTATATATCTAAAGAAGTACTGTCACATCAGTTAAATGACTATAAAGACCTGAGTACAGTGAAGTTCAAGATCGGCCTATATGGGGCAGTAAGAGAAGTATGATAACCATAATTTGCTTTAAAATGAAATTTACCTCTTCAACGTGCTGAGCATCACCAAGCATGCACACCTTCATCTTTGGCCGAGGAATGTAAGGCAACTTCACGGATCCACTGAATCGCTTGTCTTTCTGAGGATCATAATTCTTCAGCCCAATCTGCAGCTCAATAGTCTCAGTGAACTTGCGTGGTTTCTCTATAGTCTGGGTGATAATGTTGGTTATGCCTTCCCTTATGGTATCACTTTGCAGCTTGCTATGAACCAATGGCAAATTAGCAACCAAAAATTAGTCACAGTTTTCATAACAAAAAAAAAGAGAAGGATTCACACATGAAGAGGTTGAGGTGTTCCAGAAATGTGGCATTCAAAGCACCATTGCATAAGAGGAAATAAGAATAAAACACCGGTAAGGAAGATGTTCAAGCAAAATGAAAAGAAAGAAGATTTTCACCCATATTTGAGGTCTCACAATATTGTATTATTAAATAAGCCAGTCTTACAAGCTATGAGCTTGACAAAAGAAAACTCGTGATACTTTCAAAAGCATTTCCCCACAAAAATAGGACATGAATGTTTCCTCTTACTCAGCTAAAGAAGTTAAACCAAATACAAAATGGGTGTTCTCGGTTTCAAACATTCAAGAAAACTTAAAATACCAAAACATATAGCTACTCCTTCCAAAAGTTTAAAGACAGAACTAACCAATATTTAATTGATTGTCTTATAGGTAAATTGACTAACTATGTGAGCAATACTTCTCTCCCCCACCTCTCCACGTGATTTTGCAACGAAGATAGATCAATAGAATAGATCCTCGCCACACATTGTTGTCCCTCTTAAAAAAAACTTGCCAAATTTTAACATTTCATTTTTTCATATTATACAAATTACAAAAGACCAAAAACAACTAAAAAACAACCCATGTAAACAGAGCAAGCACAGTATTCATTCTAAAGCCCAAAATGAACATAACATCAAAGGCAAGGCATCAGTAACTTCAAATGTCACCAACAACACTCAACAATCACAAGATTAAAAAATCGCAGCGAGGGCAGAAACTTGCGCTGCTATTTAAAAGCCCCATCACAAAAATAAAGACAACCCATTTTCAACCCTAAAATGCCAAATTAGTAGATAAAAACCATCAATGGCTACAGATTCGCAAACGAAACATCAATGATCATTAACAAATCCAAACTACATAACGAATCAGATTTGTAGAAACCATCAAGTACTCTCAAAGCAATATATCACTACGCAGGCACGCATCAACAACGATCAAAAACAAACATATTCCATGAATACGTACCTCATTTTCGCGCCTGAGATTACTCGAAATCCTGGTTTCAAAGGGAAAAAAAAGAGAGGAGGAACTCAATCAGTAAAGACAATACAGATCACAAACAGAGACTGATGTAGGTTTAGAAGAACAACAGATTCAACGAACAAAAAGAAATCACGATCTAAGCATTGTTTCGGAAGCCGAGAAGAATCGGAATACCTAACCAGATTGAGCGGCGGCGAGTGAGACAGAGAGGGGGCGGAAAGAGACAGAGAAACTGTGATTTAAGAAAACCCTAGATGAGCGAGAAATGACGGAAATAGCCCTACGTCGCTCGTGAAATTACGGAAATACGGAAACCCCTCAGGAGGTTGGATTTGTGAAGCGTTGATTAAGGCCCAGGCACTGACTACACTGACACAGTGAGCCCGACTGGATCCGAACCCGAGTGTACCAGGGACCATAAAATTAGAAAGAGTTTGATACATTCCACCAGTTTTACAGTGCACGTTGTTATACTCAGTTTTTTTTACAAAATCAAAATAAAATATTTGCAGCATATTCCGTTCTCTTAACTGATTCACAGATTTAAATTTTGAAATAATTCAAATAACCCCTAATATTTTGAAAAAACCCAAATACCCCTTATAAATTACATGTATACCCTACAATAAATTGGTCATCTTCTTTATTGCACCCCCACCCACCTGAGCATTTTTGGATTCCGACCAGTGGGAATTCAAACGTTGAAGAGCATCACCTCCACATCGTTGAAGAGCATCACCTCTTAATCCATTGCCCACTTCTTTGCCTTTATAAATACTGATTCATTCTCATAAGGTTACATTATGTGTGTTTAGTATAATTCTATTGATTCTCATTTTCTACACCTACCTTGTCCATTGATCCCCAATAATCAATTCGATGTCGGAAACGGTGAGTCTCATATTCTTTTGCCTCTTGTTTGATAAAATGAATGAGCCAACCATATTTTTTTGTTTTATGCATTTGAGTATATGTTTGTGTTTCCTAAAATATTTAACTTTGTTTGCAAACTCTATTTAGTCGTCCAGCACATATAGTTCTCAACACAGGCCATGTCACACACATATTCATCCACGTGAGTGTCAATACAAGAAGGGTGAATGTTTGATTCTCATTTCCCATCAATAATGTAGCAAGTGATGGAGATTTTATTGTTGCATGTTCAATTTGATATGCGAATGTTTATTCTTTTAATTAATACTACGGGGGCATTTAATACACTCCATCAACTCCTCACCCTACCCCGTATTAACTATTTTTATTTGGTATTTGAAAGAGGTTCTCACCCCGCGCCTCACCTTCTCCCTCGCTAACAGCAAACACCTTGTTGAACTCCTCCCCGACGACCTCACCTTCTCCCATCAACAGCGAATACTTTGTCGAACTCCTCCCCATCTCGAAGAGCAGCTCAAACGCCTAGCACGCCTCGACTTCGCGTACACAGCGACGAAAGCGTTTCCAATGGCGCCGGAGGCCAAGTCTGCAGAGGCCACCCCGACTTTGCGTACAAAGCGACAAACGCATTTCCAATGTAGTCTGCAGAGGCCAAGTCGAAGTCCACACCAAGTTTTTGTTGATACCGGAGACTCTCTCTCACACAACACATCATCGACCAAAATCTATCAATGCAGATGGACACAGGGAGGGAACTTCAGCTTGTTTACTGTCGGGAACAGATTCTACCATGGAAACAACAATAACAAGATTGAGAGGTGCATGACAGTGCCAACACCTTATATGTTCCTTGTGAGGTGCATAAAGGCTGCCATGGCTGATAAAGGGGTTCTACTGATGAAGGTTTTTTTTATATACAATTCTTAGTTTGATTTTTTCAGTCCAGATGACGAAGTTCTTCTCGGACATTTCATCGAACATCCTCTAAGCGAACATCAACAGCCCCATCTTCAGCTCCTCCGGTGGAGATGGTGTTGAAGACGAGGTACAAGCCGGAAAAGAAGGCAAAGGCGTTGAGGAGGAGGAAGATGAGGGAGTCGTTGGTGGAGGCGGAGATGGAGCTTGTCGGAGAGATGCGGCGGAGGGTGTTGGCGGAGGATGAGGAGGGCAGCGTTAAGGAGGAAGTAGGTTGTGCCGGACGAGGAGGAGGAGTGAAGGCGGAGGCGGCGATGGGCAGATGCTGTTGAAGCTGACGGTGAGGGAGATGGCGAGGGGGCAGTTGCGGGATAGGCAGCGCCGATGGAGGGAGACTGTGAGAGAAATTTTGTAGGGGGTGGGTTGCAGGTGCAACTTTGGTCGGTTAAACCGAATCCAAATCGATTTATACGAGTTTGGGTTAATATATTTTTTTGTTTTGTTTAGATATAGATTAAAAAACTAATAAATCGATCTATTTTGATTTGGATTTGATTTTATATAAAAAGAAATTGAATTAACTGAACTGAACCGAATTAAATTTAAACATATGATTACTCATAATCAATATGATTCAGATAATTCTTTTTATATTAAAAATTATATATTGTTGTATACCATTAAAATTCATAACAAATAAATATAAATTTATACCATCAATTCTAGTATTTTGATATTTATATAAAGTTGTAATCAACTCCTAACAAAACTCTAACCAACCCAGATTAATAGGTTGGAATAAAAAAAAAGAGGGTATATATATGTTATCTGTAACAGTTCAGTTTGATTCGATTTAGTTTAAATTAACCAAATAAAGTTCAATTCAGTTTTGGGTTTTCAATTTGGTTTACATGTGATTATAGTTTGGTTCAATATGAGTTTGTCAAAAACTGAACCAAATTAACCGAATTGCACCCCTCGATTGCACTGAGTAGTTTGTGTTATATTTGATGGGGTGGGATTATGTGTTATGAAAAATGATCAGGGTGGGTTAGCTAATGGGGTGGGATTGAAATAAATGGGTCTAAACAACTGTCCTCTTATTATTATTATACAAATTATATGCGACCCAAGCTGTCTGGTTGGATCTGAAACCGGGTGTTACAGGCCCATGAAAATGAGTATTTGTTTCAAATATTTAAAAATCCTGTAAAATTTGTTTTACGCGGAGTAAATTTTTCAAGAAAAAAAAATCTAAATCTTATGTTTAGTAACTTTGAAAATATTTTATTGAAAATAATTTTTGTTGTTTGTTTCTCTAAAAATATTTATAAATATTTATCAATGCTTAATTTTAAAAATATTATTAAAATATGCATATGATATTATCATGATACAAGCAAATGAAAAGTCTTTTAAAAGATATATAATAAGATTCAAATTTTTTTTTAAACATTCGACCATTTTCAAGACTATATTTTAGTGGTAGTTTATAAAATTATTGGATATTAAAGTTATCGTAAATCTCTATTATAATCCTTTTTTTATTTGAATAAGTGATTTGGATACTATTAAGAAAAATTCATATTAAAGATAAAATTTAAATAGTTTTACATATATCCAAAAACATCTTATGAATCAAATCATATCATATTCAAATGTAAACCCAGAATCTTATCAATTTTACTACTACAATTTCGTTAAAGTTTCCCATAAGATCAAGATTACATATTAATATTTGAATTAAATATAAAATTGAAATATATTTTACATCTTTTAGTTATATCTATAAAAGTATTATGAATAAGATCATATTTATAGTTTAAACTGTATATATAAGAAACAATGTATAATTTGATTAAACAACAATGTCGTGAAAATAAAAAATAAAGCATATTGAAAATTTTATTTTTTTAAGACGTGGTTTATTTAAAATAAATTTAAATTAACATTTAAATTGAAGATAAGTTTAATTAAAATTCAATTGAAGGATAAAAGAACAAAGAGAAAATTTAAAATAAAAAATAAAAGAAAAGAGATGATGTTTAGAACCCCAACTCATTTCTCTATTTTCATTTTCTGGATTTATGAGTGGTTATGAAAATGAGTTTTCTTTAACTATGGGTCTGTTTGGTATCATGTAGTTTGATTTCCTAGGGATCTCCTTTTACAATGAAAAAGTTTTTCCGGAAAATGAAATTCATTTATGCCATTTTGTTGTATTGAAATTCAAACATCCATTTTGTAACTATTTCTACTAAAAATTAGCACATACTAAGATTTTTATAGTATTAAATATAGTTCAATATAACCCTATTAACGTCATTCACTAACTGTAACGAGGTATATACCTCGTTTAATTTTTTTATATTTTCTATAAATGATACAATTTAATTTATTAAAACATATATTTCATATTCTATAAAAGTACATACTTTATTAGATTATGTATATCTTTTTAAAAAATAATAATATATTTAGTCTATGTGTTTGGACGGTAAAATGGATTGTATGTAACATTATTCTCAATGAGCACTGATACACTCAGTCTGTTTTGTAGCTCATTTAGCATAGTGTATATTGCGATATTATAATGTATGAGTTTTATCTTAGTGTATAAAGTAACAACTTATTTTTTATAAAAAAAAATAGATTATTGTATTTCAGATTATATTTTATTTCATATAACAATATGTACTTTTAGGGGTGGAGACAAAGGGGGGCGGGCTGGGGCCAGGCCCCCCCAAGCCTCATAAAGTTTTTTCTTTGGGTTATATGATTCATACAGAATTGGTTGGTTGATAATGTAATGAAGTCTATATTGAAATTGAAAAAGATAATATTATATAGTTTTTTTAGCCCCACTTTCAGTCCACACATATTTTGATTTTTTAAAAATAATATACATTATTTAATGAGGTACATGTAATTACAAAAAATAAAAATATACTACAATGAATAATATGCACGGTTCTGTAAAAAAATGTAAATTTTTTTCTAGAGAAACATATAGTTTGTTAAAATGAGTCTTTGGCACTAAATAAATATACATGACTGGAATTAGAACTGAAAATGAGACTGTGTATAACAACATTAAAAAATGTTGTGTTTAGTTCGTTTGCAATTCTTACACGCTTTGAATTTTTGAAAAGTATATATCTAACTAATGAAGTAGATATTATGTTAACCAATTTCACGCAAATAGGTAAAAGATGGACCACTTATCAACATTCATTGAAATTTTGAGATTTGGAGCTGTGGATTTATGTTTTTTTTTTTTGAGAAAAGCTTTGTTTTCTAGAAAAAATTTATCTGTGGTTTTGAAGAATTGAAAAATTATAATTTTTAACTTAAAGATTGTCATTATCCTATAATTTTTATTTTATTTTTAAAATTATTATGTTTTTATATACTTATATTTTCATAAATGCTTTTCACTTTTTACTATAAGTCTCCTTGCCTTAGCCCCCTCTTGTTCTAAATCATAGCTCCACCCCTTACTTTAATATGAGAGTTATGATAGTGTATATATTAAAAAAAGCGTGGACTGCAAATGAGGCTGCACAAAAGACTAGACATATCATTTTACTTTTACAAATAAGAGCATCAAGCTTTTTTGGACCTTTAAATGAAACTGCAGCAAGGAAAATGATACGTCTAGCCTCAATTACAGTTCACGACAATCTTTTTTATATAAATAATACACTATCATTAAAGTAAATGTTATTATATGAAATGCATAGCAGTATTTTTTTTCGGTTTGAAAAATTTAAAATTAAAATAATTTTTATTATACACTATAATAAAATTTCGTATATTATGATAATGCAGTATGTATTGCACTATTCATTGGTGTATGAGATTTAGAACCGGGTAACAAAACGGCTGAATATATCAGCACTATGAAACAATCATCAAGGATACACCGCCACGGCGCCACTCCGAGTTCCACAGATCGGACGGTCAAAACACTGCCGACTCCCGACACAACTTTCTGGTTGAGTGATCGACTTTTGACTAATCGAATAAACGTGTAAAAAAAGAAGAAGAGATCCATCAGAACCGTCGAATTCCTGTGATCCCCAAAGAGGGCGCATTTTAACGGTTCTGATGGTGCCAAGTATGATCAGACGGGACCGGTGTCAACCCGTTTGGGGCCGCGTTTGACTCACTCTGTTTTTTTTTTATTTATAATATATATGTAAAAACTCACTCTTTAAGCAGAGCTTCTTTTTCAACTCGAGAGAGAGAGAGAGAGACGCAATGGCGGATCGGGAGGAAGGGATAAAGACCTACCTCTACATCGCCCTCTACATCGCCCTCTCCAGTGGTCAGATCTTCTTCAACAAGGTCTGATTTCTCAGTACGATCTGTTTCTCTGGGAGTTTCTTCTGATTCATGTGTTTTATCTTTTCGAGAATGTAAACATCGGAGCAATTGCGATGAATGCGCAGCATTAGATTCTCGTAGTTTCTCTTGTTTGGATATGGATCCAATTGAATCCCCTTCAAGGCTGATGTGTGTCACATAGAAAGCTAGAACCTTTGGAGCTGTTATTGATGTATAGTTTGGTTGTTGAGAAAGTGTGTTATGATTCTTTTTTTGATTACTGGGCGTGATTTCTTAAGGGGAGAGAGATGTCTATAACTGTGGAGATAATTTGTTTTGAAATCTTTAAAAAGGAAGGAAATTTTATTGTATGCATTCGGCATCACCACTGATGCCGTTGTTCACTGATTGAAAAAGTTTTGGTGCTTCCTGGATTCACACATTGATCGGAATCGGAACTCTGTTTGATTTCTCTTCATGCTGACATTCGTTAGATCCACTTCACTTATTGAATATTGTGGCTGCTGATTCTTAAGGAAGAGAAAAAGACCATAACTGTGTCTCAGTCAGTAAAATCTATATATTGCTATTTTCCTATCAAAAGTGCAGTGTACTCTTATGCTGTTGTCCTGATTATCTTATAGCGAAAAGTAACCCTTTGCAATGATGCCATCTTGTGAACCTTGTGCAATAGCCTATTTTGAAATTATATCTTTTTGTACTCCAACAGTGATTACTACTCACTCTACTGAGCCATTCTGTCCATAACAATTAACTTGATGGTTGTCTCGTCCCTGCTTTCCTCTAAACAAACTGCACTGTTATGGAACTATGGTAAAAAGTGCTTCACCACTTTCCTCAGGAATGGAAAAATTACATCGATCCATGCCTTGTTGTTTTTCATTACGACACGACCAATCCTGCAGCTATGATAACAAATGATTTGGTGTATGATGAATTATTCTATAAGACCTTTTGAAAAGGAGTAAAGGACAAATGGGTTACCATCCAGCCCCAAATAAGAAGACATATGATCTCCGCATTAAGAGTACACTTCTTCTGAATTTTCTGCAAGCAACTTCCAATTTGGTATCATATGTGTATTTGATCTCGGGCAGAGGAAAGTTTTAATAAAATCCAATCTGCATTACCTCACGAAGTAGTTGTGAATTTTTTCAGACTTGAGTTTTAGCATCCATGTGGCCCTTTATACTGTTTATAGTGACATGGAAAATTGACTAGTTGGGGCCATAACAATGATTTCTTTAATTTTTTGAGTGATCAACATTCATCAATCATCACTGTCCAATCAAACTTCTCCTTCAGTCTGATATTTTGATTCATGGTTAATGTATATCATTTGTATGCCTGTGCATATCTCAGCATGATGATCAACTATGTAAAGAGAATTTATTCAATAGAAAGCATGCCATATCTTTCCGTTTTGAGTGCCACATTGCAGTATTGATGTGAAAAAGGGCTAGTTTGGTGACCCTAGTTCAAAAAGGATAATTCTTCATTCCTCATGAATCCAATTTTGGTAGATTTTATGGGAAGGAGGAATCAAGGGCATTTTGTCTAGGATGCCTTGGAATAGTAACCCTAAGTGTTTTTTTGTTATTTCTTTTGGTTCAGGATTTTTTTGTATCATCCCTGAACCTGACATTTAAAATTTGTTTGGGAATTATTCCTATTTCAGTTGGCTAAGTAACTCTTCACTCCAAATGTGGGTTTTTTTTGTTTTTGTGGTGCAGTGGGTTTTATCATCAAAGGAAATGAATTTCCCCTATCCTCTGGCTCTGACCCTGCTACACATGGTCTTCTCTTCTGTTTTATGTTTCTTTCTCACCAAAGTCTTTAAGGTATAACAATTGAATTTATCAAGTACTTCTGTTTACTAATCAGATAGAACTTATCAGTGATTCCAACTTGAATTTGATTACATTATGTGAGATTTTATTTGTATTAACGCTTGTCAATGTTCATATGTGCTTCCTCGCAGATCATGAAAGTTGAGATGGGGATGAATTTTGAAACGTGAGCACTAAATGAACCCAAAATTCCTTTTACCTTGTTCTCACAGTTTAGATTAAAATGTTTTCTAATTTATATATGCCAGGCCTTTTGTCGTTCATGTTGTGAAAGCTTGGTGATACTATGCTAGATTAAAAAATTCTAGCATTTCAAATTCTTTATCTAGTTTCTTATTTTGAATTTATATTTTGCCTTATGTAATTTGTGGTCTATTAATATGTGTGTGCATTTTATGCTTGAACTTTTTTCGCATTTACATCATGAAGAACTTAAAAAGGGTGGAATTGTCAACTTTCAAATGAAATGCATAACAACCTAATCCTAATGTTTCCCTTGAGAGCATGACACTTGGAATATTATCATTGGAACCTTGTTTACCAAGAATGTTTATAGTTGCACTAAATATTAGATGACATGTGAAAATTTTATTAGAAAGTGTTGAAAAATAGGCGTGCGAATTGTAGGAGAGAAGAGGAAAAACATACACGCAATCACATGAGGATGTCTGTCCATGGTGTGAGAAACCCTAACTCATGAAAGAGTATATATAGTCCATATATATTACTACAATGGCCCCACATATAGCGCATGAATTACAGAGTTGCTATTACACGTGAGAATACAGGTGCACAAAAAACATGTGAGATACCTTTTACCTTTTCAGGGGCCTTCACCCTAGTGAGATAGTTGTGTAGCTCGAGCTGCGTTTACATTTACAGTGCCAAACAATATTTTTACCATGGGGGTAACTCCACACTGCAGTTCTTCCTTGATATATAAAAATTGGAATGCAAGACATAAAACCCAACAAAAGATGATAGTAGAATATAATCAAGGGCGGATGGCCCCAACCATGGCTTCTTTTCACTTATAAATTAGGTAAACTGCTGCGTATTTTACTTAAAGACTTAAGGGTTATATTAATGTTAGATGTGGCCAGCTTAGCTATAAAAAAACTCTCTCAAAACTTCTTTGCATGTGATATCTTGGAGGTATACTTGTTGTTCAATGTCTCACATATCTCGATGAATGTTAGCAAGTGAGAGTGATTGTAACCTGTATCTGCAAGAGCTAACGAGCTTGTTGTGTTAAATTAATTGGCATATGTGACATAATTCAGTGGAAAGAGTTGTATACTTGTATTAGGAATAAAATTTAGTCAGAAAGAAGAAAAATAATCGATTTCTAAAGCTTGTAAAGTCATACGAGGGGCAAGTTTGAGCGCAAAACATAGTGTGTTAGTCATCTATGTGTGCATGAAGGTTTGGGGTTAAATGGAATGATGCCAATTAATAAAGTTGTGGCAAGTTGAGAAACAGCGTCCCAATTAAAAGAATTGAAGGATAATAAATGCAACTTGGAAAGCACGGGAGATGTTATATACACTCAAATGGGATATAAATGGAAGAGTTCAATAAATACTCACAATCACTGGGTGCCATGGGGAAGTCTACAAACATAAAGGAAGTGTTGGAGAGATGAATTCAAATGTTTATTGGTGAAAAGATCTCAATTTTCAGGAATGGCTTATCATTTAATAAGATTATTAAGCTTAGTAGGGTGTAGAATTTAGAAAAAAAGAATCACAACTGTAGTAGATGAATACACTCACTTGTTGGGGTATGCAATGGGTTCATATTTTCAACTATTATGGGTGGATCAATTTCTCAAAGCTCCTTTTTCCTTGGATCATTAAACACGTGTTCTCCTTATTGGATGTTTTTTTGGTTGGTGCATTATTCAACTTAGATTTTCCATTTTAATGAAATGAGTGAATATGTTCAGGGTGTTTCTGATTCCCAAGTCTTGTAAAAGTTCCGGCAGCTGGTTGAGTGAATCCTCCTGGATGCCAAGCTTTTATTTCCAGGCAGGGAGAATATGGGCAAGCCGATGCACATAGCTTGTCTAAACTTTGACAAGAATAAGGATCTATGAGTTCTCAATGTCAAAGGAAGTGGATAAATTATGATGTTTCTACTACTAAAGAAATCTATACTCAATTATGTAACCATTTCTCATTTTGGGTATTATGAAAGTTAACTGCTTGTTAATCTTAAGACTGTTGCTTTAATATTCTTCTTTGTCAAAACATTATGTTTACTGAAGTCTTTATTATACTGACAGACCTATCCATAGTTTGATTACCTAATACCAAGTCTTTCAGTTTTTTCATTGCTTTTTTTGTTCTCATGGGCCAGTTTATATTTTTAATTATCATCATATGATGTAAAGCATAAATGCTGCAAAGATTAACAGAGTTGCAATATACAGATATACTACGTCTGTCATCCCGATTGGTGCAATGTTTGCGATGACCCTGTGGCTTGGAAATACAGCATATCTTTACATATCCGTTGCATTTGCACAGATGCTGAAAGCTGTCAGTAAGTAATGGCTTAATGGAGATATTATAACACAACTATTCTCATAACTGTTGCCATGTATTTAACACCACTTTTCTGGTTTTAGAATCGTGTTCAACACTGAAACCCATATATTCTTTTTTACATTGCCGCACTAATCCTTCTGGGGTGCTTTTCTTCAATATGTTATGTGCATGTCTTTGTTATTTGGGTCAGCACTGTCTCACTAAATTTCTTTTTAATGCAATCTCTGATATGCTATTTTTTGAGCTTTGCAGTGCCTGTGGCTGTCTTCCTTCTTGGAGCTGCGGCCGGACTTGAAGTAATGAGTTGCAAGATGCTTTTTATCATGTCCGTTATCAGTTTTGGAGTTATAGTTGCCTCTTATGGGGAAATCAATATTAGTTGGATTGGAGTCGTTTACCAAATGGGTGGTGTCATTGGAGAAGCCCTGAGACTTATATTCATGGAAATTTTAGTTAAGAAGAAGGGTCTTCGTCTAAACCCGGTATCTGTCATGTACTATGTCAGTCCATGCAGGTATACATTGCTCTCCTCTTTCTTTAATTTTAGCATCTTAAAAGCATACCTCTTGACTATGCTTACGACTTCTGGTTTATTATGCTGCAGTGCAGTGTGCCTCTTTGTCCCATGGATTTTTCTTGAAAAACCAAAGATGGATGCTGCCGGGACTTGGAATTTTCCTCCACTTATATTGGTTCTCAATTCCCTGTGTACCTTTGCACTCAATCTGTCAGTGTTCCTAGTCATCTCCCACACGAGTGCTCTAACGATTCGGGTGGCTGGTGTTGTCAGGGACTGGGTAGTTGTCTTGCTGTCTGCTCTCTTATTCGCTGATACAAAGCTGACCATTATAAACTTACTTGGTTATGGCATTGGTATGATTCACTACTCCAGCTTTACTTCTTGCCTTGTATGCATGCATTTTTATCTTTGGGAGAGTCAAGGAAGTCAGTTGTTGATAAAAAGTAATTTTAGAGAAATTGACCAGAACAACATTCATAAACTAAGTGCGATTATACAGTTCAGTTTCCTCTCATTTAGATATTTTTCATCGGCAAAATTTAGTTTGGGAAGTTCCAAAGAGCCTAACTGAAATTCTTGCAGAGAAAAGAACCTGCATCATTTGATTTTCCCATTTATAATCTTCACAGTGATGCGTGAATCTCATTCTTGCACCCTAGTTGGTTCATTTTGGCCTTTGGTGAAATTTGGCATGTAATATTGAAACACACCTTAAGCCAAAAACTCAATCCTTCTTTGTTCATGTTAAATCAATATAGGTCTTGGACAACATACAACAATTTGACATAGCACTCTTATCCAATTATTGGTCTTTGCATTTTGATGGAAAAATGTTTACTTGGATGTTGTTCTTATAACATTTTTTTGACCATCGTGATATAACTTCTGAAAATAAAGGAATTCGAGCAGATGACACCGAGTTAGGGAACCTCAATCTAAATTTAGCATCTCCTAGAAAACCACTATTTTACTATAAACAAAATCAATGAAATTTGTTAAATCAAAATATCAAGAAAGTTGTTTTTTGGAGCGATGGAGGGGTTTATAATTGGTGAACAAGGAATACACAGGATACTTTCTATGAACAAGTGGAAAGTTGTAGGACTATAATTTTCAAACCCTCGACTTCAAGATGAAAATAGAACAATCACTTTAAGTTCAAATAGAATAATCTTTTCCATTCCATTCTAAACAACTCATCTAAGCACGTCATCATTGTTGGTGCATTTGTATATGATGAAAATCTTGTTTGCAGCCATTGCAGGTGTAGCAGCATATAATAACTACAAGCTAAAGAAGGAGGTCTCTCAAGTGAGCATCACCACAAATGCTGACTCCACAAAAGAAGAGTTGCAGCCACTTCAGATATCCTCAGAAAGAACAGATAGATAGAATAGCCTCTCTCGATTCTGAGGTATCTTAGCGATGCCTGCAATATTTCAGCGTCTCCATCATCAGAACTCCCCAGACAAATCTGCTTTTTTTGTTGTTGCAGTGATGCTTAGGACAAGATTAGGAAGACATTCTTTCCAGCTCACCAGACAGTTGAGTTTTCGCCAGCCAAAGGATTTCTTCAGTCATTCTCCAGAGAAATATTTTGATTCCTGAGTATATACTATAATCAAAACAGATCCAGACTACCTACACTAAAAAAATGATATGTCCTGCTACATCTGTATACCTTTCTGCTCCACAAATCATCGGACATTAGTCATACACCTGTTGTGACTCTGCTGTTGTCCATTTGTTGTACCCAATACACTCAACAATGAAACACATCTTATTCTATTACTTATGCAATCCAGTTTATTTCGCAGTTGAGGTGAATAGGAAAGAATAAACTTCATCATAAAGTAAATGGTTGTTTAGCATCAATTAATTTTTACATTAATATCTGGAAGTTACATATAGTCTATTTATTTATTCTAAACTATAATTATATTCTAATAAAATATATACAAAAAAAAAAATCACCAATCACATGTCAGTACTGACTTGATGCATTAACTCCCCCTCTTTAGTTTCACCCAATCCCCCTCTTTTTGCTGTCCAGGCCAAGATGGGCCGCTAAAGAGGCCGTCTCTCGATCTTTCTCTCTCTCTCAATCGACACCTCCCCCAAAAAACGATACGACGGTCGACGAGATGCGATCAGACGGCGGAGGAGGATTCGAGATCGCTGGAACCGTCTCCGCCGCCATTGTCGAGGAGTGGCGTCTCAGCATCATCAGCAACCGTTGTTGATGGAAGTCGTCCTGACCTGGGAGAGGCTTCAGGTCCCCCACCGTCGCAAGAGACTCCCCCCGGTGGGTCTCCGCAACCTCGGAAACACCTGCTACCTCAACAGCGTCCTCCAGTGCCTCACCTACACCCCTCCCCTCGCCCACCTCTCCCTCCTCCACCGCCACTCCTCCCTCTGTAAGTCTCCCTCTCCCGATCGACCGAGGTCTCTTCCTTGATCTGATCGTTCTTCGTTTCTTGTTCAGGCGACGGAACCGAGTGCCCCTTCTGCCTCCTCGAGAGGAGGATCGCGCGGTCGCTGAGCCTCGGCGAGGGCGTGGCGCAGGACGCGCCGTCGGGCTCCGGAGCGGGCTCGAGGACCGGTTCCGGTGGGGGAGGCAGGAGGACGCGCACGAGTTCTTACGCCACGTCATCGATGCCTGCCACTCCGCGTCACTGAAGCTGCTCAAGAGGAAGGCGGGGGCTGCGGCGACGGCGACGGAGGTGAAGGAGATCTTTGGAGGGGCGCTGATGAGCCAGGTGAAGTGCTTGTTGTGTGGGCGGGAGAGCGATAAGGTGGATGAGATCATGGACCTCAGCCTCGACCTCATCGGGTGCGGCTCGCTTGCTGAGGCGCTCGCGAGGTTCTTCCAGGCTGAGGTTCTCGATGGGAACAACAAGTACAAGTGTGACAAGTGAGACACATAATCCTCTCTCACTAGACGTGTGTGTGCTTTTGTGTGTGTGAGTCTGATTCAGAATGATTGTTTCTTGGAAGGTGTGAGAAATTGACGGAGGCGAAGAAGCAGTTGTTCATCCTTCGTGCGCCGAATGTGCTTGTTATCCAGTTCAAGGTATTGGGTCTTCTTTTTTGGGGTTCACTTGTGTTTGTTGTCTAATTTATATTTGTATGAGTTTGTTTGAGTGGGGGTGTTTTGTTGGTTGTTGAGTTGGAGTAGAGATTCGAGGGGATAAATGGTGCGAAGATTAATCGGGACATCACCTTTGGAGAGGTCTTGCTGCTTTCGAGTTACATGTGCAAGGCGAGCCAGGTTAGTCTGACTCTCTTTTATTGATGGAGATGTTTTCCTGTTATTGTTAATGGACTTATGTTAATCAGACAACAATAATTCTATATGGAACGACAAGGATGTTAGTGATAACAATGGGTGTTACAAATTTAAACACTTAGGAAGATATACAGACACACACACAGACATTCGTCAAAAAGAAATTCCCATACCTATTCCAGAGTTTTTTCTGCTGATGGGTAGGAGCTTTCTACCTGACATCCATTAATAACAGTGGGAAAAATTCCAACAAGGAGAACATGATGCTTGGACACATGCATGGTAACACCAAGCTCGTGCTTAATGATGCTCTCCGTCTATTCTTGACCTTTTCTTTGGAATGTTTTTTCATTCCTTGAATCCTTGTAAGACAAGTCTACCGTGCGGGATTAACTGCATGATCCCGATTCAAAGGCTGAATCAAAGCATTCCAGCAGTTTGCTGGTCTGTCTGGTTAACCAGAAATGAAGTGCTGTTTAACAGGAGCAGGCCATATGTGGAGAACATATTGGAGCAAGAAAAAGCCGTATCAATGCATGGGGTATTCACTGTGCTGGGGCTAAGAGGATGTGCATCGAGGAGCATAATATGAATAGAGGAATAGTTGCATGTTTTTGGACAGATAGCTCCTTGGGGCCTGAACCAGTAGATCTCTCTACTGGTCCGTTTTTAATCTTTCTATTCTCTATTGTCCTAAGGGGTAAGAAATTTGGAAAAGAGAGATTTGTTTACACAACTGCTTTATGCAGGTTGACAGGTTTGGTTTTCACTTACATGCCTTTGAGCATTAATTATGTTTTTGGCTTAATATTCTAAAAGGCTGCATGTTGTTCTATGAACATAAATACATGATATATAAAATTTCTCTTCTGAAGTGGTTCTGCAGCAGTTTTCTGAAAACCTATCATACTTTCTTTTGAGGAACCGGTAGGGATTCTACCACTAAATTTCATTCAATTGATTTGGGGTACAATACTATAAAAAAACAGAACAAAAAATAAACAAAACACATAGATAAGGTATCTAGGAGACATGCACCACCGACAGAGCAAAAGATAAAAACCAGGCTTGAAGTCTCGAACATCAGATTGTGTTCGTGAAGATCATGCTCTTGGCACACGTGCAATATAGCCCTTCGCTCCTTTCCACTTATTGTCAAAATATGGCATACCACATTTAAGGTAACCTCATTTCTAGTCCAACAAATCGCTGGAAGAAATATTGAGAAGTTTTTGCTTGTATACCTCTGTGCTCTGTCTCCCGGTCGCTTGAGGACTTCCCCCCCTTGAAGCTGCTCCATAGAATTGAAGTTAACTTTAAAAAACTGATCATACTTATTGAGCACAAGTTGGCCTGCTTATCTTTGTCAATGATTTCTATCATCAATATCTACTATTTATACTTGATTGAGCAAACTACATGTTATCAAAGTCATATGGTCATGAGCCCCATCAAGCTACATCTGCATTCCCGACATTATTCAACACAGTTAAAAAACTTGATTTGGACAACACAACTAAAGTATATTGATTTGGTTAACACTAGATATTCATTTGAACTTAATGGAGGAGGAATAATTTAGTTCATCGTTCCATTTTAATGAAAACAACATCACTACCACTAGTCCCAAGACTTTCCGCATATTCTAGGGAAAGCCAAGAAACTAAACAATGTCTAAAACCGTCATATCTTTTATGTGAGTTTTGGTATGAGAACTGTTTGGTTTATGAATTCTTCACTCATGTGTTTCACATTATACACCATCATTATGCTTTCATAAGAAAATTTTTACTTTTTTTTTTTTTGGGGGGGGGGGGGGGGGGGGGGGGGGGCGTGGGGGAGGATTCTTCATCTGTTCTCTGAAATAAAATAGGTTGATTTATTTGGGGATCAGAAATTTTTACCTTTCTTTATATTGGACCTTGTTTTTGAGTGCATGAGTTTTTTTTGTTGGATTATTTTGTAAGATAGTCACGCATATTATGCCAGCAAAAGTAAGGGATTCTAGGATTGATTTATCTTTGAAAGTTATATTATATTAATTTTTTTTGCTGTAAAAAGCCTTTTTTTAGAAAATTATTGCATTATATCATTTGCTAATGAACAAATGCCCCCTCAATACAAAGGAGACAAGGAATCTCCATTGTTAGCGAACAACAAACAGCCTACATACATCCCCACTGTAAAGGAGACTGTAATATCCCTAGACCCCACTTACATTTTTATCCCAACACTTATCCTCACCCTGCAACAGCTACCACATTCTCAGATCCCTGTATATAACTATATATATATATATATTCCCCAATATCGAAGGATAAGAATACATGACCACGTGTTTTCCCAATACGCTCTCCTACATTGAATGATCACTGCATTGCACATTAGCCAAATATTCCAATATACCGCATGGGGTGTAAGCACAATTATTTCTTGTTTGCTTTGATATCCATTTTTTAGATTTAAATCATCTTCACATTTGGTCCTCATTTTGGAAAGAACATTGGGTCCCAAATATACCATTTATTCTATTCCAATCCGCGTTGTTAAAGTCATATAGAAAGAAGAGGTGCTCCATGGTCTTCTCATGTGCCTTACACAACACGCACATCACATTCCATCACCATTTGATTTGTCTTAGTAAAGAGATTATCTAAAGATTGAAGCCATAAGAACACCTGAACCTTTAGTGGTGACTTAGTCTCCTATATTTGTTTATGATAATTATCCGTCCCAAAGCCTCTTGATTGAGTGCTCATTAACTTTCAGTAGAAGCTTTGCACCGTAAAACTGAGGAACCTCCTCGAAGTAGTCTTCTTCCAAGTCAAGTTGGACTTTTTGAAGGATTGTCAATAATGATAACACCTTGCTTGCCTCCATTTCCTTCAAATATCTCTCTATCTTGGACACTAAATAAGCTCATTTTCTCCACAATGCAATGCACCACATTTGTAGTCCTCCTTGTCAAGAGCTGTCCGAATCAAGGATGGGAACCTATGGGGAGGTGATGAATCCTTGAGCCAACCGTCTGTCCGAAATAATGTAGGTACTCCATTCCCAAGTTTAAAGCACACTGCCTCCTTCATTTCCCTTGCTGCTGTACTATTCTCAAATTGATGACACTCGGGCCATTGCTTTTGGTTCAAACTCTGACCTTAAACATTATAAATAATCAAATATTCTTTAGGGACTGAAATTTTGTAAAGGCGCTTGTTCTTTGAGGGTTTGGTGAATGAAAATTCATTGTAAAGTGAGAATTTATTGCTCAGTGCCCTCTTCTTTTTTAACATTCCAATTTTAACTCCCTTTTTCTCTTTTCAATTGAGTGACATCATTATTCAATTTTCTGTCCACTGCTGCTGCACAGCCAGAAGCTCTCTTCCATCACCGGTCATCCTACTGAACCTGATTTACCAGTTGTATCCCTCCAGCCATAAGAGCATTAAACATACGGATGTATTATCCCTTTTATTATTCTGATTCAGGCTTATTCCTGAATTTTGGGGGCCAAAGGGGCTGTTTGGTTAGAGGAATAGGGGTGGAATAGGGGAGGAATAGAGGAGAATAAGGCAAAAAAGGTGTCTGGGTAGAGGGAATAAGAGGTAGCTATGCGGAATTAGGAGAGAATAAGCTGATATTTGTATTCCAAGTCCACCATGGAATTGTGTTATTTCTCCATTGGTATAAGTGGACCCACCTATCAAATCACATGTCATCACATTAAATCATTTGTCATCACCTCTTATATATCATTGGGGCCCATGTCAAATCAATTTTTTACACCTTATTCACATCTTATTCTTCACCAACCAAACACTCCAATCTTTATTATTACGTTTCCCAATGAGAATAACTGAAAATCCCAATCAAACATAAAATCTCTTATTCCATTGATAAAGTCAACAATTCTGGAATAGGTATAAACCCCAGAATAGCTTATGCCTAAATCATTAATCGAACCCTTCACCTTGGCCTACCTGCTGTGTGTCACTCAACCTTGTTTGTCGGAAAGCCACTGAGGCATCTTCTTTGCACCATCTCTTCCTTGCCACAATCTTTTTGGGACTGCTGCGTAACTCCTTTACTCCATGTTTTGATTTTCATCTGGACTGTCTCCATTTAGCTAATTAGCTTGTGCATTGCTTCAATTATAATGTAGTTTCTATGTTTAAATGCTTAGCTGCAGGAATCAATCATCTTTTCACTTGCCCACTCCTGATCTCATCTGTTCTCTTGAATCTCATTCACACTCCCCTTCAAATTGGAATTTTTAATGTGATTGTTAAAAATTGATGTTTCCCTATTTCGGCCACTCCAGCTTCCCCTCATGCTTGGTGCAGCTAGGTTTTGTTGCTTTCCGTTAAAACTCTTTTCAAGTTCGATAACTTTCTGTTAAATGCGTTCTTTGTTCAAGGGTTGCTCCTTGGTTGCACTGAGACTCTACTCCATAAACAATAAACCCCTGCATGAGGTTAACAGCGTAAATCATCATGCATCTTTGTTTAATCATGAAGCTAAGCCAGAATAGTTGGTTTTGGTTATGCTAGTAAGTGTACTGAACCATCAACCATTTACTGTTGCTTATTAGTTATTACAGCTTCTATCTGCCCATCACCAAGTTGGAGACTGATCTGCTCCTATGTTTTCCCTATGCTGTCACAGTTATGTACCTTTTTAGTTCGCCACCTGGTTGCTGATCTACTCTTCTCAATTATATTGGCTTTCTCTCAACATCTAATTCAAATACAATCTTGAAAAATCTGTGCCCTGGAGCCTTCTCCTATTCCCTGTAGTTCCTTGTTGCACTTTATTACTGGTTCTTAATTTTTAGTCATCAGATCCGAATTGCAGCGCCATTGTTTCTGCATCAGTGGGTGATTATGCTTTCTAGGTCTATTTCTGTTTTCTACGCCCCTTGAATATGATTTACGTCATGGGGCCAATGATATATAAGTGCGTCTTCAATAAAGCAATTTCATTCTTCTTTTGTTGGACATCCATCCAACCCTTTTCTTGAAGATATGCCATACCAGGATGGAGTGTTTCAGTATAATATATAACTTCTATACTTGGCTTATTTATGGAAAATGGATTTTAAATCAGGTTTGTCATTGAGCATCTCATCTTGCCTCCATCTTGCAATGCTGTATGTCACAGCTAGTTAACTTATTGTCGCCGAATACTCAGATCCTGAGACCCCGATTTTGGCACCCTTCGCATTTTTCATATACTCTAACTTGTGTCATGTATAATGTAAGCGTATGTGTGTGCATGCAGAAGTGTTAACTTATTTCTTATGATGATATCAAAGCTACCAATTCGATTCTGAGTTTCTGATGCTATGGAATTTAAATTGTTTGGGAATTTATTGTCATGGTTTATTCTTATGATTACTCTTATGATTATAGAATTGTCTTTATCTTAACTTTTTTTAATATGTTGTGGCAATGCAGGATCCACAGCCGGAGTATAAACTTTATGGAATCATTGTGCATTCGGGCTGTTCACCTGATTCTGGACACTATTATGCATACATTAAGGTCCTTCCTATTGGTTATTTTTCAATTAGGATCATGTTTTCTTTTAGCTGAAAGTTTGCTGGTAGCTTGCCACATTTGCGCTGCCTTATGTTACGTGGATAGGTCATCTTCTCTTTGAGCTGAACTTAGTTTGATATGATCTTGAAATAATAGCATGAACTTCGTCCAAAATAGCTGAAAGTTTGCTGGTAGCTTGCCACATTTGCTCTGCTGTTAGGTTTTGTGATTCCAAAATTGTAATTATAAATACTCAATGTAAAAGTTATTATTCTATCACTACATTGTGTGCATTGTCCTTTTGAATTCTCATCTATTAACTTCCCAATGAATATTGGTGCATGAATTCTCCTCAATTAACTTTCCATTAAATATGGGTCCATGAATTATAATAATTGGATTAACTATCCAATGAATGTGGGTGCATGAATTTAACTAATGTTGGTTCATGTATTTCAAGAGTTTTGGGGCTCTATATAAAGGGTATGCATTCCTTGAGAGGGGACAGAAAAACAAAAACAACACACATATTCCCTAGTTTATTCCACATAAAAAATCTGGAGTGAGTACTGTGAGCTTGTGTTCCTTTGGTTTTCTGAGTGCACAGTAACCAAGGAGTGTGACTGTTGAATCCTAGAGGCTGAGCGCAACAATACCTTAGTTGCACCGGGAAGAGATTCACCCAGTGGATATCACGCCTCAGTCACTTTCCAATTTACTTGCATCATTCAATAAGTCCTCTCCAACTCATTTGCTCTTATTTTCAGTCATATACTACTAGAAACAATACTCTGCCTTATGTTATGTGAATAGGTCATCTTCTCTTTGAGCTGAACATAGATTGATATGATCTTTGAAACTAATAGCATGGAGTTTCTACAAAATAAACTCCTTTTTTCTTTTATTTTGTTTATATAAGAGCATGTTATGTCATCTATTAATGGTTTGCAATCACACTAAATTTACTATTTTGGGATTTAGATAAAATCAACAGTTTTCTTCAACTTTTTAAAGTGCCAAATGAGTAAATCAGCAGCAAAGCTCTGTCAACACTATTTTTACTGAAATACTGTGAATGAGTTCTGCTTTCTGTTATAGCAACTGCATGGGTTAGCATCTAGGCTGAATTCTTCATGCTGTTTGCAGGATGCTAATGGTCGTTGGTATTGCTGCAACGATGCTCATGTATCACTTGCATCTACACAGCAGGTTTTGTCTGAGAAAGTTTATATCCTATTCTATTCTCGCTCCAATCAAAGACTGAGGCCTAGCAAAATTGGTTTGTCATACAACGGAGTGAAAACCCCTAACTCGAAGGGTAGTCATGTAGAGTTAAATAACAGGGAAGTTGACCCTCTGAAGTCTCCAATGAGAAAACCATCTGAACCACATCATTCTGAAAAGGGCACTTCAACCATGTCAAGAATTGGGATGGCGCCAAACCAACAAATAAAGTTTGGTATTCAGAAAATCATAGGGAAAACAGTTGTTGTGAATGGAAATGGAAATCAGGAGGGCCAGAAGAATACTTGATTGAGAAGCATGATGTTTCGGAACAGGGAAGAACCATGAAGAGTAATAGATTCTCATCAACATCCAATACTGCTGAGCCTGCAGCCCCCAAGAAGCAGATTTCACCAGCATCAAATGGTAATGCTGTTCATAATGGTCCCAAACATAGTGAGAATGGGACTTTGTCAAATAGAAATAAAGATTTGACAACTTCAGATGAACAAAAGAATGGCACTGCCCAAAATGGCTCTGACTCCAGCCTTGGATCAAAAAATATGCCTGTTCTTCACAGATCTGATACCCCGGGCTTAAAGAGGAAGCCATGGGACACTGAAAAATCAGAAAATGGTGGAACTGTTAATAAAAAGCCATGCAATTCATCCGAGAATAACATTTCGTGCAGCTTGCAGAATGTGAAACACAGTGAAGCACCTGCAGAGAACTTGAGAAGTTTAAAGAAGTGTAAGTGATTCTTTACAATTTCTTTTCCTTCTGGCATGCTTTTTATGAATTAGCAACTGAAGAATCATCAAGTTTTACAACTTTTCATATGTTTTCAAATGACAGTTAAAATTATATTTGCCAGTGTACTTATGTGTTAATCAATCCCTTTTTTCCTGGAGAAAAATTTTCATTGATTTTGATTTAGTTTCTAGCATCCAAGTTCACCATGTTTCCTTGAGTTTTATTGGAACTGCAGATTTTGTAGCATAAATATTTCTTACAAAATGCACTCTATGTGGGTTATATTGGAGACATTAGAACTCCCACATAAATTTTGAGTGCTTTTTCAGAATTAAAAAAAAAAACACAACGTTTGAATGATATATTTTTTTGTTATACATATGACATTCCATATTTATGAGATATATACTTTTGTGGGTCAGTAATCACACATCTATATCTTGCAATTGATGGGTTTTTTTTCCATAGGCTCGCAAAGGAGGCATCATCATATCTGCGATCTTGCGATTGGTTCATTGATGTGCAGAAGTTTATGCTTGTTGAAAAGAGGATGCATGCACGAGAAACTGGAAATGCTTTCAGTAACACTGAGTTAAAGTAGGACCTTTTCTTCCATTCAGCAATTACAATATGCTTTAATGATTGCAATATAATATATTGATATGACTTGATGCTTTTTTTTCTAGTTCATTTGATATATGTAGCTAGCTCTAGAACCCACACATTTTTTTTCCAGAATTGTACCCCAATTTGATTTAATGAAATTTGGTGGTAGGATTCCTACCCATTCTTAGGAAACAAGTTTTTTTTTTAATTTTCTATTGAGATATATTTACTTTCTAGATGTTGATCCCTGTCCTTACTGTAATCGATTCAATGCAATATATTCCTAAGGTCCCCATTGTTCAGATCTGTTTTGTATTTATTTTTTATGAGCTTGTATAGCCATGATGCACACCTCTTGTCATCTGAGATACAGATTTAAAATGCTGAAAGACTTGATTTCCATGCATCCTGTTGATGTATTATTTTATTGATGCAGGGGATTGCTAATTTCCAAAGCAAAGAAGGCCTTTAATCCTAAAGTTCCAAAACCATTGATAGAGAATCTCCTTGGACAACTTGAATCATTCAGTGATTGGGAAGCCTCTATTTGACATTTGAAAGATGGTACGGCAATTGATTGATCTTAATTTTATGCTTCATGTGGGAAATAGGTCATCATTCATGACACAGCTATTGTTTTTAACAAATAATGGTGGTTTTGCAGTCGCGTCATTTCTGTTCGTCATGGAGCGAGTGTATAGTCTGTATTTTTTATATGAAGAAATCATTCCGTAGAAGCATTAACTACCGGTATGGTTTGATTTAGTTGTATTCGTTTCAATAATATTTGAAATATCCAATAATTGAAGGTCCAAACAGGGATGAATGTCAATATTAACAGTCCTTTTGGTTGTCATGCTTTTAGGTTGAAGGAAAACCTGTGGCCAATTTTGTTACGATGTCTTCTTTTTTGGTGGTTTTCTACCTTTGAAGATGAAGAGAGCCAGTTAGCTGACAATTCCAGAGTCGGTTCCCTATGTAAGATGTATTTTTTTTTCAATGTTGACTATCCTCTATTCATGCATGCATACTAATTTTTCCGGAAATTGCGGTATGTTATCTCAAATGAGTATATGTATTGTTTGAGTTACATGATTTGATAAATTGTGCTCAATTTGTTATCTCAAATGAGTATATGTATTGTTTGAGTTACATGATTTGATAAATTGTGCTCAATTTTTCCAATACCAAAGGATTGCATTCTTGCTTGTTTAGCTTTGCACAGTAGTTGATGTTAACTCCCCATGTTATTCCCACTGTTATTTAGGGTATTTTTTTTCCTTTTTTCGGTTATTGGAGTAGTTCTTTTAGCTTATTTGGTTAATCTTTTTGTGAAGGAACTTGTGTTGTATCAGGATTTATAGATGAAGGGGATATATCTTGCTGTTTGAGAGGAAGCTGATTGGATTTCTCATTATTTCCTCAGCTAAGGCAAGACAATCCATTCCATGATGAGTTCTAACCATTGTGTGTGTATCTTTAGTGAAAAACTTAAAAAGAATGAAATCTTTCATGTCTATCCTCCCAAATTGTTTTCAACCCAGGACTTCTATTTCGTGTGTGTGTTTTGATGAACATTTTGAAGGGTTTCGTCCCTTTTTCTAAAATTGGTTTTTTGAATAAAATATAGGGAAAATGCAAACTCAAATAAAGATGCATCTGATTCCCATTTCAGTCTCAGTTTTAGTTTACGGGTTACCCAGTAAAAAATGGAGGGTGTTGTCACACACAGTCCCAATTTCATTGACAGTCTCATGTGCTATTTCACATGTATACATGAGATTTATTTTGTTAAAGAGCGTTGATACACTTGGTAGTTTTTGCAGCTTCATACATTATAATAGCGTAATATATACTGTGCTATCATATACTGCGCTATCATAATGTATAGAGTTATATCATAGTATATGGAGTAAAAAATAAATTATTTTTACAAAAAAAATTACACTAGTGTATTTCAATATATACATCATTTCATATAACATATATTTTTAATAGGAGAGTGATTTTAAAAAAAGAAAAAACTGTGTGGATTGCAAATGGGATTGCACATGGGGTTAGACATCTTTTCTTTTGTTAAACGAATCATAGATGGGGGGGTAAATCCACCTTGATCGAATAAGGAATAAGTACACCAAAATCAATTAAGAATAAGAAGAAATTTATGGATAAGTCTCACCCTGTTATAAATGATCACCTCAAAACAAGCTTTTAGCGGACTACAAATGTGTGAAGGAAAGAGTTTGATTTCTTCAGGTTTGTTATGGTGTCTGAGGTGTTAAGTATTGAATATGAAGATCGAGTGCAACTAGCTAAAGAGAAGACAAGTGCCACATGTATTCAGCTATAGCTAGCTTATACCAGCTAGAGCTAGGTCATCCAGTTGACTCGGAGAAAACGTGTCTTATGTGTCATCCGATTATTGGGTCATGTGAAAGATTCTCACACATCAACTTAGCGTGTTTGACACGTGACCTCCGTCCATAAATAGAGGGGTATCCCCCTTCCAAGAGGTACACACATCTTATACACAAATCTCACTTGATTTAGATTCACTTTCTCTCATTTGATTATTCGAAGTTTATATTGACTTGAGCATCGAAGGGTCATTAACTGACATCACAGTGGTGTGAGTTTAGAAAAGAGAAGCTAAAGAACATCGATCAATTGATCAATCACGAATCTCCATTGCCACCTCTTCGAGGATCCACCTTCACCAAGGCTGGATTAAGTTTGAATCTGACCTGATCACTCACAATAGAAATTTTCACTTTTTTTATAAGTTGATCCATACAATTCATTGGAGTTTTTGTCTCATTTTATAAAAGTATATATTCCATTACATGAAGTAAACCTTTAAAACAAATGAAAAACATGTGAGGGCTATCGATTGTATAAGAGCATCTCCAATCCTATACTCAAACTTTTATTCAAATTCAAATCTGAGTAAAAGTCATCTAAAATCTTCTCCAATCATTTACCTATACTCATATCAAATCAAGTTTTTACTCAAGCATTTATCCAAATCAAGGGAGACTCAAATCTTTATTCAAATTTTTAACATCTCTTTTTTTTTCTTTTATCTTCACATTTTCTTTCAAATGTTTTTAGTTGAATTATATTAGATATCTTTCCACCCCCCAAAATTTTCACCATCTCTTGAAATTAAACCCAAAAAAAAGAGAAGAGGTCTTATTTCTTAAGTCTTCATATTTGTTTTTTAATTTTTAATTTTTACTCTAATAAAAAATATTATTTTTACCTTTTCTTTTCAAAAAATTGGATGATAATGATTTTTAAATTTAAATATCTTGAAGGAAAGAAAAATTGAGTTGTTTGGGAAAAAAACTTTGAAAATGTTTATAGGAAATCATTAAAAGAAGATGTGAATTTTTTAAAAGATTTGAGTAAAACACAAAGTGATGGTTGGAGACACATCATAGCAAATCAAACTTTAATCAAATTTTAAGTGAAATTTGAGTATATGTTTGAGTAAAGGTTGGAGATGGCCTAATGATGATGTAATGGTAACAAGTGGGTTGTTAAAAGATATGATTAAGTCAATGTTAGATCTTATCAGTGGTTGTCAGATCTCCGTCGAAGAACTAACTAATGGAGATGGAATCTAGCTACTGCTAGATATTTGTTTAACATGTGAGAGTTGATAAGTGATCAAAATTATCATTGAAACTCATGTTTAACATGTGGAATTGACTAGTAAATTATGATCCAACACTGATTATTTCTTACATGTGAGTGGATACTTGTCAGCTCCTAATTGAGAATAGTAATAATAGAATCCAATTTCGAATGTGTTAGTCTCTGCATCTAAATTTTGTTGGATGTGGTTGTTTTATATGTCCTTAATCTCAAAAAGTGAAACTTTTATAAGCAACTTCTACTTTCTACTTTCTAGGACTATAAAGAATGTACTTTGCATCTATCCAATGCCAATGACTTCATCCATCCCCAAACCAAACATGTGATTCATTGACAAAAAATTTAACTTCATAAAAATAAAAAACTAATTATAATAATATCAAATAATTGTATATATAATATATTCATAAAAAAACAAAAAGAGAAAATTAATTGGGGGTTCTTTTGGTGACCCGTTATTTATTTTAGATCCTTGGTATTTTTAAATTTTTTTTAGGTTCCTAAAACGGTAAAAATTATTTTTAGATCTGTCTAGTAAAATGCTGTTAAAAAATATAAAAAATGTCCCATTCCAATTATTTTAGCATATTATTAACACCCCCTAATATATGTTAAGTATCTCCGATATACTGTTAACACTCTTAGGGGCCGTTTGGGTAGCGGAATTAGAGTGGAATAGGAGTAGAATAGGGGAGGAATATGTAAATTAGGTGTTTGGCTAGGCGGAATAAGGGGGTATAGCTATGCGGAATAAGGAGAGAATAAGCTGGTATTTGTATTCGAAGTCCACCCATGGAATTGTGTTATTCCTCCACTGGAATAAGGAAACTCACCTATCAAATCACATATCATCACATCAAATTACATGTCATCACCTCTTATACATCAATGGGGCCCACATGTCAAATCAACTTTTTACACCTTATTCACATCTATTCTTCATCAACCAAACACCCCAACCTTATTATTACGTTCCCAATAAGAATAAAAAAAACACAACCAAACCAAAATCTCTTATTCCATGGATAAAGTCAACAATTCCTGGAATAGGTATAAACCCCAGAATAGCTTATGCCTCTAGCCAAACGGACCCTTAGTACATTGTTAACCTTCACATAAAATACTCATCCAATTATTTTAATACATTATAAATACTTCATAATTTATTGTTAAGTATCTCTAATACACTGTTAACATTCGTATAATTGAATAAAGACATTTTCGGTATTTTTGAATAATATTCGGTTAGAGTGACCTAAAATTAATTTTTCAACGTCTTAAGAATCTAAAAAAAACTTAAAATTTTCCAGGGACCTAAAATAGTAGACGGTGATCACATAGATCCCTAATTAATTTTCCCAAATAAAAAATATTACATCGTTCATTTCACCAAAACATATATACATCTCTATCAAAATGAAAATTAAGGACCCTGCTCTTCTGTCATGCTCTTCCCACACCATCTCCCTCTTCCCTTCTCTCACAGGTGCACACGTGCGTCCCCCCCCCCCCCCTCACATGCACTTCACGGCACGTGCGCGTGCCAGAGGCCCGGAGCAAATCCCTGAAGCCTGTCCTCCATTGATGACTTAAGATTTTGTCTCTCTCTCTCTTACTTTCTCTCTCTTCACAGAGTGACAGACCATGACAACACAATAGGTTCCGACATTGAAAGGTTTGGCATATTAAAGTAATGTTTGTACTTACCACCTGATCCAAATCTTTTCTGCATTGAATCCATCATTCAAATGTAGCAAAACTTGCAATACCCAACAAAATAAATAAAAATAAGAGACACCCACTTCAATTAAAAGATCACCAAAAACAACAATCCAATGAACAAAACCCATGCACACACAACACTTTTCTGACACACCCACAATGCACCACAACAGCAACCTGAGGTCTCTCCCTTGACATTATCTGATGAAGGCCTCAGCTTCACAGGATCAGGTGGACCAACCCCCGACGTAGACATGTTGTGGGTGTTGCTTGATTTGTTATCATTTGCATCCAAACATGCAGGGACCTGTTCTAACACTAACACTTCATTGTTGGTGAAGCAGAGACCATTGTTTCCCCTGACATCCAATCTCTTCCCAAGCCTCCTCACGAACTCTGTATTGAATGAGATCTCTCCTGTTAGTCTGTTCTGGCTGAGGTTGAGTTGGTTCAGCTCAGGCAGGCCTTCAATGTTGATGGGGATTGACCCATTCAATCCGTTCTTGTCAAGTGTGAGCGCAGACAGTCTTTTCATGGACCCAATGAACCATGGAATCTGACCAGTGAAGCCACAGCTCGAGAGGCTCAGCACAGTCAGCTCCTTCAATTCACCCAGAAACAGAGGAAGTCCAGTGTTCACTGGGTTGTCCTCCATTAAAAGTATTGGAGGTCCTTCAATCCTGATAGGGTCTCTGGAAGAGGACCTTCTATGCTGTTGTGACTGAAATCAAGCAAAACCAACCCATCCAACTTACCCATTTGTGGAGGGAGCCTCCCTGAGAGGTTGTTGGAGCTCAAGTCGATCTTTTGAAGAGAACCCAATAGACCAATCGAGTGAGGGACCATCCCTTGCAAGCCATTGAAGCTGAGGTCAAGTATGGTCAAGCTTTCCATCAACCCAATCTCACTGGGTATCTCCCCATTGAAGCTGTTGTAGCTCAAATCGAGCTGCTCAAGCTTTTTCAACCCACCAATCTCTCTGGGTATCTCCCCATACAGTCCATTCTGAGACAGAGACAACACCCTCAGAGTCTTCACTTCAGAAAGACTACTTGGGACCTCCCCAACCAGACCTGTATTGGAGTTCAAAACGAGCTGCTCCAAAACAGAGGAGTTGGTGAAGAGTGAAGGGGACAGAGAGGCTCTGATGGTGGTATTGGTGAAGCATTGGAAGAGTGAGAGAGTCTTCAAAAATGGGAGCTTTGAGAGTGATTTGGGGGAGAGGTTTGGGTGGGGCTTGCAAGGTGGGGAGCCGGAGACGTCTGGGCCGATGTGGAGTCTGGTGACATGGAGGAGGAGTGAAGGCTGGTCGAGCTCGCACTGGATGCCCGGCCATGGCGTGTCTGTGCAGGGGTCAGGGTGGAGGTCTGACCAGTTTGGGTCATCAAGGAGACCACCTATCACTTCATACAGCCCTTCCAGCTCTTCTGTGTCCATACCCATTGTTGCTTTTGAGATGGTTTTGATGGGTGTGGTTTTGGTCAGGCTGAAGAAGAGGAGACTGAAGAGGAGGAGCTGATGAGGAGACATTTTTTTAGAGAGAGTGAAGATTTGGGTATAGTAGGTTTCTGAAATGGAGAAAGTGAGGGAAGGGGTTGGCTAAAATGGAAGGTGGTTTTAAATCATTTATGGGTCACATCTTTAATACACTATATAAAATCTTTAATATCTGACTGAGTACAAGAATATACGTAAAATTAAGTGGAAATATGGTGAATAGGAAAAAAAAATTATTTGTTTATAGAAAATATGTGGTTGTAGTTATGACATAATAATTGAAACCATTCTCATATTGATATTCTAGTTACTATAGAATCGTGCACTGATTTAAGTGATCCCCCACATGTTATAATTCATAGTGTTCATGTGTTAAATTATATTTTTATTTTTATATATTTTTATTTACATTTTTTTTTAATGATTAACCAAACAACGAAAACTTTAAAATAACTTCTTATAATTATCTAAACAAGAGCTAAATAAATATACTTTACTATGTCCCAATATGTTCTATTATAAAAATTACATGCATTTGATTCATAAAAAACATACTACATGTTTTTGGTAAAAACATGCACATTAGATAATAAATATATATCTAAAACATTGAAAACATGTTTAGTATGTAAAAGTCACTGCAAATAATTCACTATTGTAGACTTTTTCATCATTTATTTTGGTTGGAGAGAGATTGTTTTGTCTGGCATGACTTCTTATTTTATTGGATTGATTGAAGTGACTGATCACATTTTTTCTGCTACACTTCATTGAAAAAAACTACAGTTTCTTTTACATGCCCTGATGAGTGAATATCTGTGCCTGCATATATAAATATACCCCAATCTGTGCTTTCTTTTGCACTTCTGAAAGTGAATATCATCCCTTTCTCATATGCAGATACAGGGAGGGGTCAGAGGAACGCATCATCAAGTGCTCTTCAAGTCAATGTCAGAATTTCCTTATATAAGTTTAATATCAATGACAATCATGATATGAATAATCTTCATAAACCTTATGATCCTCTCCTATGATGTCAAGCAAAGGATACACTGTATGACATGATATTACATTCGAATTTCCCCTTTCATTCAACCCTCATTTATTTATTTATTTTTCAGTCTCCATTTTGCAACTTTATTTTACCCCGGGTGAGTCTTGGGGATCCGCTTTTTTAGATTTTCTTTTTTTTTAAAAAAAATTTCATGACTTTTTTACATGAATGTAATTCTTGCAAAAGTATTATCATTGAAAATATTATGTTAAAACAAATTTTTTTATTAGACATGTTTTCTTTAGAACAGTTTGAAAATACGTTTAATTTTTTTTATTTCTTTTCCTGTACTTTTCTCTGTGCGCGGTTTTATCTTTTCTTGTTACAAGGGTGAATTGCTTAAATACCTCTGATCAACTGCCCAATTTTTTTTTATCCTTGCACTTTATTTTTTTATTTTTAAACCCCTGCAGTCTAGTCCTTTTTTTTTTCCTGATTAGTGCCACATTAGACTTTGATACCTTAAATTCCCCCACTTTATTTTTTCAATTTACAGTCACATTATATAAAGTTACATAATATGTTCAACTAATTATATAAACTTATATATTTTTACTGATATGTCATTCTATGTGTGTGAACTTGTCTTTCCAGTGCTTATTCATACAAGTCAGAGAGGATGATTGACTAGTTCTCATGACCCATTGCATGTGTAAGTGTAAAGCTGAAATTATTGGTGAAGTGGATGAGGTTTTTTCTTGTCCTCAACAAATAATTGCATTGACACCAGTGATTTTGGATTTTTTAGAGAAGTATTTTGTATCATGCAACTCATTATCTCATGTTCGTTATAAGAAACACATGCTTGACTAAGTAACATTGGTCAATAATAATTGGTGTATCTATTTTAATGACACTTTGAAAATTTATTTGTTACCATTTTGTGTATATTGAATGCACTTACAGATTATAATGATATAATTTATAATTCATGAATATATTGTATTTGTAATGATTTTGTGTTTAATAATCTTTGTGTAAGTTAAACACTTTCTAAAGATATCTATTAAATATATGTAACTATGTGTATAATTTTTGTATGTTATAACATCTTTATGTATTTTGTAACTATGTCTATTAGGAGTATTTCAAGTATTATGAAAAGCCATGGGTAAAAAAAAAAGGATAACAATATAGGGGTAAAAATGCTATCCCTATGTGTTCTATGCAACACTCACTTAGAAACAATTGAACATCATGGATTAAAAAAAAGTAGGACAACAATGTAGGGGTAAAAAATAGCCCTTCAAAGTTGTGATCTCCTTGAGAGGAGAGAGAGTTTATTTTGTTTTTTCATTAGTTTTCATGGTAGTTTGTAACTCTTTATTATCTGCGGACGGATCGGAAATCTCTTGTGATTCACTCACAGTTTTGCACGTTTTTTTGTTTTTACTCTTCTTTACCTCTTCTTTGTTTGAGGCTTTCAGGCATTCGTAACATTTTATAAAAAGTTATAAAGAACTACTTTTTTTTAAAATAATAATAATAATAATAATAATACAAGGATAAACAAGAAATTAAAAAAAAATTCAGCTATATAAAAAAATTGAACTGTTGAAAATGGCATTTGAGCCATTCACCGAAGTTATAATCCATGTCATATTCAGATATTTTTTAAATACTGATTTTTCGAATAGGGAATCGACAAGCGTAATTCCCATGCTCATTCTTTTGCAAGCACTGATTAGTATTTCTTTAGCTTCTTCTCTTCAAAGCACCCATTAAAAAAAAAACACAATCTCTCTCTCTTTCTATTCGTCCTTGTTGTGTTATCACTCGTAATAAATAATAAAGTACATACTGTACTAAGGCAGCGGTCAAAGTTCTGTTCAGAAAACACTGAGCAACAGAGATACAGATTAGAAACATATTTATATATAGAGAGAGAGATTGATTGATTTTGGTGTGTTGAAGTGATGGGACTTCAGAAGGACCCCCAACATCAGCTGCAAAAGCCCCCACCTGCGTTTCGTACAGCCAAAACAGGGGAGCAGCTCTGCCTCTCCAAACAGTATCAGAGAGAGAGAGAGAGAGATATCACATCAAAACCTCACACGACCCACCATGCAAAACAAAAAACCCAACCCCACCCAGCCGTCCGTTCTTTGATTCGTCGCTCGTGCGTGATTTCCTGGCCGTCGGATCTCTGGATGTTGTCTCTGTGGGTGTACTATTTTCTTGGTTGGTGATGTGGGTGTTTTTAACACATTTGGTAAGTGTGTTGGGGGAAGGAGAGTTTTTCCATTTGTGTGTTTGGGAGGATTATCTAGTCCATCTTGTTATTAATGATGTTGATGATCTTAATTTATAAAGATGAATAGTAATACTCCGTTTGGAAACGGAATAAGCGAGATAAGAGTAGTATAAGAGTGGTATAAGAATGGATAGGGAAAATTGTTGTTTGTTGGTATAACTTGGTATTACTAAACCAGTTTAAACGAGTATAAGGACCCGTTTGGATCGGCGGTTGAAACTCCAAGATTATGAAAAGCCACCCAAAAATACTCATAGTTTCAAAAGCATAGTTTTACTAGAGTTTGAAACGCGGCAAAAAATACACTGTCACCGCATAAAAATGGATTGAAACGCAGAAGCTGAAAATGTGTTTGGCTCCGCGTCTGCATTTCTGCGACTTTTCTACCGTGGAATCCGCGCAACCGCGGAGCCAAACGGGCCCTAAGAGAGTATAACAATTATAAGTAACCCCTAGGATAAACTATACTCACTTTATCTATTCCCATAGGCCCACATGTCAAATCAATTTTTTACATCCTATCACATCAAATCACCTATCAATACCTCTTATACATCAAAAGACTCACATGTCAAATCAATTTTTTTACACTTTATTTATATTTTATTCTTTATCAACCAAACAACTCAACCTTTATTTTTACGTTTTCCAATGAGAATAAAAAAAATACAACCAAACAGAAAATCTCTTATTCATGTAGATTTGTTATCTATACTAGCATAGTTATATATTAGAATAACTCAATTCCGCCATCCAAATGGAGACTAAGAGTTTCAAATAGTTATAAGTAATTACAAGTAATTATAGTCTATTACATTTAATAGTACCAAATGAAAAATTAATTTTAAAATTAACACATAATTTTACATATTAAACATATAAGATGACATATGACACAGTACTCACGATCAGAAATTATCTATCTAGAGTGAGTGAACATGGCCCACAAAAGAGTTTTTGACACATGTACCAAATCATACTCAGCACCATCAGAGCCATTAAAATACGTTCTGGATTGGGGGATCAAAGGTATTCGACAGTATGGATGAATTCCTAAACCCCAGTTTGGATATAGAATTAAGTTATTATGAGGTTTATGACTATTCTATTATAAATAAAGATAAAATGATTTTTTGTTTGGTTGTGTTTTGAATTATTCTCATTGAAAAACATAATAATAAATTTTTTATTGTTTGGATAAAATGTGAATAAAGCGTGAATAATCATTTATAAAAGGTGAAATAATGATGACATTTAATTTATAAGAGGTGATCAAAGTGGATTGAGTTTTGATAGTGGACCAACATATTCTTTTGGGTTGAAAAATCTGTAATAACTTAATTTCAGGGGTTTGGAGGGCATGTGGCTAGCGGGCAAGCAGTTGAGGCCGCCTAATTTCCAAGAGCTTTTCCTGTTTTTTCTGCTTTGTACTGCTTTCCTTTGAGCCCTATCCCTTAACATATTAAGACAAATGACTACCGTTCTAGAAAAAAAAAAAACTTAATTTTAGGAGTTGTCTGGAATTTATATACCACTTTATATCAATTAATTCTAACATACAGATTCTCATTTATTTAAGTCTTCCAAACATTCATTTTGAGGTTATCCTGATTAATTTACATTTATTCTGGACTCTATTCTCGAACCAAACGGAAGCTAAAATTCAAAGTCAAACACTTCAACCAGAGAGTTGTATAGGTAGTCGGCATAATTTTGAGAATGCTATTACACTCGGTTTTTTTCTCAATCCAAAACACAGTTTTATATACCACTTTAAAAATCTAGTAAAGTATATACCTAGTTATATGTTGTATATACCACATTAAAATTTTTCTTATACTTATTAAAAATGATTTCATTCAACTCGAAATGGAGCGATGTACATTTTTTATCAAAATATATTCCGGATTAAATGATGTTTACTATTTAAAAAAATATGAAAACACGTAAGGTCTGAATTTTAGCTGATGAATGTGACTGAGTCTAACATTTTTCTAATTTTAACCGTCCGATCTGTGGGGGGCGGAGATGGGGTGCATCTTTCTTAGATGGATCTGGCCTGCTGTTACTGTGGACCGTGATCGGCTAATATGGGCTGTTAAATGAGTTCCATGTAAGTCCCAAAGGCCCATCTGAAATAGCAATACTGTTATGGGCCTCTCAGTGGACACATATAAAGAAAATGTAGACTCAGTTATTTTTAACAATCAAAACTCAAACCACACGTGTTTTCATTTTTAAAAAATAATAATAAACATCATTTGATGAGATATATGTTTTAATAAAAAGTGTATATTGATTCATTTCGAGCTGAATGAATCCAGTTTTAGTAAGTGTAAGAAAAAATTTAACAAGGTATATAAATTGTCTAATGAGGTATATGTTTCACTTAATGTAATGAAGTATATGAGACTGTATTTTATACTGAAAAAGCTGAGTGTAACATCGCTCCACATATATCCAAGTGGGTCTGTTACACTCAGTCTTGTATACCTCGTTAGCCTCCTCCACTCGACGATCGAGTTATATATCTTTTTAGAACTTTTTCATATTTTCTATAAATAATATCATTCAATTTATTGGAGTGTAAATGATGTCATTTGTGCTGTATACTTTCCCATGACTAATGTACTAGGTTATAAAAACATAAAAGAGGTATGCATCAATTCATTGTGAGTTTTTTTTTTTTTTTTTGTGTAAAATATGTAATTTTTGGACAATTATATGCTACAATAACAATTCAACACATTGAGAGCTAAAAAAGTTAATGTAAGAATGACTATCTTACATTTTTATCTTTTATTTTTACATGTAGAATTGCTTATATCCTAACGTAGTTATCACATGTTATGATTTTTTAAATTGTATATTTTTATATACAGAAATATGTACCTTCATAAAAATAAGATATTTGATATAATAATATAAAGAGAGAGTGGCATGCACGCGCACACACATGCACATACATACATGTGTGTGTGTGTTTATTTTTAAATTTATTTTACTAGTATGCTAACTCCTTACCGGAATGCTAACTTTATATTTTTATTATATTTTGTATCCATGTTACTTCAAAGATAAATATGGATACAATGGATGTATGACTTTTTTTTTAAAGTGTATCTTTGTAGCATGGTCATCAAGTTTGTGTACCACATATATTCAGCAAGTATTCTTTCAAGAACTCGTAAATCATACATGATAAATACGAAAATGATTAAACTTTTTTCAAGATGTATTATGTCACTATCTTTAAAAATACATGCAAAAAAAATTGTTGAGTGTCAATGTAACACCAGCAGTTTGTCCCTAATGGCCATAATATAACAGTTCATGGCTTATCTGTATTAATGATATGTTTTAGGTTCGAGTCTTGGCGTTGATTTACCCACCTGTTTGTTGAAAAAAATTAGAAAGAATTTTCTGTGGGACTTGAACAAACAAGTGGAAGTAGCTTTCCCATCTTCCGTAATGGGAGAATATATATAACATGAGCAATCAGATTAGCTTATAAAATTATGAAATGCATGAAAAACCATCCAACTAAATAATTATATAAATTTTGAATTTACAAAATGCACAGATCAAGTACACGCATGGTAGATGGGTAAATGAGATAGTGAATTAGAGTACTTTATGAATATTCAGAAAAATCAAAGTACTTTGTTACTATATGCTCTACAGTGTACATGCATCCTATTTCTTATACAAAAATAATCATCTATACGTGTTCTTTTTCTAATGCAAAATTATATCAACTCGTAATTCTACTAGAAATTTGATATGGGATCCAATTTTTCATAATCATGTAATCTTATCCAATATAAAAAGCGTTCTAAGGTAGATAGCTATTGATATAGTTTCTGTATGATTGCATTTTCTTATTTGATGTTGTTATTTATCATCATATGTTATAAAATAAGATGCACAACACATGGACATGCTGGATTTCTTAAAAATTATGTGAGCTTCTTACTTTTCTTTTTGGAAATCTAAATTAGAAAGAGAAACATAAAAATGAGACACTACATTTTTTCTTTATTCATGATGAGATCTTAATAGTATATTCTTGATTTTCTAATAGCCTCTTGCAATCACATTCTATTAATAGGACCATGTGATTGTTATGATACAATCAGATTTCCTAATACCCTCTCGTGATTATTCATTGCCCCCCCCCCCCAAAAAAAAAAAATTCTATTTTATTATAAATAGGACATGTAATTATTAATTACTAAAATTATGATTCTCAAGTAGATATCTAAAATAAAAAGAGAAAACAACAAATCTGAACATGTTAACCAAATCACATATTTGAGATTTGATTTTATCTAATAATTGTCCATATATTATTTTCCCCATTATATTATTTATTTTTTCGAATAAAAATGAGATGAGATGAATGTGCAGTTTCAATTATTTCTTTTCCTTATAAAAAAAAAAAACAAAGGCCACAAAAATAACCACTATAAGATGAGGCCTTCCTCACCACCAAGACACTCTATCCAGTATCCATCAATATTAAAACAAATCAAATTCAAATAACTCAATTTGCCTCCCATATATTCATCTCTCTTTCTCTCTCTCTCTCTCTCTCTCTCTTTTTTTTGGTTGAAAAAAAAAAAATGATAAGAAGAAGAGACATTTAATGTTTTTGGCTGTGATGAGAGTTGCAAGGGAGGGAGTGACGTTTGTGGATGAGAAGGTGATGAGGGGTCTCATGCCCACCTTGAAAAACTAATCCACTTGTGTAGTCAGAATTTCAAAAATAATTCTTCAACCCTTCCTTGTCTTCACGCGCCCTCTCCTTTTTGATTGAATTACTTCGATATCCCTATTTGTCTATCCAATAAAAACAGAAAAATCACAAGTAGAGAAAACCAAACCCACCTCTTCATTCTGTGGGTTCATTCATTCCCTCCTCTGCTCTCATCCCCTCCACTGAGGTCTCTGCTCTTCTCTTTGTTTTTTTTTATTTATTGGGTTGCTTTTGTTTTTCAATTTTTTGCTTGTTATATGATCTTTAGAGGTAGATTTATCATGTATTGATAGAACTTGTTGGTTATCTGGGTATCACTGCATGTTATAGGTCTTCTCTGTATTGTATTTGTGTTGGGTGATAAGATTTTGTGCCATGACTATATGATTCTGTTCTTTTTTGGCATAATAAGTCCAAATCTTTATTTGGATTGGGAGATTTTGGCTCATATATGTTGTTATTTTTCGTCTGTTGTAACATCAAATGTGTTGGAATCGTTTTTTCTATGTTGGGTTCTGTTTTTCATTTTTATTGCTTGTTATATGATCTTCAGATTCCATGTTTTGATAGAAATATTTGGTTATTGGTCCTCTCTGACGTATATTTGTGTTTGGTGACGAGATTTTGTGCCATGAATAATGATTGAATAAATATTGTGTTCATTTTAATGTTTCTTGTTATTGTTTTTATGGTCAATGAGTCCAAATCTTTATTTGGGTTGGGATATTCTGACCAATTTATGTTGGTTTTTCATTTATTCTAATATTAAATGTGTTGGAATGCTGTGGATTTTGCAGTGGATTGAAGGGACAGTCGCAGTAATAATAGTTGAAACTAAGCTTTTTTGAAAGATGGAGATCACCAATGTTTCGGAGTATGAGGCGATCGCCAAGGAGAAGCTCCCGAAGATGGTCTACGACTACTATGCGTCTGGAGCTGAGGACCAGTGGTCTCTCAAGGAGAACCGGAATGCGTTCTCGAGGATCCTGTGAGCTTCCTTCACTTACTTCAGCATGTCTTTCTTTTGTTTGAAATCGATGTCATCACTTTAGATTTAGTTCAAAATTAAAAACACCTTTAAGTTTATGTTGTTTTTTTTATGAATGGGCTTAGTTTAAGATTCTTCAAAGAACTTATCAGTGGAGTGACCATCTGAAGAAATCTTTATTATTTTTTCTGTTTTATTTCATTGGGTTGAGTTTTCTATATATTGATGGAAAGCTGATTTTGTCTCACAAAATAAGGTTCCCTTTGGAACCAAACCATTTTTCAAAATCAGCTTTATACCTGCTATTTCGTAAAAGCTGCTTCATAAAAATTACTCTGAACTAGTTTTTTCGTAAAAGTTGTTTTGTTACTTTTAGCACCATGATAATCAAAATCTGAAACAAAAAGCTTATAGTTTTAGAAAAAAACCTGTTTGAAACTGATTGTTTTAAAACCGATTTTGTAAAAGCATAATCAGTTTGGCAGTTGATTCCAAGTGGTACAAAGGGCCCTATGGTGATTGATCTCAGTTGCCTCAACATGGTTTGTAGGGAACACTATTCCCTTGAAGTTCTACATAATTTTATCTGATTTCTCTGGGTTGTATCTGAATCTACTTCGGCTCTTACAGCCCTTTTCATCTTCATATATATTTCACCAATATGTTCTTCATGTTTAAAAAACAGATTTTCAAGTTGTATAAGTTGACATATGGGACAATGGATCTAGATAATTACAGGCCGCAAAGTGTGATCATTGATAATTTATTAGATCCAAAATTTCTTCATATGAAGTGGTCATTTTGATATGAAGAAGCCATCTTTGTTGGATTGTGGTCCTATATCATGCTTCACTGAATTGGACAGTTTACTTAATCCGTATATAGAGAGGTCAATCAACAATTTGGTTTAATATTATATTCTCAATCTGTTTCTCTGGTTGTTTATTTAGGTTTCGTCCTCGCATTCTGATCGATGTGACCAAGATAGATATGACAACCACTGTTTTGGGATACAAGATATCGATGCCCATAATGGTTGCTCCCACTGCTATGCAAAAAATGGCTCACCCTGATGGTATGCCACTCTTTTAGCTTGGATTTCTGGGGTCATATTTTAAAGATTGATTTATATGCTTAGAACCTAATGCAAGAGATATCTAGTCTTTTGAGGATCAGTTCACTATGAAATCTTATAATTATATTTGAAGTATATCAAACACGCTTCATTTTGATATTGCACCTAGTTCACCTGATAAGATAAAATTCGTTTGGTTTGCCTTAGTTTTCAGTTCTTTTCGACTAAATTTGAGGTTTGCTTCTCTGTCACAGGAGAGTATGCAACTGCAAGGGCAGCATCAGCCGCCGGCACAATTATGGTTTGGCATCACATATCTTATGTTTATTGTGAAATTATCATTCAATTGTGTAGCAAGATGGGATCTAGTTAGTGGTGGATCCCATGCATTCTTGTCAATCCCATGTGGGATTGACACGAGACCAAAATTGTCATAAAATTCACATGTTACACATGTGGGGTGACACATGCTAATCTTATATTGGGGATTGATGAGAATGGATGGGATCCAATATTGACTGAATCCCATCGATTGTGTAGTTTGATCAAATGAAATTTCTGAAAATTGCGAGCAGTTGCATCCGTCTCACTTTGGACAAGAGGATGCTTATTGATATGGACATTTGCATCCACTCATAATATGTGCAACATATCTTTGAAAGCTGAAAGTTTCAGCTATAACTAAAGATTTGTTTCATTTCTGGACATGATTGGTAGGAGAGTTGTAGTCAGGGCATACAAGAAGCTTTTGGGACAATTTTTTATGGATGAAAAAGTGGTTATCTCTTTGATCTTTCTAATGCAGGTCAAATATCGCTTGCAATCTCACTTAGCATGATCAGTTATATCAATTTTGTGTCTATATAACTGAATGACTATACTCAATCAACATTATTTTTCATAAGCCCAATGTGAAAATTAGGAAAGCTGAAAGACTGATTCATGTCCCAGCCTTATAAAGCCACATCCCAGATTCCCCTAATTATTATTGTAGATGTGTTTCTGTATATTCATTTTATTAAAGTTCTATTGGTCTGACTGAATTGAAGAATGGAGATTTAGATAATTTAAAATGTGATTTTGGTTTAAATGTGATCTAAGCTTTGTGTACATGTTATTGTGCCTATTTTGTTTGGTTTAAATGTGATCTAAACATTTCTCCTATTAATGCCAGACTCTGTCTTCATGGGCAACATCCAGTGTGGAAGAAGTCGCCTCGACAGGACCGGGCATTCGTTTTTTCCAGCTCTATGTGAGTAATCTCTTATGCGTTGCGTTTTCAGTTACTGTTTACTCTATTTTGATTATCATGCGCTAATCAAAATTCTTCTCCTGTTATCAACCATCAACATATAGGTCTACAAGGACAGGAATGTTGTTGAACAACTTGTTAGAAGAGCTGAAAGGGCTGGATTCAAAGCAATTGCCCTCACTGTGGATACCCCGAGACTTGGGCGCAGGGAAGCCGATATCAAGAACAGGTGTGCAAGTGATTTACTTTGAGGCTATTGCCCAAGTTGCATTTAATATGACATCTCTTGATAATATAAATTTATAGTCCATTTGGGTAATAATTCCTGCAATCCCCAAGTTTTTTTAAGAACTTTATGTGATTTTGATAGATCTCTTGATAACTGCTCGAACAACAGTTGTCTTAGATGATCTTAGTTTGCTCAAGGCTATCTTTTTCTTCATGTACATGCTATTGTGCCTATTTGTCTTCATTTTCTAGTCCTAGAATTCAAGATTCTGTATGCATGATTAGTCATAAAATAACCTACAAAAATGCCTTCATCAAATTTTTGAAGATGTTCTCTATCCATAGCATTATAACATTTACTTCCACAGATGATGAATTGTTTCAAATTGGGTTTTGTTCCTATCCATACCTCATATGGAATGCACATATTTCTCAAAGTTTGTCTCCATGTTATTGTACATTTGATATGACATCTCATGAGCTACATGTTTATTAGTGTTTACATATTTCTCAAAGTTTTCAATGTACCTTCATTCAGATTCACCCTACCTCCGCATCTGACACTGAAGAATTTCGAGGGACTGAACCTCGGAAAAATGGATAAGGTCTGTAGAAAATCTAATCTATTATCAAGTTAAATGAGTTCTTTCTATAAAAAAAAAATCAGAAACAAATGTTTTTACTTATCAAGTTAAATGTATTTCTTTTAATTTCTGTGTTGTGCTGTGCAGTCTAATGATTCTGGACTAGCCTCATATGTTGCTGGTCAGATTGACCGCTCTCTGAGCTGGAAGGTATCCTAGTACATTAGAACTTTATGATATTGTGTACTCGTTGATATAGATCACTAAACGCATGAAAATTTTCCATCTTCTATGCCATTAATACTAGGTTAGTAATGGGTGGGCATGGTGTGCACTTGCTCTGTATTGCTGCATAAAGGAAAGCATGATCTGAAGTTTTGAAAGGCAACTAGTACTTGGTCGATAAAAAAAAGGAATTTTATTGATATATAAGTCATTCATTAAGTGGTTTGGATGCGATTTACGACGACGACTTAGTTTCATTGGATAGTCCATTTATATATATAGGAAACTCTATGTCTGAGAGGGGTATCATCACGCAGACAGTCTAATACATTTCTAAAATTTGTTGAATGCAACAACTCCACAATAAGAAATTATCCTGAGATATATAAATTTCTTTTAAATATTTGCTACCTAGAATCCATCTTTCTTTCTTAACTTTGTTTTTGTCTAAGTTATGTGGATAACCATATTCATGATGGAGGAATTCTATCGATAAACGCAGAGGTTTATGTAAGAAACCATAATAACACGCTTCATTTTGCTTGTTCGTCCACAAGTGCTTTGTTTTATATTCTGATTAAATCTCATACTATCAACATAAGTAAGACTCAAATTCAGGACCCTTCTAGGTTGTTTTGTGCATAGTCACATTTCTAAGAGCCATCCCATTCCATGTTTGTTGCAGGATGTCAAGTGGTTGCAGACAATCACTACCATGCCAATTCTGGTGAAAGGAGTCATGACCGCAGAGGATAGTAAGCATTTTTCGCTTTTCTTGTTTTGATGAATCAACTCACTCATATAAGAAAACATAAACCTTCATCACATGCAAACGAATCATGCAGCGAGGTTGGCCATTCAAAGTGGCGCAGCTGGTATAATCGTGTCCAACCATGGAGCTCGCCAGCTTGATTATGTTCAAGCAACCATTAGCTGTCTTGAAGAGGTATATACTGAGTCCTCTCTATGGGGCATATGTTTTCTTATATTCTCTGAGAATATAGTCTATTAATTCATAAACAACTTGTTTAAACTCTCAGGTTGTCAAAGCTGCCCAGGGCCGCGTGCCTGTGTTTCTTGATGGTGGTGTTCGTCGTGGTACTGATGTCTTCAAGGCCATGGCTCTGGGAGCCTCCGGCATATTTGTAAGTAGTTACTTTTGCAGATCAAACATGCTTTGAATTTTCCTAATAGAGTATAGACTGACATAGTAGAATATATATATACTTTACTAGGGATTTCATATATCTGTTTTTTTTTCCACTTCTGAATTCTTGACTGCCCATATATCAGATTGGAAGGCCTGTGGTGTTCTCTCTGGCTGCTGAAGGTGAGCTCGGCGTGAGGAAGGTGCTTCAAATGCTGCGTGAAGAGTTCGAACTGACGATGGCATTGAGCGGGTGCCGCTCCCTCAGTGAGATCACTCGCAACCACATTGTGACAGAAAACGACGGTCCTCGTACTGTGTCGAGGTTGTGAATTACACCTCGATGTTGAGCAGGGTTTTAAGGCTTTATTGGAGAGACTTGATGTCATGGGAAATACTATGGAACTTTCATAATTGATGATGATGGAAGATGTTTATATTTAAAATTGGCTGGCAATAGCTACAGCCTCTGCTCTGTAGACTTTCATTCTTCAATATGAACTGTGTTATTCACAAGCACTTGTATGGGATTTCACATAAGTGGTAATGCTAAACTGAACCTTCCTGTGTTTTCTGATTATGTTCTGTTCTCAGTAGGTTCTCTGTTCACTTTTAGAAAAAAAAAGCAATTCATCAGTAGTTTATATGGTAAGGGATGTGTTTTTTTTTTTTGGCTTGGTCAATGGTAAGGGATGTTGAATGTCATGTAGATATGGTTTTCTTTTTGTTGGACAAACTCATGTGAGTCCTCTAGAATCTTATATTCCATGTTGATTACTTTTGTGGAGAATTCGTTGAATTTGAGCCCTTATTGGACTTTGATTCTAAGGAGTCAAATAAAATGTGCATTTAAATTGTTTCTAGAGTTTTTGTTTTTTTTTTTTAGTTTCCTTCTGCATGATCGTGACTGAATCATATGGTCTTCTTGGCATGTCCCACATTATTAGACTTCCAGACATTCTATTCTCTTAATTTAAAATTCAAAAATCAATCACATTTTCTTAATAAAAGGCTAAACAAAGAAAGAAATGCCACTACCAAAAAAACATTGAAATCCACCAATGAATTATTCTAGCAGATCATGATTAAAATGTCTCAGTTCATCAAATTTGAGTAAACCAACTGATGAGACTCACAAGAGGGATTTTTTGTGTTTGGCAACACATTTTAATTTTCACAAACCATAAATTTCTTTTTTTTGAAAAGTGATTCTCATAAAAGATTTTTTTATGTTTTTCTGAAAAGCTGTTTTAAAGTGACACTTATAACAAAAAAAAAATTGAATCACGCCTTACAATTAATCATTCAAAACTTGGGGCATTTAAAAACACTTTTGTGACTTTTGGCTTCCAGTAAAAATAAAAGAGTGCTGCTACACTCAGTCACAATCACCAACCAAAACATAGACCCTATATACCTTGTTACAGATTTAATAAAGCATATACCTTATTAGATGATGTATATACCTCATTGAAATTTTTCTTACACTTGTTAAAATCATTCAATTTGAAATGTAGCGATATGCACTTTTTATCAAAGCATATATTTCATTAGATAATATTTACTATTTTTTAAAAAATGATAAGGTTTGAGTTTTGGTTGGTAATTATGGCTGAGTGTATCATTTTCCAAAATGAAATCACCCAAAAGTTAGATCTACACAAAAAAAAAGCATGATACACTCGACCATTCTTGAAGTCCTTGTCTCCCTGGACTTAGCATATACTAAGTTAGATTAATATATATTAATTAGGTTGGGAATATACAAACATTTATATAGTTACATTCAGACCCGTGACAATGTCACATGGGATGTAATTTTTATTGGTCGACATTCAATACTGATTGTTAAAGATCAACAAATTCAAAGATTCTCAAAGAATGTAAGCAGGTATAAACAAACACAAAGACGATTTGATGTATATTATATATACTTGCCTTTCACATGATAAAGAGGTTTTTATATTGAAAAATTAAAATAATTGCAACTCATATAATGACCCCCCACTAACACTTCAACTAGTCATTTGTTAATAAAAAGTTAGGCATGACTTCTAGTAAACACAAAGCCAAATTAGCAAGTCACCGGCAGTAGAAAGAGAGAGAAATAAAGCCAAAATAAATAATAAAAAAAGAATAATATATAGGAGGATGTGGAGCAGTCAAAAGTTGTTTGTCATCTTTTGAAGGCAAATGCCCAAGTTAAATATTTGTTAATACCATGATTCATTGCAGGAGACAAGAATCAGTATTTTGTCATCTGATAATTTTTTAAAAACAAATCCTACCAAACAAGTTGCCCTCCTTATTATATTGTTATTATGGCAGTATATTTTTATGGCAGTACTTTAGCTGTGGAATTTGTCAGTGTGAATCAGTGGGAGAGTTTGATGACTTTCCATGTACACACCCAGTAGATTTTACATGGGATTAGAGGGCCACTAATTAGCTGTTCTCACATTGAGTTGATGAAATGGCAGTCATACCTCTCAATTTTATTCAAATCAAGACAAAACATACCAAAAACATAAAGAAGATAGAAGAGGTTCAATCAGAGGAGTAACAAAACTAAAGCCTACTATTCAAGAAATTGATTTTGTGTTTGGTTGTGTTTTAAATTATTTTCGTTGGAAAACGTAATAATAAATTTTTTATTATTTGAATAAAATATGAATAAGATCTGGATAAAGATTTATAAAAGATTAAAAATTAATGATAATTGATTTGACAGTTGATATATAAAAGCATCTCCAATCATATACCCAAACATTTACTCAAATTTAAATTTGAGTAAAAAACACTCAAAACTCTCTCCAACCATTTATTCATACCCATACCAAATCAAGCTTTTACTCAAACTTTTACCCAAATCAAGGGAGACTCAAATCTTTACCCAAATTTTTAACCTCTTTTTTCCTTTTTATCTCTACATTTTCTTTCAAATATGACATTTTTTTTCTTTAGTTAAATTATATTAGATGTCTTCTCACCCTCTAAAATTTTCACCATCTTTTGAAACCCCAAAAAAAAAAAATTTTACTTTTTTTTCAAAAAATTGGATGATAATAATTTTTATTTTAAATATCTTGAAGGAGAGAAAAATTAAATAGTAAAAATGTTTAGAGAAAGGACTTTGAAAATGTTTATAAGAAATAATTAGAAGAAGATGTGATTTTTTAAAAAGATTTAGGTAAAACACAAAGTAATGGTTGAAGACACATCCTATCAAATCAAGCTTTTACTCAAATTTTAAGTGAAATTTGAGTATAGGTTTGAGTAAGGGCTGAAGATGGCCTAAAAGGTGGTGACAATTGATTTGGCAGTGAGTCCATATATTTATTTAGATTGAATAATCTGAAATAATTTAATTGTAGGATGTCGTTTGGATAGAGACATAAGTTATTATGGGATTTATGACTATTCTAAGAATAAATTACTATACCAACAGAATAAATGATTTTATGTTTAGTTGTGTTTTTTGTTATTTTTTTTGTGTTTGGTTGAGTTTAGATATATTGTGGGATAAAATAGGGATAAGTGTTTTAATTTTAAAATGATAAAATTATCCTCCCACTACCCCCTTTGAGAACCACCACCCACCACCGAGAACACCACAGCCACCTCCGATAACCACCACCACCACCAATCATCACCATGAACTACCACTAAACACCACCAGAAACATAAAAAACCACCACCAAAACCAAGAACCAACACTACCACCACCACCACCATGCACCACCACCATCCGGTCCACCGCCGAAAACCATCACCACCACCACCACCCGGACCACCATCGAAAACCACCACCATCACCACCACCACCACTGGTCCTCCTCCACCACCACCACCACCAGGTCCACCGAGAACCATCACCACTACCACCACCCGGTCCACCATCGAGAATCACCATCATCACCGCAACCGAAGCTGTTTTCATTTTGGGGGAGAAGATGAATAGTGGGAGGGGTAGTGAAAAAGTTGATGGGATGGGTGGGGCCCACTTATGGAGGAGCTTGGAATAGCTAATTCTGGGGGGATGGTGGTATTGCTATTCCTCTTTGTCCATGCTTATTCCAGCACCCAAATTCCAGCTAATACCAATCATCCAAACATCATTTTTGGTCTTATTCCATCCTATTCCAGTCAATTCCACCCTTAAATGCAAAACTTTATTTGCCCCGCGGAATTAGCTATTCCAAGCCAAATCATAAGTGGGCCCCACCCATCCCTTTCACATTTTTACAATTACTACCCCTCCCACTATTCATCCCCTTCAAAATGAAACCATGGAGGTGGCGGTGGTGGTTATAAATGGTGATGGTGGTGGTAGTGGTAGTTCTCAGTGGCGGTGGTTCTCGATGGCGGCAGTGGTGGTTGTGAATGATGATGGTTTCGGTGGTAGTTCTCGGTGGGTGGTGGTATTGGTTCTCGGTGATGGTAGTGAATGGTGGTGGTAACTCTCGGTGATGGTGATTCTCTATGGTGGTGGTGGTTTCAGTGGCAGCAATTGTTGTCATCACATGTGGTCTGGTGTGGAGCCAGGAATTAGAACAAGGGGGCGATATATCAATAAACTTAGAATTAAAAAAATGTATTTATCAAATTATATAATTATATAGTAATTTAAGATAATTAAAGTTGACGAATAATGAGAGTCATTGAAGTAATAGACAATTTAAATAGAAAGTTGTTTTTAACAACTTCTATCACATTTAGAAAATCTAAAAATTTGATTTGAATTTCTTTTAAAAAAAAACTTGAAATCTTATTATTTACTTTAAAAAAATAAAAAAAGCTTGAAAAAACAGAAAATTAAAATTAAAAAATAACACAAGGATACCCTTAAAGCATTGATTTTAAAAATTATCTTCCAAAAAAGCCCAAGATATTCAAATTAGAGATCATGAAAAAAATAAAATAAATAAATCATTAGCAAATAAAAAGCTTCATGTGAAATCACACAACATAATATATATTCAATTATCTCAGTATACCTTTTATATAAAAAAATATAATTAAAATATAAACATTCAATATATATGAGTATAAATTTAGTTTTTATCAGGGAATGTACTTAATTAAAAAAAAGTGTGTGATGCAAACGGGAATGTGAATTGGATTGAATGTAACAACTTTCAACTCAACTTCAATGCTCACCTAACACATTTAAACTAATTTGATTATCCCCATCCCCCCCCCCCCCCCCCCCCCCAAAAAAAAAATCAAATTTCAAAATAGTCTTTGCCAATGAAAATTTAGGTATATATATTTACTTTTGCTAGAAATGTTTTATAGGGGATTCGTTTAAGCAGGAAAATATCTTTCCAATGGTATAAACAACGGACGAAGCTTATGTGTTAAGACTGTGTCACTTTTAAAGGTCAAATATCGCGTTTTATTTATTTTAATAGTTCGGGCATTCAGTTTCAAATCAAATTGCATATTTGTGGTTCTGGTGTTCACTTGGGCTTACATGGAAGTTTTTGTAGCATTTTGAGGTCTTTTAGAAATTATGCAGTTTCGATTGGTATTTGGATTTAATTTTGTTAATGACCAAGATGAAGTAGTAAAAATCTAGTTTTATCATGAGATGTTCAGTATTAAGTTAGCTTTCATACAAAAGTGGAATTAGATCAACTGGATTCGTGTATCAAAAGTTATGGGCATTTTTCTGAGTATACCCCGAAGATGAGAAATCCAGGCAGCAGCCCTGTATGATGTTTAGCCTAGATTTTGAAATAGCTGGAGAGGTTATTTGATCTGGGTGTAAACATGAAAGCTGTAGATAATCTTCTTAGCTTTCCAATGCCGCTGGAATCGTGTAATTCGGAGCTATATTGAAGAAGTTATGGCTGTTCTAGTCAAGGCCGCACAGTTTTTTTTAAGGGAGGGCAGTTTGGTAATTTTAGCGGATTTATTAATTCCATTTGATAGATGAAGTCGGTGGTGCTTATATGTTATGTGAGAGTGAGAGGTCGGCCGAGAGTCATTTTCGGCGAGAGAACAAAAGGAAAAAAATTAGGAAGAATTAGGAAAAACTTTGTGGAGTGTTTTTCGTGCTATATTGGGTAAGGATTTTTGTTCTTTTCATTATTATTCTACATATAGGGTTGTTTTATTTCAAGTTTGAATTGAATTTGTGATTTGGGGCTGAAGTATAAATATATTTCTTTTGAGGATTGATTTTTCTGTAATAAATTGGGGTTTATGTGATGATCTTACATATATCTTTGGATGGTTGAGGAGGTTTTGATGTAGTGTATGTTTTATTGAAGCTCTATTAATTTACAACCCATATATTCCATGTCTAGTATTTGATAAGGAAACAGATGATATCAGGTTGAGGATATGTGAATGTTAATTTTCATTCTTTATGTTCAATTTTGTTTCGACTGGGCTGTATAAGGGTTATGATGATTTATTCATGTCAGATGGAGACTAGTTATTCTTATTGATCTTTTGTGCTAATCGATTACATAATGTATGGATAGAGGAGGAGACTGTGATTTATTTTTGGATTAAAAATTGGACAGTGTGATTTCTCCATCTGCTTGGATCTATTTGAATAGTTAATTTTTGGGGGTATCTGAAGGTTTAATCGCATGGCAGATCGTTGTCACCTTTTAACCCTTGTAAAATTAGTATCTAGAGACATATTTTGTGGCCTATGTCCTCATGTAATATGATTATCTGTGTCAAGATGCTTTTATTTAATTGAGCATCATTGATTGTTCTTGCAGATCTCGTAGACCGGACGCGCGGCGATCCAAGTACCAGTGAGTGGTTCGATCCACCCCTTTTGGGAAGCGCTCGATGCATGTAGTCATGCATCGCGTATCCCTGGGGCTTTAGAACTATATTAAATCTTTATTTCTAAAAGAATATTGCTATACTAAATCGATATTGTGCTAGATAACCTGTATATTTAGTTTATATGTGATATTATCTCGATGCGTAGTCATACTTAGCACTATTGATCATTAATTGATTCGTATGTTTCATTTATTACTGTCTTGTGGAATGCAGGTTAGTCTATGACTTGTGTTGTTTGACTTCCATTCTATTCACTAGTTCTATGTGAGAGGTTTGGAAGCCTAGAGTGAACTGTATTTTGCTTGTATATTCAATTAATTGAACTCGTATATGTGTATATATATATGGTTTAATCACAGGTTATTTGGACATGTGGTCCATATATATTTTTTGACAGAATTACTCTTGTTGGATTGTATAAAGTGTGCATATATGTGTATATGTGAACGCACATGGTTTAATCACAGGTTATTTGGACATGTGGTCCATATATCTCCTTTATGATAGAATTACTCTTGTTGGATTGTATAAAGTGTGCATATATGTGTATATATATATGTTTTAATCACAGGTTATTTGGACATGTGGTCCATATATCTCCTTTATGATAGAATTCTTCTTGTTGGATTGTATAAAGTGTGCATATATGTGTATATATATGGTTTAATCACAGGTTATTTGGACATATGGTCCATATACCTCTTTTATGATAGAGTTTCTCTTGTAATAATTGTGTGTGTGTTTAATTAGTCAGGCATAACTGTGATAGACATATGTGCGATCCATGGTTAGGATCATATTTTATTTTACTATACAAATGTAGCAGGTTATCTACCCTGCATCCATGCGATGCTCTCATATAAGAATTCAGAAGAATTCATTTATTGTATTCGTTAACCGATATCTATGATAGTATGTTTGGTCTATCTGTAATAGGCGTGTGGATGACCCATCTTTAGGGTCTTGCCATCGTATTGTTAAGTGCGAGAACTTAACTGTTTTTCCTCACGTCCGAGTGATGCATCTGTATAGCAATTCAAGAGAATTCATTAGCATTGTTATTTGCTAGATGATTATAGTTGATCCTTGAGGATCGTATTGTGAGCATGGAATGCTTCTCCCTTACCTCGTATCCGCGTTGAAGCTACCCGGCGTTGGAGCTATCCTGGATTCTGCTCCTACATCATAGGAGGCCCAATGTGTATTTCGATACCCTTGTGGCTTCGTACCTATCTTGGAAGGCCGTCAGGAAGAGGGCTACCCGGGAGAGGGCTACCGGAAGGTTAAGGGAGTTAGCGGGTTGATTTCCTTTCTAATAGTCCCATGTCACCCTAGGGGTGAAGATGGGGACGAGGTTGGAGTGCTTCCTCCCGCATCGTCGTGCGTCGAAGTTTCCGAGCGTTGAATGCTTCTCCCCTACCTCGTATCCGCGTTGAAGCTACCCGGTGTTGAAGCTATCCTGGACTATGCCTCCACATCGTAGGATGCCCAAGGTGTATTTTAACACTGTTTTGGCATCGGACCTACCATGGATGGTTGCTAGGAAGAGGGCTACCCGGGAGAGGGCTACCGGAAGGTTAAAGGAGTTAGCGAGTTGGCTTCTGATTTCAATAGTCCCATTTCACCCCCTAGAGGTGAGGGTTAGGGTAAGTTTGGGTCACGTTGTCGCGTGACATTTATATTGGGAATGCCCAAAGTATAATACATCTGCTGAATGGGTGAGGCATTGCGATTAGACTTAAGGTACTATGTTATCTAATAATGATATTCATTATGGTTAACCGTTTGGTTCCTCTCCAAGGTTCTAAGAGATTCCCCCCTACGGGTCGAGGGTTAGGGTGAGGTGAGATCGCGCCTTCACGTGACATTTATATATGTTGAGTTTCATCCCATATTCTTTTTTCTTAGAAAGAAAAACAAAGATGATGAACTAATATCATATGATTATTATAGAGCTTGGATCCTTGCCACTCACTGAGCTTGTAGCTCACCCCTCGTGTGTTATTTTTTTCACCAGGGATTGGGTTGGCGTGGAGCTAGAGCATCTATCTGGCGTGGTTCGTGCGTGGAGTGTCCCATCTTTCAGTTGGCGAGTGCGAGGCTGTCAGCAATCCTATTTTCTTGTATATGTATTAGTAATCGTGCGTGTTGCACATATGGCTGTATTGGACTAGACTTGGACTCTCACAGGACAGTGTTTGTGTATTCAGGTCTGTAATAATGTTTTTGATTTACAGACTTATTTATACTTTATACTTCCGCATTTTTTTTTATTGGCTATCGCTTCCATGTAGCCTTGTTACCTTATTCGATCCTTGTCAGTTTTTGTGTGATTGGTATGTTCTCGGGGCGTAACAAAGATGGTATCAGAGCCTGGTCCTGTCAAAGCCTAAGTCTAGTCGTGTAGATGAGTCGTAGGATTTCTATCCAATTACTCTGATCTTAGTTCTCCGCCTTAGGTTGCTGACATGCCTCCTCACTTCCGTTGACGTGGTCGTGATTGCTCTTGTGCTCCGTGAGATTGCCGACTTGGTCGGCGGAGTAGGGTCAGTTGTTGGGTCCCCTGTTGTGGGACCAAGGCCTAGATAGGAGTCTAGACTTAGCATTCCATATTGATAGACTTATATTGACCGTTTGCGTATGGATCACGCTTCGATTAGGGAATTTATTCCCCTGCATCGGTATTGCTTGTAACTACGGAGTCCGCGTATGCCGCTGACTTCTAGTGTTTGAGTGTAAGGTGTGTGCCATCACTTTAATGTGATGTCTTCTTTCATTCTTTTCCTCTCTCGGGGTTAAGGGGCCTTGCGGGGTCATCGTTGAGACCCGAGCTAGGGTGCTCCGTGTTCCTTGTTTGGTTGTCGGGATATCCTATATCGGGACCTCATGGTGCCCTCCCAAGGGGTTCTTTTCCCCAGTTAGGGAATATATTTAAAACATTTGTTTGATGATTGCCTTTCCCTCTCACTTGGAAAGTGTTGTAGCGAGTGGTGATGCGTACGATCGAGATTGGGTGCGTCCTTTAGCAGTTTGGTGGGCGATTTCTTATGGACTGGGTTCCATAGCCACATCTGGGGTCGCTTCGACATATCATCGTGCGTTGAAGCTACCCGGTAGAGGCCAGAGCTCCGTGAGGTGCTCCCAGGTACTATCCAGGACGCTTGTTGGTGTGCCCATATGGCAGAGATAGTGGGTATGGGAGGTTACCAGGAAGAGGCCACACCGGGAGAGGGCTACCGGATGATGTCGAGAGCGTGGACTCCCCGCGATGAATCTGCCCATTGAGTGCAGGATGATGGAGTTCCAATTGTTGTAGTTGGGCGATCTGTCAGTGGCGGCATGTGGAGCACAGTTGTTGATACTGTCACATTTTACCCCCACATTGGTCGTAAATGAACAGACGTGATGCAAGCGTTCATGATGGGACTTAACTGCCGTATCTGGTAGATGACGTCGCATAGGCATTGTCGGGGTTCAACGACCTCCTATTGCGCGTCTTACGGATTAAGTGCGGTTGTGTAGCTTACCCAGCGTGTCAGGGTCATCATGAGCGCCAGGCTGAGGATCATCAAGATGCCGAGGAGAAGAAATTGGACTTAATAGTTCGAAGAGTTGTTCTAATCTCCCCTTGGGGGGGGGGGTTGAAGATAAAGTACCCCTTATCGCGAATTGATGATCTGTTTGACCAGCTCTGGGAGCGAGTGTCTTCTCTTAGATCGATCCTCGCAGGGTACCACCAATTGGAGATCCGGGAGTTGGACGTCCTATAGATGGCATTTCGTGACCGTTTTGGGCATTACGAGTCTTAAGTACTGTCGTCAAGGTTAACGAATGTGTCGAATGCCTTTAAGGATCTCATAAGTTTTATTGGATCTCCTTGGACTAATTTAAGGTAGTCTTCATCGAGGTTGCTAATGGCGTGATGTAAAGGCGACATGGGTGATTTTGTTTCTCCATGTGGCATGCCTCAAGCAAAGTTTGAGAATCATCATCGCATTGGGAAGCGTCAGTCCATCGGGATTCCTCAGTGGAAGTGGAAGTGTGTTATCATGGATTTCATTGCGGGCTTGCTAAAGTCGTGTTAGGGTCGCGATGCCGACTAGGTGATCATTGATCAATTGATTAAGTTCGCACTCCCCTCCCTATCCGACTGACTGAGTCTCTGGACGATTTGACGCGGATATTCGCCTCCGTGATTATTAGTCTTTATGGCACTCCGGTCGATAATCATTCAGGCTGAGACACGAGGTTTACTTTGGGGTGTTTGTGTAGCCTTCAGTAGGCTTTGGCAGAAGCATCCAGTTAAGTATAGTGTTCATCGCCAACGGACAGCCAGGCAATGAGAACGATTTAGACCTTGAAGGACAGGCTAAGTGTCTGCGTGTTCGACTGTGGGGCAGTTGGAGAAGCATCATCCATTTGGAGGCGGCTTGTCATGTAGCCTTGCCTCCACAGCTGGCTCATGCCCACACCGTCGTCCTTGTCTCATATTTGAAATGTTATGCCCACAATCCTGCTCAGGTCATTTCGTTTGAGCGACTCATCCTCAAGCTGGATCTGTCGTTCGTGGAGCAGTAGATCGAGATAATGGATCAACGTGAGAAGAGACTCCACACCAAGACCGTTCCTTGGGATAAAGTGAGTCCGTGGCACCAGTCTGGTGCCTAGGCCACTTGGGAGTAAAAAGGATACCATTCGTGATGCATAACCCTATCTTTCCCCACTAAGATTCTTAAATTTCGAGGACGAAATTTTTCGAAGGAGGAAATGATGTTAAGACTGTGTCACTTTTAAAGGTCAAATATCGCGTTTTATTTATTTTAATAGTTCGGGCATTCAGTTTCAAATCAAATTGCATATTTGTGGTTCTGGTGTTCACTTGGGCTTACATGGAAGTTTTTGTAGCATTTTGAGGTCTTTTAGAAATTATGCAGTTTCGATTGGTATTTGGATTTAATTTTGTTAATGACCAAGATGAAGTAGTAAAAATCTAGTTTTATCATGAGATGTTCAGTATTAAGTTAGCTTTCATACAAAAGTGGAATTAGATCAACTGGATTCGTGTATCAAAAGTTATGGGCATTTTTCTGAGTATACCCCGAAGATGAGAAATCCAGGCAGCAGCCCTGTATGATGTTTAGCCTAGATTTTGAAATAGCTGGAGAGGTTATTTGATCTGGGTGTAAACATGAAAGCTGTAGATAATCTTCTTAGCTTTCCAATGCCGCTGGAATCGTGTAATTCGGAGCTATATTGAAGAAGTTATGGCTGTTCTAGTCAAGGCCGCACAGTTTTTTTAAGGGAGGGCAGTTTGGTAATTTTAGCGGATTTATTAATTCCATTTGATAGATGAAGTCGGTGGTGCTTATATGTTATGTGAGAGTGAGAGGTCGGCCGAGAGTCATTTTCGGCGAGAGAACAAAAGGAAAAAAAAAATTAGGAAGAATTAGGAAAAACTTTGTGGAGTGTTTTTCGTGCTATATTGGGTAAGGATTTTTGTTCTTTTCATTATTATTCTACATATAGGGTTGTTTTATTTCAAGTTTGAATTGAATTTGTGATTTGGGGCTGAAGTATAAATATATTTCTTTTGAGGATTGATTTTTCTGTAATAAATTGGGGTTTATGTGATGATCTTACATATATCTTTGGATGGTTGAGGAGGTTTTGATGTAGTGTATGTTTTATTGAAGCTCTATTAATTTACAACCCATATATTCCATGTCTGTATTTGATAGGAAACAGATGATATCAGGTTGAGGATATGTGAATGTTAATTTTCATTCTTTATGTTCAATTTTGTTTCGACTGGGCTGTATAAGGGTTATGATGATTTATTCATGTCAGATGGAGACTAGTTATTCTTATTGATCTTTTGTGCTAATCGATTACATAATGTATGGATAGAGGAGGAGACTGTGATTTATTTTTGGATTAAAAATTGGACAGTGTGATTTCTCCATCTGCTTGGATCTATTTGAATAGTTAATTTTTGGGGGTATCTGAAGGTTTAATCGCATGGCAGATCGTTGTCACCTTTTAACCCTTGTAAAATTAGTATCTAGAGACATATTTTGTGGCCTATGTCCTCATGTAATATGATTATCTGTGTCAAGATGCTTTTATTTAATTGAGCATCATTGATTGTTCTTGCAGATCTCGTAGACCGGACGCGCGGCGATCCAAGTACCAGTGAGTGGTTCGATCCACCCCTTTTGGGAAGCGCTCGATGCATGTAGTCATGCATCGCGTATCCCTGGGGCTTTAGAACTATATTAAATCTTTATTTCTAAAAGAATATTGCTATACTAAATCGATATTGTGCTAGATAACCTGTATATTTAGTTTATATGTGATATTATCTCGATGCGTAGTCATACTTAGCACTATTGATCATTAATTGATTCGTATGTTTCATTTATTACTGTCTTGTGGAATGCAGGTTAGTCTATGACTTGTGTTGTTTGACTTCCATTCTATTCACTAGTTCTATGTGAGAGGTTTGGAAGCCTAGAGTGAACTGTATTTTGCTTGTATATTCAATTAATTGAACTCGTATATGTGTATATATATATGGTTTAATCACAGGTTATTTGGACATGTGGTCCATATATATTTTTTGACAGAATTACTCTTGTTGGATTGTATAAAGTGTGCATATATGTGTATATGTGAACGCACATGGTTTAATCACAGGTTATTTGGACATGTGGTCCATATATCTCCTTTATGATAGAATTACTCTTGTTGGATTGTATAAAGTGTGCATATATGTGTATATATATATGTTTTAATCACAGGTTATTTGGACATGTGGTCCATATATCTCCTTTATGATAGAATTCTTCTTGTTGGATTGTATAAAGTGTGCATATATGTGTATATATATGGTTTAATCACAGGTTATTTGGACATATGGTCCATATACCTCTTTTATGATAGAGTTTCTCTTGTAATAATTGTGTGTGTGTTTAATTAGTCAGGCATAACTGTGATAGACATATGTGCGATCCATGGTTAGGATCATATTTTATTTTACTATACAAATGTAGCAGGTTATCTACCCTGCATCCATGCGATGCTCTCATATAAGAATTCAGGAGAATTCGTTTATTGTATTCGTTAACCGATATCTATGATAGTATGTTTGGTCTATCTGTAATAGGCGTGTGGATGACCCATCTTTAGGGTTTTGTCATCGTATTGTTAAGTGCGAGAACTTAACTGTTTTTCCTCACGCCGAGTGATGCATCTGTATAGCAATTCAAGAGAATTCATTAGCATTGTTATTTGCTAGATGATTATAGTTGATCCTTGAGGATCGTATTGTGAGCATGAATGCTTCTCCCTTACCTCGTATCCGCGTTGAAGCTACCCGGCGTTGGAGCTATCCTGGATTCTGCTCCTACATCATAGGAGGCCCAATGTGTATTTCGATACCCTTGTGGCTTCGTACCTATCTTGGAAGGCCGTCAGGAAGAGGGCTACCCGGGAGAGGGCTACCGGAAGGTTAAGGGAGTTAGCGGGTTGATTTCCTTTCTAATAGTCCCATGTCACCCTAGGGGTGAAGATGGGGACGAGGTTGGAGTGCTTCCTCCCGCATCGTCGTGCGTCGAAGTTTCCGAGCGTTGAATGCTTCTCCCCTACCTCGTATCCGCGTTGAAGCTACCCGGTGTTGAAGCTATCCTGGACTATGCCTCCACATCGTAGGATGCCCAAGGTGTATTTTAACACTGTTTTGGCATCGGACCTACCATGGATGGTTGCTAGGAAGAGGGCTACCCGGGAGAGGGCTACCGGAAGGTTAAAGGAGTTAGCGAGTTGGCTTCTGATTTCAATAGTCCCATTTCACCCCCTAGAGGTGAGGGTTAGGGTAAGTTTGGGTCACGTTGTCGCGTGACATTTATATTGGGAATGCCCAAAGTATAATACATCTGCTGAATGGGGTGAGGCATTGCGATTAGACTTAAGGTACTATGTTATCTAATAATGATATTCATTATGGTTAACCGTTTGGTTCCTCTCCAAGGGTTCTAAGAGATTCCCCCCTACGGGTCGAGGGTTAGGGTGAGGTGAGATCGCGCCTTCACGTGACATTTATATATGTTGAGTTTCATCCCATATTCTTTTTTCTTAGAAAGAAAAACAAAGATGATGAACTAATATCATATGATTATTATAGAGCTTGGATCCTTGCCACTCACTGAGCTTGTAGCTCACCCCTCGTGTGTTATTTTTTTCACCAGGGATTGGGTTGGCGTGGAGCTAGAGCATCTATCTGGCGTGGTTCGTGCGTGGAGTGTCCCATCTTTCAGTTGGCGAGTGCGAGGCTGTCAGCAATCCTATTTTCTTGTATATGTATTAGTAATCGTGCGTGTTGCACATATGGCTGTATTGGACTAGACTTGGACTCTCACAGGACAGTGTTTGTGTATTCAGGTCTGTAATAATGTTTTTGATTTACAGACTTATTTATACTTTATACTTCCGCATTTTTTTTTATTGGCTATCGCTTCCATGTAGCCTTGTTACCTTATTCGATCCTTGTCAGTTTTTGTGTGATTGGTATGTTCTCGGGGCGTAACATTATGAACCTTGCATTTACCAACGAAATCATAACCTTTACCAATGAAATATTTCGCAGTTAAATATCGTATTTCTTTTAATACTTCCATCCATGATTTCTGTCTTGCCCCCCCCCCCCCCCCCCCACCCCCCGCTCTACCCCTGCATGTGGTGGTGGTGATGAACAGTGAATGGAAGGGGGTTAAAAATATCCATTCAAAATTATAACCATTTATCTATGTCTTATTCAATAATTTATCCAAATTCAACTAACAACAAAACTTTAATACGGGGCGCTGTTATACCCAGATCCATTTTCATCAATAATTCCAGTCCTATATACGTTGATAGAAAATTAACGACGCATATATGCTCATATTTACAAGATATATGCTTCGAAAGAATTTTTTTATATTTTTTATAAATGCATCTATACAATTCATTAGAGTATATGCTTCATTTTTTGTTATAAAACATGTATCTCATTAGATGAATTACACTATTGTAAAAAAAATTAAAATACATGTAGACTGTAATTGAGACTGAAAATGAAACTAGGTGTAACATTATCCCTTTATTATTCGTTTCCTAACAAGAATAACTAAAAACACAACTAAACAGAAAATTACTTATTTCATTGATAAAATCAATAATGACTGAAATAGGGATAAATTCTAGAATAACCTATGTCACTATGCACGGACACCAAGGGTATTTTGGTTGAAGGTTCTCCCCTCGGAAGACATCATGACCTCAACATGTCACAACCAAGATTGCCAAATTAAAATGACGTGACAACATCCCAAAAGTCCAACCATATAATTTAAGATTTTTTATTTTTAAGTTCTTTTAAACTATATGATTTAGTGATCTATCCCTTATTTTTTCGTATTATAGTTTAAGTCCCTAAGTTTAAATGATATGTTTCTTATAATCCCTGGGAGGGACTAAAAAGAAAATCAAACAATTTAGTGATAGATCCCTCTCAAGAACTAATAAGAAATACACCCTTTAAATCTAGAAACTTAAAATATAACATGAGAAAGCGATGATTCGATCACTGAATCATATAGTTTACTGGACTAAAAAATAAAAAAACCTATAATCATACCTTCACGTTTTCATGTATCACATGCATGGAGACTATTCCTTAATTGGGTCATCCCCAGATAACTTAACCCAAAAAAAAATCTTCATTCAGTAAAAAAATTATTTTATGACCGCAGCCCCTTTCAATTTTTTTAATCACTTGAAAATTTTGGTCAAGTTACAATTCAATCAGTTAAATTTTGTTTTTCAGAAAAAGTTAGACTATTTATAACTTTGATGGGAGACTTACAACAGTCTGAAAGATGAAGAGAGTGAAGAAGAGCACGTATTGATGAAAGTTTGATAATTGAAACGATTACAATTAATAGCGAGAGATGCTGGATCTGATGAACCATGTTTTAGTGACAAATGAATGGTTTATGCAAATTTTTTTAGAACATTGGATGAACGCTCTTGATCGTAATCTCTACGGTCTAGTTTCATACAGAAATAAGATTTTGAGAAAAAATGTCTTAATTTAAATAATTTGAAATTTAATAAATCATGTCTTTGAACATAAAAAAATTATTTTCAATTCAAAATTGAGACAATGAATGAACTTTAGTGAAAATTTTTATAGCTCAACTAAAAAGCTAGATAATTAAGTTGTTCTTGAACCACTAATTCCCTTACCAAAATAGTCATGAGATTTCTTTCTAGGATTTCTTTATGGGTTAATTATTTTAATATAAATTAAATCTAAAGAGATCGATTAAGGGCCATCACTTGATTTCAATTTAAATATCTCATTACATTCTAAAATCCATGACAAATTGAGATATCTGAATTAATTAACAATTTGACACATCAATCAGATGTCATACCAGCACAGATAACATCTTATATACTAGATGTCACATCTTATATTCATAAACTCTAGAACGCAAGTATATAATGGCGTAGAGAAACAATAGTTATATATATAGTCCGAATTCAATCAGACATGAGTTTGTTCAGTACCATCAATATCGAATTGCGCAACTTATTAATAAAACTACATAGTCGATCTATATATGAATCGAACTGCACATATAGCCAATTGTTAGGTATATAATATTGATCAAACTCAGGCCTGACTTGATCCAATAAGAGATTGACGACGCATGCACCCAACAATTGACTGTGCAGTTCGATTCATAGGTGTGTACTTCGATAATGATAGTATTGACTGGATCTAGACCTCTATTAGCTATTATACATGAGAACAATCCCAAAGGATATATATAGAGACCTACCTGAATCTTAGTAACATCGCAGACGCAGACCCTTCCTCCATAGAAGATCGAAAGCTGTTGGTTCAATTCTGGTGGTGGTTGTGGTGGTGGTGTGTTTTATATTTTTTGTACCTTTATTTATGTTACATCTTCATTAATAAGGTTAAAAGAAATTAGTTTTGGATGTGATTGTTTTGAGAATTGTTTTGAGAATTAAAGAACCGTGGTGATGAAAAATATTAAAAGACATGTATTTCAATAGTGATAAATAGGGAATACGATGTTTTATCATATATATGAACTTCATTAAATTCGCTGAATCACAAAATTCTTTTTTTTTAAAGTAAAATAAAAAAGCGCCACGTGTAGATGGAAAACTCTGTCCCCTCGAAAGGGGGATCAGATCCTTTGTGATTTGTTATAGGAACACTCTATAACAAACAATGAGAAGAGTGTTTTGGTTGAAGATTTCAAGGATCCCACCCCCTCGGAAGGCATCGCAACCTCAACATATATCACAATCAGAGATACAATCAGAGATTGCCAGATTAAAATGATGTGACAATATCCCAAAATTCCAACCACATACTTTAATCCTACCTTGCTATTTTCATGGATCACATGCATGGAGACTATTCCTTCATAGGGTCCTTTTCCCTTCTTTTTCTTTCTTTTTTGGCCTTTAGGACTCATGGATTTGAAGAAAGCATTTTTTAAATATTGAAAAAATCATTCACACCGACCTGTCTCAATGCGCGTGAATCATTTCAAATTTTAAATCAACCAACATCAAATCTTCAATCAGATAACTTACAAAAATTAAAAAAAAAACTTCAATCAGTAAAATAATTATTTTATGACCGCAGCCCCTTTCAATTTTTTTAATCACTTGAAAATTTTGGTCCAGTTACAATTCAATCAGTTAAATTTTATTTTTTTTGAAAAAATTAGACTATTTATAACTTTAATGGGAGAGATACAACAGTATGAAAGATGAAGAGAGTGAAGAAGAGCACGTGTTGATGAAAGTTAGATAAATATTGAAACGATTACAATTAATAGCGAGAGATGCTGATCTGATGAACCATGTTTTAGTGACAAATGAATTGTTTATTCAAGTTTTTTTAGAACATTGGATGAACGCTCTTGATCATGTCTGATAATCTCTATGGTCTTGTTTCATAAAGAAATAAGATTTTGAGAAAAAAATGTCCTAATTTAAAGAATTTGAAATTTAATAAAATCATGTCTTTGAATAAAAAAAATTATTTTCAATTTAAAATTGAGACAATGAATAGAGTTTATTGAACTATTTTATAACGTAACCTAGCTAAAAAGCTAGATAAATTGTTCTTGAACCACTAATTCCCTTACCAAAATAGTCATATGAGATTTCTTTCTAGGATTTCTTTGTGGGTTAATTATTTACTATAAATTAAATCAAAAGAGATTGATTAAGGGCCATCACTTGATTTCAATATAAATATCTCATTCTACCATATATTACATTCTGAAATCCATGACAAATTGATATATCTGAATTAACAATTTGACACATCGATCAGATGTCATACCAGCACAGATGACATCTTATGTACTAGATGCCACATCTTATATTCATAAACGCTAGAACGCAAGTATATGATGGCATAGAGAAACAATAGTTATATATATGAGTACGTCCAGATTCAGTTAAGCCTGAGTTTGATCAGTACTATCAATATCGAACTGCACATCGTATGAATACAATTACACAGCCTATATATGAATCGAATTGCACGTATAGTTAATTGTTGGGTACATGTGTCACTCTTCTATTAGATATTGATGATACTGATCAAACTCAATCCTGACTGAGTCCAATAGAAGAGTGACACTTATACCGAACAATTGACTATAAAGTTCGATTCATAAGCTATGCAATTTGATAATTATGGTATTGACTGGATCTGGACCCCTATTACACATGAGTACAATCCCAAAGGATATATACAAAGCAAATTCTACAACAAACCGTAGAAAAAGTAGTAGGCTTTGCATATTTTTCTTTCTAATTAGCCATGCCTTCTAATTAACTAAATATTTATTCTTCCTGGATATGCGATCATTATATGAAAAAGAAAATTAAGCCATAAATGAGTTGAGATGATGTCTGAACAGATCGAAAAATGATGTGATCCAGTACTGATTGATGGATATCTAATTTACCAAAAAAAAAACCATGTTCATCCATATCATTGGGTCCACAATCAAACTTCATACATACACAAACGAGAGAAAAATACATCTGCTTCATGATGTATTCTTACAACTAAAAAGAAAAAAAAACCTAAAATTAATCATACAGAAAAGAAAAAAAATATACAAACATGAGAGGGGTCATGTAGAGGAGGAGGATGTGCGCGTGCGCGGGTGAAAATAAGGGGATTTGGCAACTTCCGAGCGTGTCTTCCTCTTCTGAAGGAATCTCTGTAGAGACCTCTTCATCGACATCCCCTTCATCCTCTCCTCCTCCTCCTCCTCCCTCCTCCGCCTCCTCTCCTCCTCCTCCGTCCTCCTCTTTGCTGCGTTTATGATCTCCATCGCCTACATCATCACAAAAAAAACCCGTCAATCAAAACATCCTCAAAATAAAATATCCAGCACTGACAGGATCCCATCTAGAGTAATCAAAAAGACCTACCTGAATCTCAGTAACATCGCAGACGCAGACCCTTCCTCCATAGAAGATCGAAAGCTCTTGGTTCTGGTGGTGGTGGTGGTTGTTGTTCTGTTGTCGCCGCTGAAATTCTTCAGCGGCCGCCTCCGTCGCCGCCGGACCGAGGCGGAGGACACAGAGATCAGAGTCTGAATCGTATTTGCTACCCATTTTGTGAATTGTGATGTGATGGGAAGAAAATTTGGTTGGGGAAGGAGATATATATACTGTGGTGGGCGTTTGAAGACAAAAAGACATCGAGCGCACACAAATTTTTTTTAATTTGACACGTGGAACACGGTTTTGGCATGTGAGGGATTTTGAGGTAGTCGGCAAGCCACGGCACCACGTACCGTCACCGTATCTTATTTGGATATTTGGTTTTGTTTTTGTTTTTTTTTCGGCTCGTGTTTTTTTATTGTTTTTTAACACGTGTTTGAAACGTTTCGATAGCCGCAGCTGGTCCGTTGGGTTTGGTTTTGTCAAAAAAAGGTACGGAGCCGCTTTTGGGCGAAATGTAGAAATCCAACCCATGATGTGCATGTCACATATGGACATGTTCATGAATAGTATAAATTTGTTGGATTAAAGGGAAAAATCGATATTGCTTCTGATTAAGGTGCGCTTGGGTGCGCTGTGCGCAATCGAAGAATTTTTGTGATAGGAGAAAACTGTTTTTACAATCGTATAACTTAATAATTTTATTGTAACAATATTTTATAGACAGATTTTAAATAAATAATGCTAATAAGTTACAATTTTGAAAAGCGGGTGATGTGAGTTTCCTGAAGAATCGGTTTTAAAATCCAGATTTTTACATAATCAATTTTGTAATCGCGCAACCAAACAGACCCTAAATCGATTTTAGTCCTATAAAATTGAAAAATTATCACAAGTCCTTCTGTTATTAGGAAAATATCTTTTCAGTCATTATCGTCACCTCAACTAACCAAGTATATGATTAATCCTAACTACACATTAAAAGTTACAAAAATGTTCTCATCTCTTATTTTTATTTTAGTCCTTACCGTAATCGAAACTAATACAAATTAATTAAATTATTCTTTACATCCATTCTAAAATAAATAGTCTCCTTTTTTGGAGGGGGGGGGGGAGCATAATATTCATGTAATTTAGAAAAATTATTATATGTTTAATTAAATAATCGGTTGTTTTATTTATTTGCATTCGTTAAACATTTATAAAAATATTCATAAATAAATTACTCTTTTTTTTATCATTTTTGATATGGATAACGAAATAAATTTTACAAGTAGATGTATATTAGTAAAAATATTTTAGATATTTGAATCAAATTTCTTGCAGAAATTCATGTGTGAACCAAACACTGAAAAATAATTTTTTGTATAATTCCACTAGTTAACCAAATAGTCTGATGAAATCTGGATTCCCGATAAAACGATTCCTAGTAAAATGATTTCTGATAAAGTAAATCCATAAAAAAAAATAACACAAACCAAACAAGGCCTTAGGGATTTACTGGTTTACAAGGACCTTTTATGATTGTCATAAGTTTTCAGTGAGTTTTATTGATTTTTCATATTTTGTATAGACTTATTTGGATGTCATTTACTGAAGTTTTGTTTGGTAAATAGGATATTTTTAGAATATTCCTTGTAAACTGATGGCAATATAACTCAAGGATTAATTCAGTTAACCATATATATATACTTTCTGGGGACCTATAGTGATTTTTCAATTTTACAGGGACTAAAACCGACTTCTATAACTTTGTAGGGAGTTCATATATATCTTTCCCTGGTATAAATTTATTATATTATGAAATTGTTGTAAATATAGTGGATACCCACCACTCCTCCTAGCCATAACCTCCTCCACTCTTCTACTCCATAACCCCTCTCATTTAACTCCATAACCTCCACTATTAATCACCCCACTATCTACCCCTCACCTCTATGGACTTGTAACTCATCACCTTTGGAATTCCTCCATGCACTCTATAAATAGAGGGGTTTCTCATGTATTCTACAACCAACAAGTGAATAATAAGAATTCTCTCTCTACCTCTCTTCTCTAAAAAAAAAAAAAATTGGCTTCTTGTGTCCTTGTAGGACAATAAAAAAAAAATTATGTATATCGATCCCTGAAGGATCATGTAAAATTATGATTTTATTAATCCCTGAAGGACCAAGTAAAAGGCATTATATTACTTTATAGCATACAAAAATTGTGTTTATATGTATCCCTGAAGGACCATAAAAAAAAGTTATGAATCACGTGTCCCAGTAGGACCATGCAAATTTTATTTTATTTTGTCGTTCAAGGATTATACAAAAATTATTATATGGATACTTAGAGGATCATATGAAAAATATGATTAGAATGTGTCCCTGAAATACCGTATAATTTTTATCCATGAAGGATATGTATACACAAATCACGATTACTCGTGTCCCTGTAAGACCAAACAAAAATTATATGATATATATATTTTTTTTGGTCCTTGAAGGACTAAATAAAAAAATTGCGTTTACATGATTCCCGAAGGACCACTTAAAAGTTATAAATAATGTGTCCTGGTAGGACCATGCAAAATTTTATTTATTTTATTTTATCCCTGTAGGACTGTATAAAAATTATGATTATATGAATCCCTGAAGGACCATATAAAATTTTATTTTATTTTATCTAGAAAGACTAAATAAATAAAAAATTGCGTTTACATGGATCCCCGAAGGACCACGCAAAAGTTATGAATAATGTGTCCCGGTAGGACCATGCAAAATTTTATTTATTTTATTTTATCCATGGAGGACTGTATAAATATTATGATTATATGATCTCTGAAGGACCATATAAAATTTTATTTTATCCTTGAAGGACTATATACAATTTTATTACTTTTGAAGGATTATACAAAATTAATGGCTATTTGGGTTTGTAGGAATATACATAAGCTATGAAAATTTTATGGGTCCTTGAAGGATCATAAATAAATAAAAAAAAGATACATGTATCCCAATAGGAACATGTAAAAACTGTGATTAGCTTTTACTATCATAATAAATAGGATTTAAATATTAAATTCTCATTGTAAAAGGTCCACCAACCATTGTGCCTCAAAGATGCTCTAGTAGTAGCAATATCAAAAGCAAAAATATTATTATCAAATTTTATATCTTCACATTGCTGAAAAATGAGCTTTGATAATAATATAAATGAAAAAATCATGAAACCCAATCTATTAATTCAGCATCGTTGCCTGAAGCAAATGCATTTTATTTTATATTATTTTGAGCAATGGACATGGTCAAGGGTTATTTCATGGTTTATATAACCACAACAATAGTAGAGATGACAAGTTATTTGAAACCACCAGAAGTGGAATGCTATTGAATGAAAGCAAGGAAAAAGTTTGCATAACAAACTCCTAAAATGCAGAAGAAAATTATTGTCATATATGTGGTACTTCATAACATAATTTTGGTCACGTACCTGAAGTACATCCAAATCTTTAAATTGGTTGCGTACCTGAAGTACGCTTAAACTTTTTATTGGTCATATACTTCATATATGATTAGATATTTATCTATTTTATATTTATGTCTTTATTTTTCTTTAGCATATGAAATGCACTTTCATATTTATCTTATTTTTTGAGTTTAACATTATCAAAAGATACAAAATTTTGTATCAACGATACATTGTATTCATGTAGATCCAGAAGAAGTCTACTGAAGATACATATCTCAACATATGCCATTTTAAAATTATAGAGTATTTATACATTAATAATGTCTCATGCTAGAAGCATACATTAGAAAAGCTTTATGCTCTCTCTTAAGAGTTATTATAAATATCCATATTTACTCATATAAATTAGAAGTTCTATGATCTTTATGATTTGGTATGACCGTCGCGGATATACATGGTACACGATGATGCGTTGAACTATTCATTTGGGCATATACTAAAAAACTAGAATATTTTTTTGCTCGATGATAGTTTTTACTGCATGATGTGTGGATTGCCATTTTAATGAGACAATATTCCCTCTGTTAGGGGGAGTGAAGAACGTATCTTAAGTACGATCTGTTCTTGAAGAACGACGAGAATTATCGTGGAATATATCCACTCAGTCTCATCTAGATTTACTTACCGCTTAACGTGAAAATCAAATTTCTAATGCACGCCAGAAACATGATAGACCTATCTATACGTTCAAAAGATTCAGCTCCTCAGAAGTGGAGATCAAATGAAAAATCATGCTCTAATAATGCTCCAGAAGAAGTTATATATAATGCTCCAGAAGAGATTATGAACAATAGATCCACTTTCTCTAAAATCTAGAAGAGTATAATGTCTCTGAAGATAAATGAGCTCCAAAAATGACTATACAAACTCTTGAAGAGGAAAAGGTACCTAATAAAATTGAGATCTCTATATTTTATATGCATATAAGAGAAATATGGAATCGCAAATAAATAATCATCGATGACATATTTATCATACAAAGTAGCTACTGAATTTTCAAAGAACAATGATTATAATGAACCACACAACATAAATGAATGTCGACAAAGAAATAATTGATCAAAGTAGAAAGATGTTATTCAAGCGGAATTGAGTTTTCTTGAAAAGTGTGGTGTATTCGAACCTATAATACATACTCCAAAAGATGTTAACCCTGAAGGTTATAAATGAGTGTTTGTAAGAAACTGAAATGAGAAAATCAAATTGCTAAATATAAGACACGTCTTGTGGCACAAGGTTTCTTGTAGAAACTTGTGATTTGACTGTGAAGAAACATAATCGTCAGTCATGGATATAAAAATGTTCCATTAACTAGAAAGTCTCGAAGTTTTGAAAAACTTGATATGAGACTAATGGACGAAGTAACAACTTATCTATATGGGAATTTATATGAATCCATGAAGGATATAAATTGCCTAAAACAAAAATCAAAAAGTATATACTCAATAAAGCTAAGACGTTCATTGTACAGCTTAACGCAATAGGTACAACCGTCTTAGTGAATACTTGATGAAAGCTGGATATGATAACAATTTCATTGCCTGTGTCCTTATAAATATATCTAGTTAGGGATTTACTATCTTGACAATTTATGTTGATAATATAAATTCAATTGGGACTCCTGAAGAGCTTAACAAAACTTCAGAATATCTTATGAATGGATTCGAAATGAAAGATCTTGGAAAAACAAGATATTGTCTCAGCCTGCAGATTGAGCGGAGTTCAAACGGGATACTTGTTCATCAAACAACATATGTTGAAAGAAAAAAAATCCTGAAGCGTTTTAATATGGACAAATGTCATCCATTAAGTACTCCTATGGTGGTAAGGTCACTTGACCCAAAGAATGACCATTTTCGTCCAAAAGAATATATTAAAAATCTTCTTGGTCCTGAAATATCATATCTTAGTGCAATTGATGCTTTATTATATTTGACACAATGTACTAAATCTGACATTGCAGTTTCAGTTAAGTTATTGGCCAGATTTAGCTCTGCACCAACTCGAAGGCATTGGAATGGTGTAAAGCACATTTTTCGTTATCTTCGTGGAACGTCAGACATGGGCCTATTTATGCAAATGATTCCAATAATAATGCACAACTGAAGGGTTATGCAGATTCAGGATATCTTTCAGATCCTCACAAGGCTCGCTCGCAAACCGGGTATGTATTCACTTGTGGTGGCACAGCGATCTCTTGGCGATCTACGAAACAGACTTTGATCGCCATGTCATCTAACCACTATGAGATTTTACACTCTACGAAGCAAGTCGAGAATGCGTGCGGATAAGGTCTTTGGTTCATCATATTCGTACTGCATGCAGACTATCTCTCATTACAGATGTTCCAACAACTATTTATGAAGACAATGCAGCATGGATTGCTCAAATAAAAGGGGGATATATCAAGGGTGATAGAACGAAGCATATTTCTCCAAAATTCTTTTACACTCATGAGCTCCAGCAGAGACATGAAATTGATGTTCAACGAATTCAGTCAAAGGACAATCTTACAGATTTGTTCACTAAAGCTTTGTCGACGTCAACATTCAAGAAACGGGTGTATAACATCGGGATGCGATGAGTTAGCAACCAAAATTCTTGAAATCTTGCATTTTTGAGGGGGAGTAATTTTTTATGACATTTTGCGAACGGTACTCTTTTTCCTTCGCCTAGGTTTTATCCCAATGGATTTTTCTGGCAAGGTTTTAACGAGGCAGTGATTAATCGCATACACCATTATACGATTAAGTTAAATTGTACTTTTTTCCTTCACTTTGATTTTTTCTCACTGGGTTTTCCAAGCAAGGTTTTAATGAGGCAATTATCTTAACGTAGTGGTCATCGAAGGGGAGTGTTGTAAATATAGTGGATACCCACCACTCCTCCTAGCCATAACCTCTCCCACTCTTCTACTCCATAACCCCTCTCATTTACCTCTATAACCTCCATTATTAATCACCCCACTATCTACCCCTCACCTCTATGGACTTGTAACTCATCACCTTTGGAATTCCTCCATGCACCTTATAAATAGAGGGGTTTCTCATGTATTCTACAACCAACAAGTGAAGAATAAATCCTCACTCTACTTCTCTTCTCTATATGCTTGTGTGCTTTGTTTATGTACTTTTATGTTCATATATTATAGTTAGTTTACAACAGAAATCAATTTATGGAAGATTAATGAGTATAAATGGTATAGTGTTGTCACCGGTGACCAAAGAATACATGTATTACAACGAGATATTTTATTACTAATTTTTAATATTTTCATCAAACAACTACATAGTATTAATTCTTATAAAGGTATATGGCTTTTTTTATGCATAATATTATTCCTTATAAAGGTATGCGTATACTGTTCTTAATGAAAGTATATATCTTGAAGTTCACTATTTTTAAAAATTAAAATGTGCGCGAATCACAGATGAGACTGTCCCACGTATTATCTCTACCCTAACATTATTTTTTATATGATGTATGTACATTTATATATAAATCATATAGAAAACTAAATATGGTAAAACATGAAGATTAAACCATTTTTGAGATATAGTATAAAAAATATTATTTTGAGTGTGAATGCAGCGACAACAATTAAAAATGGCTTTTAAAAAATTATGAATGACATGATGAATCATCCAAATTAAAAGAATATATTATATTTTGTGTATTAAATCGATAGTTTAATGAACAAAATTATGTTAGAACGATATCCAATTGGATTACTAACCAATTGAAGTATTTTTTTTAAAAAAATGTTTGGAGTACTTTATAACATGTTTCAGATTGAGATTTTAACCCAAATTCAAATTGAGAAAAATCTGATCCTATGCAATTGGGTCGGATTGAGCTGAAGGATGGCTCGAGCAGTAAATTTTAAAGTCTATATTGATTTTTCCATTCTCTCTTTTGCCACTCCTCCCCTTGCTCTTATCTCTATGTCAAATCATTGACACTGGCATGCCAGGGAATTTTCCATCATGACATATTTTTATTTCATAAAAACATATAAATATTGAAAAACTATTAATTGCTGTAGCTAGTGTTAAAATGGTTCAAAATAATATTGTTTTGAAAATCAGATATGAAACTTTCATAAATTTGATTTGGAATTGATATAGCTCAAATCAAACACAAACTTAACCCAAACCTGTACTAAATTAAACTTGATAGATTGGGTTCAGATTGATTATTTAAATTAACCGAATGCATATCTTATTATATTTTTTAATCATATACAATAAATCAATTAAAATAACATAAATTTTTTTCAAAGTAATATTATAATGTGAACATTTTTCTCCCCGTCCATATAGGTGATCAATAATATTATTGTCCATCTATTCATTTTTTTTCACCTTATATGTTATAGTCCTCTTTTTAGCCATTGTGATTATAATTACCGAATAACAATGACTATTTTTTTTAAAAAAATTCTTTTTTGAATTAATGCTAGCTAATAAAAGCTTTACCTCTCTTTCAAGTATACAAACGCATACCATGTGCTAAGGAAAAAAAACAAGAAGTTTGGTTTGATTTTCACAATCACCTACCTACCAGACAAAGGAAAAGACCTGACTTTTAATTTAGCATGTTAAAGGCATTAAAGAAAAGATTAAATCATATGATATGACTACCTCTGGCATGACAAGATACAGTGGACTTTTATTTTGTCACGTGGATAATTATCTGATTACTGTGCCAACTGGAAACTGATAAAATATTAATGGTCAGCTTTTTACTAAAACACTCTTAAAAATTCTTTTGAAATCACTGTTCATTCATAAATTCTCTCAACAAAATTTTGCATTCACACAATAAAACTAGATCACTAGGATGAATTTTCTCCTGTAACGAAGTTATCAAATTAATACTAACAGATTTTTCTTTATGTATATTTTTATATTTTTCTAATCAATTGACATGAGCCTAATATAATATATATTAGATTAAGAAGAAATGAGACAAAAATTTTACAAAAAGAGTTTTGAGTATCAGTGTAACATTAACTATCATTATGCTGGGACACTAAAAAAAATAGATTTGATCATTTGACATTTTTTTTTAAAAAAAGAGGTGCTTACCGATATATTTAAAACTCAGTTCGCAGTATGTTTGTAATATTTTATTCATATGCTCATTTTTAAACATCCAAATAAAATTTATTTTTCTGTAAAATCTTGATTCCTTTGAAAAATTCTTTAAATGTGAACTTATCTAAAATGTGGAATAAAACTTGAGTTGGATTATTCCAATCAAGGAATTGACGGAGGAAGAGAATTGACTACATGACTTCACATGTTAAAATAATTAAAAGATAAAAAAAAAAGTCATGTGAACTTATCTAAAATGTGGAATAAAACTTGAGTTGGATTATTCCAATCAAGGAATTGACGGAGGAAGAGAATTGACTACATGACTTCACATGTTAAAATAATTAAAAGAAAAAAAAATAAGTCATGTGATATGACACATGAGTAGCAGATAATAATACAGTGGACCTTTTTTTATTCATAAATATTTGGCACGTTTAAAATTGTATAATTACTGTGCGCGTCCACAGATAGACAAAGACCTCTTCCACGGAAAAAACGAATAAAATTAAAACGCAATTAATCGGTCGTTATAACTAACACGGTTTTCCCGCGATGGGAGCCGAAACGCCGTTTTCAGTCATCTGAATAACAAGTGCTGCTCTTCTCGGTGATTTAATAGTTATATATGATAATAGGTGTTGGCAAATGATGTTGTTCTTCTGTTGATTAAGAATTATTTATATAAAGAAAAAAATTTAAATAACCCCCTTGTAAATTTATTGAAAGCTATATAACTCTTGAAAATATTCATGTAAATTAAATAACTTTGTGAATTAAATTTTCATTGACATATAAGAATAATTATGTGAATATTTCATTTCGTTAATTTTAATTGAAAACACAGTATGCTAAACCTTTAACAATTTGTTAAAATTGTGAAAAATCTTATATGAATGACTCTTTATGGGTTTTCTTTTATATACTATGTTTTCAACCAGGGTTGATAAGACAGAATATTCACAGAATTATCTTAATCTGTTAACAAAAATTTAATTCAAATGGTTAATTGGATTTACAGATGTGTTTTAAGGGAGTTATATGACCTTTAGGAAAAGCCAATGAGTTATATGGATTTAATAAGTTTATTAGGGGTTATATGGATTTTTCCCTTATATAAAATAAGGAAAAAATTCATATAACCCCCTGAAATCTGACTGAAATCCATATAACCCCCTCACTTTTCTTAAAATCCACATAAACCCTTAATAAAATTTTCGTTAATAGATGATGAATATTTTATAAATATTTCATTTGATTAATCCTGACTAAAAACACTAAAAAAAACTTTTACAATGTGTTAAAAATGTGAAAAATCCTATGAAAATGATGAATTTACCCTCTCTGGATATATTATAAAACCTTATCTAGAGGGGTAAAATCGTTATTAATAGAAGATTTTTCGCATTTTTGACACATTGTAGAGTTTTTTAGTATACTGTGTTTTCTATGAGGGTTAATCAAACATAATATTTACAAAATATTTGTCATTTGTAAATGTAAATTTTATTCAGGGGGTTATTTGGATTTATTAGGTGTTTTCAGGGTGTTGGGTTTGGTTAAGCTACATATTAGCTTGGACAACTTATTTTTAATGCTTGGACACCCTAAAAAGGAACAAATGAAAATAGAACAAACAAATAGAAAATTTAATAAGTTTAAAAATAAAATAAATAAAATATCATACAAAATATCCAAATAAAATAGAAAAAAATAATTTCTTTGATACCTATGAATTTTCCACAGGTGGTGACCTTGGGCGTATTCCCCTTGGTCTCCTATGCCTAGGATCGACCAAGATTAGAGTTTATATATGATAAATCAAAAAACAAATATTAGATATTATACTAACAAAAAACAAATATTAATATTTTTAATTTTTTTGTAATATTGTGCATATTTTGAAGTTTGTTGGTCATTTAATAGTTAACAAATGTTTTTTTTTAATAAAATGTAGACATAAATTTCAATTAAATATTAACCAACTTACAGTGTCTGAATAGGGTTGAGAAGAGACAAAATTTTGAGTAGTGTTGTAATTGCATAGGAAACAAATATTTATGACTTATGAATGTTGTTGTAAATGCATAAAATTTCATCTCACATACATGTATTAAGTAAAAATTCTCTATGTTAACCAGACACCTATAGATGATTCAAAAGAAATTAAAATGTATATACACGGATACACCATCACTTTTTTTTTTTATAAATAACATTGTAAGAGATAGCTTTTTCATAATTAAAAAAATCCACTTTGAAAAATATGTTATGCTATCTTTGCAAGCTATTCCCAGCTGAGCTTTTTGGCTCCATTTTGAAACAACAACAAAAATATCCCATACAGAATCCAAAGATGATCAAACAACTCATAAAGGGGGAATCCTTGTATGCCTTTTTTGTATTTTCAAATGAAGCTTTTGATCTTCATGAAAGTGTAACGTGTGATAATAATGTCCATGTATGCGACGCCGCACATTAGAATATTGTGTTGGTGGGTGGATTGATGGTGATGATGGTGGTGGTGGTGTAGGCATGTCATGATGGAGCATGTGACATTCCATGGTGGGTTTGGCATGCATGCATGGTTTTTTATTTGCATGTTGTTGGGGACAACAACGTGTGCATTGAGGATGCGTGAGTCGGAAGTTTTGGGTTGAAAGTCTCCCACGTGTTATTATTGTACTTTGATCTAGTCAGACCTGGATATCATCAGTACTATTAGTATCGAATAGTATAGTCTATGAATCAAACTATACAACATATAAATTGAATTGTACGTGCATCCTATATAATTGTTGGGTACAGTGTCACTCTAGTTTGATTTATAGGCTGTGTAGTTCGATTTATAAACTATGGAGTTCAATACTGATGGTACCAGACTGTCAGGATCTGAATTCATTTTTATTTAGGGATCCAAAATTCCTACTTAAATTAACACCAACCAAACATATAAATTTTCCTTTTTTTAATAATTTTGGATTGAATCAGAATTCATATTAAAAAATCATGAAAAAAAAGCTTGTCAAGGAATCTTGAAATAATTATATTGTAGCCCGCAGAAGGTAAAAATTATTTATTGTACCCCCCCCCCCCCCCCCCCCCCCCCAACTCCAAAAAATAAATAGAAATCAAGTGAGATATTTGATGCAATATAATCCCACATATTCTTAAATTCATAGATCCATATAACATGATCCCTGTAGTCTTAATTTCATATAGCCCTGTCATTGACATTGGTCTGGTGAAGACATCTAGAATTAGCTAGATTATGGATGGGCTTAGGAAGACTGAGATGACTGCAATGTCATTTAATTTGCATCGACTCTTTGTTGAGTGTTGAGGAGGAAAGATGGATAGAGAGAGGGGAAAGGGGGTCCACATTCTAGAAAATCACATGGATATATATTTCTATACTCTTGGTATTTAAAAACATAAATTAAAAACTTTTGTACAACAATATGAAATTTTAAATCAAGAAACCTCCTCTTGCACATGTGGTTAATGTTTTCTTTCCCAATTCAAAAGGCTGCACTTTTTTTCCCCTCTGATCTTCATGGGGAAAAAAGTCCCATAGACTTATTTGGATGAGAAAATTTAAAGTGTCATCTGTGACCTGAATGTTAGGAGTGTGGGATTGAATGGAATCCTACCCATGTGGCCCCAAGAATCCATATCACATGTTCTTCATTATCTTTGGTGTTGTATAACTCACATAAGGAGAGTTTCCAATCAAACGCCAACTCTCTAGCTCTCTCTCCTTTTCTCTCCCTTGATCTATGCAAGGGCGCTGTTACACAACATATTATGCAGGAATCTTCTAATGCTATATATAAAACTACATACCTAAGGCATTATATATTCTAATATGTTAGTAGATATTGTTAAAAATGTGTGTTTCTTGGACAATATAGAATTACAGATGATTCGTCTGATCAAAGATATCTTGAAAAACAAGAATTTATTGTTGGGTTTGCGTTTGGCTTTAGCAAACTCTTACCAACCAACCCACCATTCCAAAATTTAGGTGGATTTGAGTTTTAGCATCCGGGTTCAATTCGAGCCCGAACTCGAACAACTTACTTTTTGTTGGATGTGGGTTGAGGGTTTGGAAACGAATCTGAACCTGAAGTTTTCATATCTAAGTAAAATATTTTAAAAAATTATAATTTTTTAATTTGTGTGGTAAAATTTAAATTGTATAATTTATTTTTATTTAAAATATTCAGATAGTTTATAGGGGGTTATATGGATTTTTCTCTTATATAAAATAAATAATTTATGTTTAATTGTCTTCTTGTAATTCTCATTTGAAAACGTAATTTTTTTTTTTGTTGTTTTTAGTTCACCTTTAAATAAACTGAGAATGACGGATAAGAGATGAATAAGCATTTTTTATTTTCTAAATAATAACTCTACAACTGCATAAATTATTTGTGTTTAAAAATATGTTTCGGAGATGCATGTTTAATATGATAACATGTTGTTGGGATGTCTGTGATATTGTTAAGTGAGATAAATTATCTATGAATACAGATAAACCTAAATAAATTAATTATAGTATTCTTTTATAATAGTTATCAATGATTATGCTAATTTATGCATATATAGTTATGGGAGTTTATTCTTGTAAAATAATTTTTGTTTTGTATATTCCTATTTATTCTTGGATTATTCTGCACCCAAAAATGTGTGTGTGTGGGGGGGGGGGGGGGTTGGTTAGGCTACATAGCTTGGACAACTTATTTTTAAGGGTGCGGCTATAGCCACCCCACAAACTCTCTTACTCACCCCTTTTATTTATAAATAAAAATGTTTTGTTACATTTTTTCTCACATCTAACCCACCCCCAACAATCAAAATAATGTCCTGCGCTCTTTTTCTCTCTCCCCCCGTTCGACATGCTCCATATCTCCCGTGTGTGATTTGATTCGACATGATCCATGAATTTATGAAATTAAAAAACTTTGAAGTGTTCTGTATTCTGTTCGACATATTCAATGTCTTCCGTATTTAATTTGGTTCGACATAGTCCATGGCTTTCTTGAATAAAAAAAACCTTTGAAGTATTCTGTATCTCGTTCGACATGTTTCATGTCTTCTGTGTTTGATTTAATTCGACATGGTCCATGACTTTCTGGAATAGTGGATGGGGTGGGGTGGAAATGATTTGGTTTGAATGTTTATATAAGGGTGGGCTTATGAAGTGGAGATATATGATTGGGTGGGGAAATAAAAGGGGTGGGTAGGAGAGCATTTGGGGTGGCTATAGCCGCACCCTATTTTTAATGCTTGGACACCCTTAAAAAAGGACCATATGAAAAAGAACAAACAAATAGAAAATATAATAAGTTTAAAAATAAAATAAATAAAAAATCATACAAAATATCCAAATAAAATAGAAAAAAAATAATTTCTTTGAGACCTATGAATATTTCTCCACACGTGGTGACCCTGGGTGTATTGCCTTGATCTCCCATGCCTAGGATCGACCATGATAAAAGTTTATATATGGTCAATCAAAACACAAATATCAGATATTATACTAAAAAAAATTATATATTTTTTTGTAATATTGCGCATATTTTGAAGTTTGTTGGTGATTTATAATAGTAAACAATTGATTTTTTTTTATACAAAATGTTGACATGAATTTCAATTAAATATTACCAAACTTGCAATGTGTTGTTGAGAAGAGAGAAAATTTTGAGTGGTGTTGTAATTGAATAGGAAACATGATCCGCGACTGGGCGAGGGTACTGGTGGGGGTCCAGGGGGTCACCCTGCGCGAAGGAGACATTTCGATCACCATGTAGTATGTGATGTATCATTCCAGGCGTGCAGGTCGGCGGGAAGGGTAGATGCCCTATCTATCTCCGCGGTCGAGGCCTTTATGTTTGGTCATCCTGTATTTTACGTTTATCTCTATTTCCTCTCATCCGAATAGGAAACATGATCCGCGACTGGGCGAGGGTACTGGTGGGGGTCCGGGGGGTCACCCTGCGTGGAGGAGACATTTCGATCACCATGTAGTATGTGATGTATCATTCCAGGCGTGCAGGTCGGCGGGAAGGGTAGATGCCCTATCTACCTCTGCGGTCGAGGCCTTTATGTTTGGTCACCCTGTATTTTACGTTATCTCTATTTCCTCTCATCCCTCATTCAGACTGTGTACTAATCTACTTCTTAATGAAAATGATTGGTGGACTGAGTCTACCTTGTTTCAAAACAAAAAAAAAAATTTATGAGTGTTGTTATAAATGCATAAAATTTCATCTCACACACATGTATTGAGTATATATGGAGAAGGATCAACACAGGAAAACTCTCTATGTTAACCCATAGATGATTCAAAAGGAATTAAAATGTATACACACTGATACACCGCCACTGATTTTTTTATATATAAATACCATTATAAGAGAGAACTTTTTCATAATAAAAAATTCACTTTGAAAAATATGTTATGCCGTCTTTGCAAGCTATTCCCAGCTGAGCTTTTATTTTTTGAATTTTTAGTTTTAAGTCATCGTAAACTATAGGATTTAGCTATCGATCTCTCACTTCTTCATATTTAGGTTTTAGTCCTTACATTTAAATGATATGTTCCTTTTTAGTCTCTGGGAGAGACCTATTCCTAAATTATTTAGTTTGTTTTTTAGTCCCTGTGAGGGATGTCATTTAAATGTAGGGACTAAAACCTAAATATGAAAAGTGATGGATCGATAGCTAAATCCTATAGTTTAAATAGACTTAAAACTAAAATTCCCTTCTTATTTTTTTGGTAAGAAGACTAGTGGCATTTTGAATACCCATACTAAAAAGTATCAAAAGTACACATATACATCAATTTGCATACCTATACCAAAAATTTCCATTCCCAGCTGAGCTTTTTGGCTCCACTTTGAAACAACAAAAAAAAAAAATATCCCACACAGAATCCAAAGATGATCAAACAATCCATAAAGGGAAAATCCTTGTATGCCCTTTTTGTATTTACAAATGAAGCTATCTTGATGAAAGTGTAACGTGTGAAAATAATGTATATATATATATGCGACGGACTTGAGAATATTGCGTGGTGGGTGGATGGATGAGTGGTGATGGTGGTGGTGGCGGCGGCATGTCATGATGGAGCATGTCACATGCCATGGTGGGTTTGGCATGCATGTGTGGTTTTTTATTTGCATGTTGTTGGGGACAACAACGTGTGCATTGAGGATATGTGAGCCGCGAGTTTTGGATTTAACGTCTTCCCACATGTTATTATTATGGCTGGATCTAGTATGATTTGGGTATCATCAGTACCATTAGCATCGAACTACGTAACATATTAATCAAACTATATATCATATAAATTAAATTACACATGCATCCAATATAATTGTTGAGTACAATGTCACTTCTCTATGCAATTTGATTTATAGATTGTACGTAGTTTGAATTATAAACTATATAGTTCGATTGTGATATATGGTACTGATAGTATTAGACCTGCCTGAATCTGGACTTGTTTTTATTAGGGGATCCAAAATTCCTACTTAGATTAACACCAACCAAATTAAACATGTAAAATGTTACATTTTTTTAATAATATAGGATTGAATCAGAATTCATATTAGAAAATCATGAAAAAAATAAGCAGCTTGTCAATGAATCTTGAAAACAATTATGTTGTAGCAGAAGGTGAAAATTATTTATTATATAAGAACACATTTTTTCTAGCAATGACATCTCTCAACCCTTCACCCCACCCCACTCCTAAAAATAAATAAAAATCAAGTGAGATATTTGATGCAATATAATCCCCTAAACTATATTCTTAAATTTATATATATATCCATATAACATGATCCCTGTAGTCTTAATTTCATATAGCCCTGTCAGTGACATTGGTCTGGTGAAGTTATCTAGAATTAGCTAGGTTATGGGCTAGGGAAGACCTGAGATGACTGAAATGTCATTTAATTTGCATTGACTCTCTGTTGAGGAAGATTCTAAGAAATCACATGGATATATATTTCTATACTCGTGGTATTTAAAAACATAAATTTAAAATTTTGTACAACAATATGAAATTTTAAATCAAGAAACCTCCTCTTGCACATGTGGTTAATGTTTTCTTTCCCAATTCAAAAGGCTGCACTTTTTTCCCCTCTTCATGGGAAAAAAGTCCCATAGACTTATTTGGATGAGAAATATTAAAGTGTCACCTGTGACATGAATGTTTGGAGTGTGGGATTGAATAGAAACCTACCCAGGTGGCCCCACGAATCCATATCACATGTTCTTCATTATCTTTGGTGTTGTATCACTCACTTGAGGAGGAGTTTCCAATCAAATGCCAACTCTCTCTCTCTTTCTCTCTCTTGATCTATGCAAGGAATCTTCTAATGCTATATATGAAACTACGTACCTAAGGCATCTTATCTTCTAATATGTTGGTAGATATTGTTGAAAATATGTGTGTTTCTTGGACAATATAGAATTACATATGATTCTGATCAAAGATAGGAAAAACAAGAATTTATTGTTGGGTTTGCGTTTGGTTTTAGCAAACTCTCACCAACCAACCCTCCATTCCAACTATTATGTCTTGTACTCTCATTTCTCTAAGGGTGTAACTTGGATGGATTGAACCTCACCCAGTCCAAAATTTGGGTGAGTTTATGTTTTAGTGTTCGGGTTCAATCCAAACCCGAACTCAAACAATCTAATTTTGGTTGGATTTAGGTTGAGGGTTCGGAAACCAACTCAAACCCAAAGTTTCCAAATCGAAGTAAAATGTTTAAAATAAATTATGATTTTTAAATTTGTATGGTAAAATTTGAATTGTACAATTTATTTTTATTTAAAATATTTCACTTCTATAGTTTCTATATCTTTATTATCTAAATAAAAATGTTTATCATTTTCATCTTTTTTTTAATTTTTATTGTGTGAAAAATTGACTCTTTTAAAATTTTAATTGTTTAAAATAATACATTTTTCAAGTCAAACCCAAACCAATATGAACATATTGTATCAACATCAACTTCATCACAATCATATGTGATAAATATGAAAAAATACGAAAATAATTAGACTATTTTTTAGATGTTTACTATTTAAAAAAAAATGAAAATATGTGTCGTCTGAGTTTTGATTAGTAAAAATTGACTCAGTCTAACATTTTTCAATAACTAATATATCATTATAACCTTATAATGTCTTCTGTAGTCCACACAAATTTTGAATTTTTTTAAAATAATATAACTCATTTAGTAAAGTAAGTATTTTTATTAAAATAGAAATAAATATACTTATTGTATCTCATTTATAGAAAGAAATGATGTAATACATTTTTTTTCATCTACATTTTCAGTTTCACATGTTTCGTTTGCCAGTTACACTCATTAGCACGGTGGGTTTTAATTCCCTGACCGCCTTTTCGAAGACTGGGTTAACCAGCCAACCGAAGCTCCATTTGCAACTTCATGTAGTTACAACAAAAAAAAAAAACTAGAGAAAGCTTGCACCCATGAATGGTGATGGGCCAAGAGAAAAGGCATCTGACTACTAAAGGAGAATTAAATGGGTATTTCGTAGCTTGAAAGGCCTCAGCCCTATGGACATTGGTACCTTTCAAATCCTAGAAAAAGTACAGTTTAGACCAGCACCTGAAGTAAGGGTCATCATCAGGCCCGAGGCCCGAAAGCCCAGCCCGTTTTCAGGGCGGGCCGGTCTTAGGGCCTGGTTCTAGGGCCCGAGCCCGGCCCGTTCGGGCTGGCCCATGAGCCCGCCCGCGGGCTCGGCCCGTAGGCCCATGGAGGGTGATCCAATGAACTAGTAACATGTGATTTTTATTTGAATTGCGGTTGAGTTATACAAATTATTAACATTTATGTAGGTGTCAACCTAGTTAGGTACATGTAATTATTCATTTTTGTAAGTAATTAATTCATTTAATATTTTTATTTTGAAAATTTAATAGATATAAATATTTCTTTCAACATTATACTTTAAATTTTGTGTTATTTTAACATTATATATAAATAAATAACGTAAAATAAAAAAATAAAATATTTTGAATTTGGGCCCATAGGCCCGCCCGTGGGCCCGAACCCCCGTGGGCAGGGCCTGGGCCCTGTTTTTTTGCCACGGCCCGGCCCGGTCCGGGCCCGTTGGCCAAGCAGGCCCGCGGGCCTGGGCCCTGTTTCAACGGGCGGGGCCGGGCCGTCCCAGCCCGTTGCCGACCCCTAACCTGAAGAGCTTGTTCTGCCAAATGATATAAAAACCACTTGCATGCTTTGAAGACCCACCCAAGTACATAGTAACAAAGTATCCCGTATTTTTTTGAATATTCGTTAGAGTACTCTGATTAGATATATTACATACAAAACATACTGTACCGAACATAATGCATATGAAATTCATCGATACATGCTAACATCTAATGAAGTATATGCTTTAATAAAAAAAATGTATATCGATTAATCTTGAGTTAAATAAACCTATTATCAGTAAGTATAAGAAAAAATTAGCGAGACATATACATCGTTTAATGAGATATATGCTTCACTGAATCTGTTACGATGATATTGAACTGAAAAAAAAAATACTGAGTGTAACAGCACTCTTAGTCATTCCCACTTTGGCAGGCCACACAAATTTTATTCTATTTTGTTTTTATTTTTTGTAGGTACATACTTCAATTAAAAATGCATAAATTTTTTAGTTTTTGTATTGATCTATTATACTTCTTCACATATTCTGATCTTTTCATGCTAGAGCTCCAAGTGAAGTTCGACCCAAAATACCCCCTAGATCTTTTTGTCCCCATCCAACTGAAAATCAGTGGAAATCCAACACCAACCAATAGAATTGCTTGGTACTGCCAAGTGTACCAAACACACCCAGATTACAAAAAAAAACACACCCACTCCCACCCAAGAAATTCCAACCTCACATAATGCCAACAATCCACTCCCTGTGCCTCAACCCCACCCCCCTCCCATCCAATTTCACCCCCTCCTCCTCCCAGAATGCCCCCAGGCCCCTCCAGAGGCTCCCCCTGCCGCCGCCACCGGACCTCCCCGCCCATGTCAAGGAGAGGATACTCTGCCTTGAGATCATGGGCGTCGACTCCGGCCGCGCCATTACCCGCAACCCCTCCCTCCTCTCGCCTTCCGCCCTCGACTCCATCCGTTCCGTCGTCTCCTTCCTCCGCTCAAAGGGCATCCCTGACAAGGACATGCCCCGCATCTTCGGCATGTGCCCCGCAGTCCTCACCTCCGACGTCCGGTCCGAATTGGCACCGGTGTTCCGGTTCCTCTCGGAGGACCTCGGCGTCCCCGAGAGGAACCATAGGGTGGTGGTGAACAAGTGCCCCAGGCTCCTCGTGTCGAGCGTCAGGGATCAGCTGAGGCCGGCCTTGACATACCTCCGGAGGCTCGGGTTTGAGGACAACGAGGCGATGGCGTATCAGGTAATTAAGTATCATCATATCCTGAATCATTCAGATATTGAATTTCGCATCTTTTTGGATTCAGAATAGTGTAGGTGATCATGTGATGTGTTAGACAGATAAGACAATTAAGATTTAGACGTCAAAACTTCTCTCTCCTTTAATGATTGCGAATAATCATGCATGATAATTGAATCTGAACAATATATATGTCAAATTGGGATGCTTTGATAATGATCATATTTGTGTACTTTGGATATTCAAATATCAGAAACAATTTTGGGTTTTATTTTCGGATAATTGACAGGCTTAGTGACTAGCAGGACCCAGTGTTGCTGGTGTCGAGCGTGGAGAGGACACTCCAGCCTAAGCTGCAGTACCTGGTGGGGCTGGGGATGACGAGGGAGGAGGCGGTGGAGATGGTGTTGCGGTGTCCGGGGCTGTTTACGTTCAGCATAGAGAACAATTTCAAGCCAAAGTACCAGTACCTGGTGGATGAGATGGGAGGGAGTCTGGAGGATCTGAAGAGATTCCCTCAGTACTTTGCATTCAGTCTGGAGAAGAGGATAAAGCCCAGGTGGGAGATGCTGGTGGAGACTGGAGTCAATGTGACTCTGAATCTTATGCTCAAGTCCACTGATGAGGAGTTCAGGGAGTTGGTTTTTGGGGGCAAAGAAAAACACCCCCACTCATCTGATTGATTTATTGATGGATTGATTCATCTTCCATGATGAGTTTGTTGTATAAAATGTGTTGCTTTTGATGTTTGTCTCGAAACATAATTGCCTCAACAGTTGCTTTAAATACATACATTTTACATTAAAACCATGGATTTAGTTATTTATTCTTTGGTTCCATCCAAAACTACAACCTAAAACTAAACGCTCAACAAACATCTCCGATGGTTGCATGAAAATGGAAAGTTAAAAATGAAAATAAAAAAATTTAAACACCAAAATTGCCATTCTGTGGGATGTAAATTCAGCTACAATTAAGATTTGCGTGCCGGTATACTCAGTCCTCTGTAGCACAAAAACGGTCCCCCAACCGTTTATACACTATAATAGCACAACACTATCGTAGTGTATGAAAATTAAATTTTATTTTCAATTTTTGAAAGAAAAAATTATACTAGTATATCTCAGTGCACACTTTATTTTTTATAACAATATGTAAGTTATTGATGCATATTTTTTTAATAAGATTGCACACAGGACTAGGACATCATTTTCCTTGAACTTTGGGCCTAATCGTGTAAACTTTTTCCTAAAAGGTGTTTAAAACGGAGTTTTCAGGAAGTTGTTTCTCCCTGATTTTGGAAAAGTTGGCTTTTAAAAAAAAATGCCTACAACTTTTTTGCACAACCATGTATAAATTTTTTTTTATCATATTTGAGTATTAGATCCATTATAATAGAGTTAAAATATAGGAAACATGACATGATGCATGAGATTATACATTATGAATCCATATCAGTTTCTTACAGTTCTGACCTTTCAGAAGCAGGATGGTCTATATTTATTCACATTAGACTAATATGTAGATAAATTATTTTTGCACAAATGTTCACTCATGGCCCCCAAACAGGATGTTTATTCATGGGCATTCAAATGCTGCACACTAGGCAGAATCACGACGCGCATACGCACAATCGAAACAAGCTGGATATCTTCCAACCTGCGAGCATTCACAAATACTTTATAAGTTCCAATATCACCACAATCAGGATCACTATGCCAATCAGTGACAGCAGAAGAGACATGCAAGTGCAGCCTCCCTTCATCCGCTTGTTAAGGATCGCGAGTTTCTTTTGCACCCGCTGCATCAAATATTAAAAACGTCAAACCATGACACAAATGATATGAAAAGTGTTCCATACGTGTCTAATATTCAAAATAATTTGATGAATTTCAGACACACAATGGACGCCAGGACAAACATGGCATGGACAGCCAACACTTATGCAGCATGGCATTCTAAATCTTTCCTTAACGGTAAGGTTTATGCTCACTTGAAGTCGAACAATGTTCAAATGCTTGTAAACTTAAAGAGTTTATGGATGTGCGCTCAATTTTTTTTCAAAAATGATCATAATGTAACACATATTTATTTATTTAATCATTGATGTGTCTTTGCCGTGCATGCGCATGTTTTATGCTTGTGGAGGGTGGGTTTCTCAATAGATAGATATAATTTGCATAGAATAGTACCTGTAGCCGTGAATCTGTAGACTCCACATGTTGGTCCATGTCATCCTGCCAAAGGCAAAACAGAATTGATATGATAAAAATGTTGCAAGAACTCAAAGAAACTAATTCTATCTCTCATCATGAGCATACAATGAGCCTGGTGTGCAGATCCAATTCTTCGTTAATTGTCAGTGCAATGTGCTTCGTGCTCAACACAGTCTCCTCCAGCTTCTCAAGGCCCTGATCTTGCTCTATGATACAAGAAGCAAGAACATATTGTTCACAGCATATCAGCATCTAAGAATTCCCACAGACCAAAGCCCGTCAAAAATGAGTTTGGATTACATGCCTTTAATGGTCTGTCTTTGTAGACTAACAAGGCCCTGGTTGTCCAACCCTGCAAGTCTGTTCACATCATCTGCTGATTTTTTACTTCCTCCGAGCAAGTCTTCCCTGTATTTCACAAAGTCAAATACACAGTCTTTTCGTTCAAGGTCTTAACAAAGTGCCGCCACATAAATGAGAAATAAAGTGACAAGTCTTAAAACAGCATCACTATTGAAGAGCTAGCAATACCCAAGGAACTGCTAAACCTGCAGCATCTAGGACAATGGAAGATTAAGAGTTACACCTTAACAAGATGATCTAGAGATCAACATTCCAAAGGATGAGTATAAAAAAAATTCCAAGTCCTGTGTGCAGATCAAGGACAATTACTTCAAATTATTAAGTTGACTTCAATCTGCCTAGGGTTTTGTGCAGAATCGGATATGTTCTTGCAATAGGGTTTAAAGTTTTTTTCAAAATAAGGATGGACGGACATGGGGCATAGTATTCCTATAGCCCGGAATGACAATAAACAAAAAGGGAAAAAATGAACAAAAGGATGCATGATGCATAACTGTAACTCACACTTTCCACCTCTGAGTAACATAAAATTTACCAAAACACATGCCATCTACAATTTCAGTCCGAACACACATGTATCTAGAATATATTTTGAAAAATTGGGAGAAGGCTTTGTTATATTAGCCTGTGCATGTGTGATTAGGGTCACAAAAATAAACAGAAGATATACAATTTTACTACCCAATCCCTAGGAAGTCAAAGGCACGGTACCTCAAATAACATTTGAGAATGATGAATCATCAAGAAATCAACACAATTAAGTCTTCGATCAAAATTCAAGATCACTCCCTGATCTACCTTTCCAGAAGTAATTGTACCGAAAACATTACACATTAATCTGACCAAAAGTCACAGAGTGAAAAATGCATCTCTTGAGTTGTAACTATTTATGTATTTGTGGAAGCCTGGAAAGCATGGAAGAACAGGTACCTTACAATTTAATGCCCTTCCCTAAATTGGGTTGAGTCAATACGAGATGCAACGGTGACAAATATGGCAAACAATTTACGACACGGGACAAAAGCAATCCACATGCAGATCCCAACCTGTTTGCATAATTTGACATATTCAATTTTGAAGCCATCTGATTTGCTTTGGACCTCAGATTTGCAACCATGTCTTGGCGCCGGTGCAACTCTTTCTCTTTTCTGTTAATAAAAAAAAATGTTAACACAATGCTTCAAAAATAAAAATAAAAACAATCACACTTAGTTCAGGTAAAAACAAGGAAGTCACAGAGGCAGCACCACAAGAAGAAGAAGATGAGCAAAATATGTGCTAAATCAAGTGGGAAAAGTCGTAGATGAACAAGATCCACACAGAAAATAATTCACATGCCAATAATCATTATCATTATATAAAGTAAGCCTACAACTATGAACCACATTAAATTATTGTGGAAGATTAATTTTCCATTGACCATTACGCGAAGGATAGATGAACTCGATGTAGCACGAAAAAGAACAGCAACTAAAATTAAGGAACGTACATAGGCTGCCTACTAGGAAGTGAAGATGTCATAGAGTCCAAGTTGTCAAGCCTGGTCTTGAGTATTGTAATCTTCCGCCGAATCATGGATAAATGACGCTGAGTTTCAGGGCCTGAAGGGGGTAGTGAGGAACTCTCACCATCCTGGCACTTATGTCATCGGCAATCTTGGAGGCTTCATTAAACTCCCTCACCCACAAATCTAAAGCAGATGCCATTCCTATAAAACATAAAAGTAATGAATATATAATGAATTCAAACCAATGTAGTTTACCCCATTCAAAATTAGCAATTTGGTAAGATTAATTCAAAATGATAAAAAAATTAATTCATTTTTTTTCTTCTTTTTAAAAGAAAGGTGGTGTTCACCAATTTGTATTCAAATAGTGAAATTTAAACAGGACACAAATAGAGGGAAAAGGAGGAGAAACCACAAAGTAACATATGAGAAAGAACTAGGTGCAAGACATCAAGAATGTCTCATATAATAACCCCAAACTCATATGATGCCACCATTTTTTTTCTTCTCTTTGAGCTTCTGTCTCATATAAAACCATCTCGACCTGGAGTCTTATCCGTCTCTGCTTCGAATATAGCAGCTTTGACCTCCTCGCCAAATCCGCCTCAAGCCACTGAAGCAGATAGTCCGGAATACACCCACGGTCTTCATCATACCACAAAGGGCGCCATCCCCTTCTCTTCTGGAAATTGATGAATGGCTAATCAGGAATTCTTGTATTTCTGCAGCATCCTAAATCTGAAGCTCACCCACCCGCAACTTCACAATCTCGTTGATGCCGGATCCTTCGGTTGGCGATTTTGTGAAAAAGTTTAGTTATCACCTTCCTTTAACCATACCGCCCTTAATTTCTGTCTCCATTTGACCTCCTCCATCTGGATTATATCCTGCCACATATCTTTGAGCAAGCCTCTGTGCTCCCTGTCCTCCTCTGAAAGAAGACCCGCCTCCTCCCAGCTGTCAAGCAAACCAATCTGAGAACTAAGTTCACATATGTGTGCCCTTCGAGATCGAGCGGCCAATCTCGCCGAGTTTTTCGGAGGCAGCTTTAAACATTTAATCTTAAAGGCCAGCTTAGTTGCCCCGGAAAGAAACCGTGCATCTCTTCCACAAGACTCCACCACCATCCCCTGGAAATCTGGCAACAGAAGCCACCAGTTTTCGAAACGGAAAGGAGCCAGAGACATCTCCCACACACCGTCCGCTAGAATTAGAGGCGAATGGTCCGAGCAAACCGTGGTAAACCCTGCAAGCTACACCTAGGAAAATCCTCCTCCCAAGCAGGATCTATCAACACCCAATCAAGCCTATCCAAAGCTAGATCCTCCCTCAAATTGCTCCAAGTGAAGTTCTGGTTAGATATATGTAAGTCAGTCAAACCTTCCTCAACTATCCAACCTGAAAAAACTGCCATCTGCAGCGAAATCGAGCCAGGCTGGTTCCTGTCCTCCACAAAATGAGTCACATTGAAGTCGCGAAGTACACACCAAGGCAGACCCATGGCCTCCTGAACCCTACTAAGCTCCACCCATGGAGAAGCACACAACGAATCATCAAAGGGCCATACACCGAGGAACAGAGCCGCTGCCACTTGGTGCTTCTATCCTCCACACCACAGAGAGGGAGAACTCTCCAATCATCGTATTCAAAAGATGTAAAGTTCATAGTCTTTGACACCATACAATTTGGACCTGATTAATTTTGACTCAAGTTGCCTCTACATGTTACCATACAACAGAAGGAAATTAACACAAACAACAGCACACACCACCAACACTGTAAATTTGATTGATTAAATCAAACCTCTGATATGTCAAATTCCCTTTTCCTGGTGGGCCCATGATCAATAGATCCCGGTATCAGAACCTCGCTCCTATACCAAATGTAATGTCCCAAGCTTACATAACAAACAAGAACCCATAGCTCCACTTTGCTTTTTCAACTTATATATTGATTCTTTTAAGCAAAGAAAAGATTTCCTCAAAAACCCGGGGAGAGCTTTAATCTTATATTTTTTTGCAGCCACCCCTTTGAAAATATTACCTTCTTGCCTCTCACCAGACTTACACTTTTCATACTGCGTCTTGATGCATAAAAACTATGCTTGCATACAAAGCTATCCTCCCTCATTAGGCGATTAAGACCATCAAAAAACACTGTAATTTATTTGATCAAAACTCCGATGTGATCTACAAATGAAATTCTTTCAATTTTCATATTCAGTTCAATGACACCAAATTCACCGATATGCATCTAATCATTCTATAATATATTATTCAATCCTCTCCAATTCCCTATAAAAAAAAGTGATCCATTAAAAACCCAAAATTGTTTTCAAGAATCCAGACCCACCAAGCATTCGAATTTCTTCTCCACAAATCACAATAATGAAACTCAAACCCTAATGTTCCAAGAAACCCAAATTGGTCGTCCCAAAACCATTGAAAGTGCCACAAAATCAAAATTGAAACGACAAAAACAGACGAATTGAAATGAATGAATGGATTCAATGAGAGAAGGTGAGAAGTGGTTCAATTCGATGTACCTTTGGATGTCAAAATCGAGGCTCGGGCTGTTGAGAGAGAGAGAGAGAGAGAATTTTATAATTGGCTGAGGGATTTATATTTATCCGGCCAAACGAATTCGGGCCCATTTTAACTCTTTTGTCAGCCAAGTTTCGTAGAAGAGGTCTAAACGCGGTGTTGTACAGATAAGTATATATATTTTAATAATTTTTTGAACAATTTATAAAAATAACCCATGAAATCGAATATTTGTAAAATTAGTCCGGTGATCTGAATATTAACAAAGTAGCATTGGAGAGGCTTTTTCTTTAAAAAAAAAAAAAAAAAAGATATAAAAGCATCTTTAATAGACGGTCCAAAAAAATTAAAAAAAAAACAAAAAGGACTATCATGTAGTAAAAGATGATGATGAGATCTTGACCGGCCAATCAGATGAGATCAAATGGTCCCAAAAAAAAAAAAAAAAAAAAAACCAAGGCGATTTGGGAGGATAAAAGCTTATTTTTTGAGTTGAAACAATGGTTAGAAAGGATCAGAATTTTTCATAAGTTAAAAAAAAATACTAGCTCTTGGTGCATCTCACTTTCACGTATAACATTAGAAGTTTTTTTTTTTGCCTATTTTTCATAATAATGATTAATATACATCTAGAAAATTATTTAACCACTGTGTAAATTTCCTTTATCACTCTAAAATGCAGATTTACCATAGCAAACGAAAAACTTGTCAAATATTTGATGTTGAGAATATAACAAAGAAAAAAAAAGTTAAATTACCATCAATTTAGAAAGAATATTGATGAAATGTTTTGTTAATTAACGTTACCCTAAAAATATATATTCATACACCCCCTAAAAGATAGTGAATATACATATATATGGACCTTTCATTTTTCTGAGTATCTATATAACTCTCTAAAAGTGCGCGCTTAATTCCTATTCTCCTATTGTTATCCAGTTAAAACTTATGTCAGGTCAACCTAACAATATACAATAATTTATTCTTAATACATTGAAAAAGAAACATAGTGGGGTATTTTTTATGGTGGGCATATTAGTTATTTTAATGGATTATCTTGAGTTTTTCTTAATTCTCATGAGGGTATTTGGATAAACACATTTGCACTACCTTTAATGGATATAATATACCCAGAATATTCCTTAATATTTGACAAAAAAACCTAACTCAGAAGCCTAAATCTTTATCTATGAGAATATATAGGGGTTATATGGATATTCAAAAAAATGAGGATGTTCACAAACTTTAGGGAGGTTATATGCATTTTTCTCTTAAGTGTGGGTGAAAATGATGAGGGTAAAAAAATAATTTGATCATATATCGTTAAGTAAACCATAACCCAATTTTAAGGTATAATGGCAAGGGGGTATAGCAATATAACTAAAAAAATCATAGGGGTTATATGAATTTTTGAAAAATAAGAGGGGTTGATATGAATATAAGCAAGCTTTTAGGGAGCCATATGCATTTTTTCATAAAAAAACTAATGACATGCTAATTATTTGAAATTGAAAAGTTTTGCAAACAGTTTTTAGATTCATGCAAAGTTAAGTTATTTTAATTGGTTATTTGAATAACATTGTGACAGTTAGATCATGCAGAGAGTCACAATCGACCCTATTTAGAATTTTTATATATATTTGTTAAGATAGAATAGTAGAATATTTTATATTTTTTTCCATCAAATTGGTTATATCTTGGGTGATTACGTTGGATATGACTGAATAGTTGCAATATTAATAAAAGAAAATTGATACAACTCTTTATAAAGCTAGCTAAATCGATTTTAGAACTTGTAAAATTGAAAAATTATCACAAGTCTCTATGTTATTAAAAAACATCATTCTAGTCCCTACCGTCACCCAACTCACCCCAACTAACCAGGTACTTGATTAACTATAACTATGTATTAAAAATTTATCATAATGCCCTCATCCCTTATTTTCATGGGAAAATCGATATAGCTCCCCTGAAACTTATAAAAAAAAAAAAGTCTACGTAAAATCAGTAAATCCCCTCATGTTAATATTTATTTATTTTAATCTTTACTCTAATCAGATTTATAGTTGACGATAAACATACATGAAATACTACTGTAATACCCTTTTAAAATTTACTTTTATTATTATGAAAAATCGATATAACTCCCTGAATGCTCCTTGTATTGAAAGAATGTTGACTTAGGGACTAAAACCATTAACCGTGACAAAAGATATGAATTTTAAGGGTATTTACTGATTTTACAGTTACATTTTTTTATTTTCACAAATTTCCAAGGATTTAGGATAGAAGGAATTTTTTTTAAAAAAATGCAGGGGCATTTTTATTAACAAAAATAATAAATCAGATTTTTATTTATTGGAGTTCTGTTTAATAAATGGAATATTTCTTGAAAATTGATGGAAATTTTACCGGGGTTTAAATTCATTAAACATACATATTTTTTGAGGACATCTGATAACTTTTTAATTTTATAGGGACTAAAATCGATTTACCTAAGTTTTCAAAGAGTTATATCGATTACTTCTTATTAATAAATCTATATATATTATATATAAATTTAAGGGAAAATCTTCTTAACTCATTGAAATCTTCTTGAAATAACAAAAAGTCATTCTAAAATCACAAAATCATCATAGGTCTCCATAGAATGTATATGATTAATGAATTTAGTCCCCCAGTCAAAATTATATTGAAATAAGTTCTTAAAATTTACTAAAATTGGATTCAGTCCCTACAAACTTTCTAAAATCAGAGCTAGCTCTTTTGTAAAACAAAAATACCCCCGTTATTTTTCAACATCCCCATCTCCTGATATGTCATCCTCATCTGTAAAAAAAATATCCATCAAACTTCATTTGATCTACAAAATTGAGTCATTTTTTAACATTTTCACCTCAATCTCGTTACAAAGATTGAACAAAATAATTACAGTTTTATCAACTCCATTATAAAATTAGTATAGAAAACAATTTAAAAATCAAATCAAAATTCTATAATGCATTCTTAACTCAAAATTACTAGCAATAAAAAGTATAATACCTTGATTATAAAACTATAATTTGTTTAATTAAATTTAAATAAATCAATATATATTTTTAGATCATCACATAGATTTTTTGTGATTTTAAGAAGATTTCAAGGAGTTAAGACGATTTTTAAATTTCACAGGGACTTTTTTCGATTTTCATAAGTTTTGAGGGAGTTATATCGATTTTTTTCAATAAAGAAAATAAATTTTAAAAGAGTATAACAGTAATTATCATGCATGGTTAGAGTTAACCACACATTTGGTTAGTTATAGGGACTATTATAAATATTATTCAATAAGATAGGGACCTGAGGGAATTTATCAATTTTACAATGATTTTTTTATGATTTTCATAAGTTTTTAGGGGGGTTGGATCCAGTCAGGATTGGATCCCTGGATTCGGTCAGTACCGAACTGGATGACGTGAAAATTGAACTGTACTACATATAAATCGAACTGCACAACCAATTGTTGAGTATATATTTTACTATTCTATTGGATACTAATTATACATAAGAATTCATATTTCATTCAATAGTTAATTGGATCTAATAAGAGTGAAATATATACCCAACAATTGATTGTGCAGTTCGATTTATAAGTGGTGACAGTGGCGGCTTCAAGAATTTTCATAGATGGGGTCATTAAAAAAAATTTCTCAAATTTTTTTAAAAATCTACTCTTATCATATATTAAAAAAAAATTTACTCTTATCATATATTAAAAAAAATTCTTAGCCCTAGATTGGAAAAAGATTGTTCACATTAACATAACTTTACTTAGCACCATAATTTTCTTTGATAGGAGAAAAACTAAATAATTTTTTTATAAATATAAATACATAAAAAAATTTAAACAACTAATCAATTGAAGACCCACCCACCTTCTTAGAACACTCTCAAATACCCCCTTTCCCAAGCATATATTAAATTATATTTGAAAACACAGACGGGTGAATGAGATTTTGATACGTGAATGAAAAATGGGTGTAATGTTGAAGGATTTTGTTCATTATTCATACACGATTATGCAGTGATGAGAGAGATTCAGATTAACATACAAAAATGGTGAAGGAAAAATATTAAAACTAAATTCATGATTAGGTACTTGAAATAGAATAGAAATAGGAGATCAACAACATGATGAGCGACTATCGACGCTCCGTCCATCAGTGTTCTGCGCGTCTGTCCATGTGTAGGTGATCGGTGAGTCCGCTAGGGGGTGTCCCTATCCCTGCTATCCCATGATTTTTTTAGTGTTTTAGGGTTTTGTTTTATTATTTTAGACTCCCACTATGTGAGTGTAAGGATTTTAATAGATGAAACTCTGAACTGGATTAAAATGTTATGGTTTTTAATGGATCCCACCTAATTTAATATGGTGTCATTAATACTAATAGTGTTGTTTTGCTATTTTTTTTAATATGCTGTTTTATTTTATTTTAAAAAAAATATTTGATGGGGTCAATTGACCCCATCCCTTGAAAGGTGGCGCCGCCCCTGAGTGGTGAAGTTCGATTTTCACGTTGTTTAGTTCGGTACTGATCGAACTGACCGGATCCGGTCTCGTTTTTAGGGAGCTAGATCGTTTTTTCAAAGGCTCGTCTATCCCCACCATGCAGTTTACTAAGCCCACCAGTTAAAAAATAAAAAAAACGGTATATAGTTTTAATTTGAAAGCAATAATCCCACCGATCCATTCGACAGTCACACTGTCGACCATTATTTATAACATTCGACGGTCACTCTGTCAACTTATATTTAATACATTTGACATTCATTATGTCAACTGCTTTTAAATCATTCGACAGGTTACGTGTCGACCTGCGATGTCCACCTCGACACTAGGTCTGTCGAACGAAAAACATGAAAAATTTACATCTTATTTTTTAATTTGAGATAAAAATTTATTTTTCTTTGTGAACATAAATATTGACCACATCAATAATCCACTATTTTAATAATATATTATTACGTTTTCTATAACAGAATGATATGACTAATACAAATTGTTGTTGTAACTAGACTTGCATAGATTTTTTAGGCTGCTTATTTTTTAAATGAGTTTTATATATAGTCAATATATTATGTTATTCAGTGATGGATATTAAGTTACTTAGACATTCAATTATTGAAAAATAGATATATTAGTCGAAAGAGAGTAAAAAAAAAAAAGCAAACACGTAATCATGCGAAAATAGATCTATGTGGTTAAATATTTATATCCACAGATAAAAAAATAATTTTTATCTTAAATTAAAAAAGTATATAATGTTTTTATTCATTTTATACAAAAGGTAGGATATATATTTTTTATGTTTTCTGTTCGACAGACCCAGTGTCGATATGGACATCGCAAGTGTACATGTAGTTTAAAGGCAATTGACAGAATGATTGTCAAATGTTTTAAATATAGGTTGACATAGTGACCGTCGAATGTTGTAAATAATGGTTGACAACTTAACTGTTGAATGAATCAGTGAGATTAATATTTTTCAAATTAAATCTATATACGATTTTTTTTAGTTTTTGACTGGTGGATTTAGTAAACAGCGTGGTGGGATTAGATGGGCTTAGTAAATAGCATGGTGGGATTAGACGGGCCCCTTTTCAATCACATTGGCGGGAGTACCAGTAAATCTCTATCCAAAATAAATAAATAATTTTTTTTTTTTTTTTTTTGATAGTAGCAGTGGGCCGAGGACTCCCTTTTCAATTGATTGCAATACGCCGCTGACGGATACATTCGCCACCTCGCTAACGAGGGTGGTGTGTAAAATAAATAAATAATAAATCCCTTTCACCACGTGGCATCACACACGTCGACCTACATATAGACTACCCAAACAATCTTCCATATGAACACAAACCCTAACAAAACAGACCCCAACAATAGATCGATCTCTCTCTCTCTCTCTCTCTATGGAAGGAAGTAATGACTGGTCATCCTTCCCTCCTGACCTCCTCTTCCTCATAACAAACTATCTCACTCTCTACGAATTCATCATCTTCGGCTCCGTCTGTGTCAGCTGGAGAAACATATACAATCAGAAGCTCAAAAAGGTGCACAACAACAATGGCTTCATCCGAGGGTGGAGACAGGTATGTGTTTGATTTGGTTAAATATTGGTTTGTTTTACAAAACTTTGGGTGCCATTTGAATAGTGGAATAGGTGGGGAGAATAGGAGGGAACATGGGAAGAATAAACCTAAAAGATTGTTTGGACGGGAGGGAAAGATGGATATAACCATGTCAGAATAAGTAAAACTAAGCTGATATTTCTATTTCAGGTATTCTGGAATTGTGTTATTCTGTTCAATTTCTCTCACTAATATAAGGGACTCACGTACATCTCTTATAAGTAATATGAGATCAATTTTTTACTTTTTTATAAATCCTTTTTTTTATTATTTTGTATTGGTAATCAAGATTTTGTGTTGTCATGGAATTTTACAAACTCACAACTCTTTACATAAAAAAAGGAGGGAAATAACTACAAGAAGAGGATGTTGGGCAAAATAGTGTTTGCCCAGAACAGGGGAATAGATGTTGAAGAGCAGCAAAAAGAAGGCATTTGGCACCCCTGATCAGCTCCTCCAACCATTGTAATGCCCAGAACTAGGTAGAATTTGAAAAATATCTGCATCGGCTTAAACATCCATGATTTGCATCTTCTATAAGTGATCTGTCCAGTACAGGAGTTAGCTGATACGTTGAAACCCCTTCATAGAACTCTCCTGCTTGATGGCTGAACTAAGGTCACCCCAGGTCTAGCAAGGAAAAAAAGTGGTTTCACCCCATGATGACCGATAGGATGCTAGCAAATCTGCCGGGGAGTTCCCCTCCCCATGGATATGAGTAGCTGTCCAACATTTTAAATGCGCTAGGCTATGGTGAATCTGTCGAAGTAATCGAAAAGCACTCCATGGAATATTGCCTTTCCAAATGATATCCACTCAAGCTTCTTTTCGTGCCTTGTTAATTGACCCAATGTTTTTCCGGCCGTGACAAAATATGAAAAATCCACTGGTTAGATGGAGAAAAAGCAAGTAATTTCTTAGTTTCGTTTGTGCTTCTTTTGGGAGTATGTCATTCAGGAGGCATTAAATTTGAACAGCAGCTAGGCATAAAGCAGGGGCAGCAGCACCAAAGTTTGGACCATATAACTCTGTAATGCCTGTAGGAGAGTTCTCGTCCAATGATATGTAGTTCTCAAAAGTACTTGCCAAACGTTTCTCAACTTGAGCTTCATAATCTAGAAAGAAACTCTTCTGCAAAAAAAAAAAAAAGAAAAAAAGAAAAAAGAAGAGGACAAATACAAGATGCATCATCATACTAAAAATCTAAAATCAAATGCACTGTATGCTTTAATGTTTTATATAGAACATTGCAAACTTTATAAAAATAAATTCAAGTTCACTTAATTGCACATAACATCAAAGCTTATCCTTATTTGATTTATATATTATAAATGAATGTTTGCTCTTGCTAGGGAATCCTCTTCATTTTATTAGTCTCCACGAATGGTAATATTTCAATATATAGTTTTTTTTTTTAAATATATATGGTATGATAGAAAACCTATCTTTATCTTAACATATGTGGCCACAAAATGAATTCTCCATTTTATGAAATTCCATATCATGTATAAGCCATTATCCTTGAAAATCAATTCATTTCTCTATTTCTTCTATCTCAATGGAACTAAAAAATGATGCTCATATATTATCCTTTTTGTGTACATTTGCGTGGGATTGTAATTAGTCTTTTTTTTTAGTAATTTCTGACTTTTGGCCCATTTTTGTTTAATAAAAATAAATTTAAATTCTTGATCATTCGTTGCTTGGTAAAAAAGAAAAACATTATAAATTCAAAAATGTCCCCACTCCAACAAATTTCTGGCTTTGCCACTCATAGCTTCCCCTGTCATCCTCAGATGCCATGGCTTGTCCTCCCTCTCTCCTCCTCCAACAACACTTCAAAACAGTTCATAACGCACGAGTTCTACAGCCCTTCCGACGGCAAGACCTTCCACATCGACCTTCCATTGGTCAACCTAGACTGGTTCACCTGCATCGGATCTTCATCTGGGGAGCTCATCATCGCTGACCCATATTCAAGGATGTGCATCTTGAACCCCCTCACCAGGGCCCGGGTCTGCATCTCTTCTTTTGGTGTTTCAATGCCTCATCGAGCGACCAAATGCTACGATAGGGGAATCATTGTAGCATTCACATTGAACACCCTTTTCAAGGTCTCCATGCAGCCCATGCAGGGTACATCAAAGCTGTTGAGAGTTCTTGATTGTCATATTTGGGATATAATCTTTTACAAAGGACGGGTCTACGCTTTAGTGGGCAACGGAAGACTCCTCGTCGTCAATCTTTGCGACGGCAACGGTGAGGCTGAGGTGGAGCTTGTCGCGGAGGGGATCAATGATTCGCTACTCCCTCTAGCAAGGTTGTATCTGGTTGAGTCTTCTGGTGAGCTCTTGCAGGTAATCCTCAGAATGGATAGATCAATACGTTGATATCTGTATCCGCTCTTAAAATAGTAGATTGTGTGATCATAGTTAAAAATAAAAGAAGTTATATTAGGATATTTTGTGTACCTATTGGTCTAACATGCTTATATTATGGATTCAGAGTGGTGACTTTGTTATTATTATTTTTTTTGAATGAATGACAAGTCTCATTGTTTCAATATTGTGGGTACAATTGGAAAAACTAATGTTAATAATTAAGACTTTAGAGGTTGCGACATCTTCTAAAGCATAGTTGTCTAGGCGACACCTAGGTGACTAGGCGGTCTAGATGGACCTAGGCGACCGCCCGCCTAATAGCATGTTAATTAAGCGGGCGCTTGGGCCCGCCTACCCCCCTAAATCACTCCTAGCCTGCCCAATCCCTCACCTAACCTCAAAAATAAAAGAAAAAAAAAACACGATCGAAAGATTGAAACATCACCTACCCTGCCGGCCAATGGTGCAGCGAATTCTCCCGGTTCCAATTGAGTTTCTATTAATTTTTTGTCTCTTTCTCATATCTCTCCTCAAAATTTCTGAACCCTTATCTCATTCTCCCTCAATATCTTCCCCCTTTTCTCCTTCTTCAATGCCACTAGGGTTAAGATTATATTAATTTTGTTGAAATGGACATGCACCAATAAATTACATTCATGTGTTCTTTATTTATGAATAACATTCTTCATTTTAAGTAGTATTCCTAGAAAAATTAAAGAATGGATAAGCAGATAAATAATTTTAATATAATCACCAATTTAAGTAATAAAATCTTAATTAAGCGCCGCCTAGGCTCGCCTAGCCACCTGAATAGCATATGTGATGTAGGATAGATTTTTCAATCTAGACTTATTTTGGATTTGTTAGTTTATTTTAAATTTGAATAAGTTTTAGGATTTGTTAGTTTGATTTTATAACCGATTGTGGCCTATAAATAGGAGTGCTACCACAATTGGAGAGAACAATTCAGACCGAATAAAATTTGTTTTATTTTATTTTTCCTTGTGGATTCAAGGATTCCTTGTGGACTCAAGAATTCATCGTCGAAGAAGAGGTGATCTTCTTCTCCCTTATGGATTCAAGAGTCTTCTTCTGAGAAGAAAACATTGATTTTCTTCTTCCCCACCACCGCCGTCACGTCAATTGGTATCATAGCCTCGACTTACTTTGGTCTGACCATCATCGCATCTTCATCAACGAGGATTCTGCACTAGTCGTCATCTCTATCTTATCCAGGTAAATCATACTTTATAAATCTCCTTCCCATAACTGCCTCTTCCCTCTTCCCTGCATCTCAAAAAAAAAAGCCCTCACTAAACCCCTCACCCAATTCTCCTTCTCCACTTATATTTTAAAAATATTTCCCCAAGCCGTACCGTAACCACCACTAATTACAAAAAAAAAAAATTCCACCTAATTACCCCCCCCCCCCCCCCAATGTGCAACCACAAAAAAATCCTTTCCCAAACTACCCTCCACCCCTCGCCAGATATCCCATATCCCTCACCACACATCCAATATATATATATAGTCCCTCCGGCAACAATGATCGTGAAGAAGCAACACTTTGAGAGCTGAATTCATTGAATTCCAACAAAAAATCAAGCAAGCACTACAGGCGATTCAAGCAACCCTTGCTAGACTCATGGTAAGACTCGATCAAAATCAAAACAGACACGGCAATGACAATAGAGTTCATGTTCGTCCAATTCGTGATCACAACCTCATCAAAACATATAGGAACCGAACTATGAAAGCAGCAGCTATGAGGATTTTGTGGTTGAAGTTTTTCAGGGTCTCATAGATGCAGACCAGAATCATGATTGCAAGACGCATAATTCACGGGATTTTCGAATGAAGATTGACCTTCTAGATTTTAATGGGCATCTTAATATCAAAGAATTCCCAGATTGGTTAACTGAAGTTGAGCGTTTCTTTGATTATATGGATATTCCTCAGAAGAGAAAGGCGAAGCTTGTGGCATACAAATTGAAAGGAGGAGCTTCTGCGTGGTGGGAGCAACTACAAATCTCTCGTGCTCGACAGAGAAAGGCACTTGTGCGATCATGGATGAACGTCTATTGAAAGCGAGGTGATCTTCTCCGCCCTTGTGGATTCAAGGGTCTTCTTCTAAGAGAAAAACGTTGATTTTCTTCTTCCCTGCCATCGCTGCTGCGTCAATATGTTATTTAAATGTCAAACTATTGAATTTAAACACTATAAAAAATAAATATATAATTTTACTATATATATATATATATATATATATGATATATCAGATTCATATATTCTTCAGAGCAGATATTTTTCGAAAGATTGACATGTCTATTTTATTTGTAGGTTGTCAAGTTCAGGGATGAAGAGGGGACAATCACTTTTAATTTGTACAAGTTTGATGAAACCAACAAACAATGGCAAAGAGAGTTTTATTTGGGAGAACATGCATTGTTCTTGAACAGCAGGCTCTCCATGTCTGTCTCTGCATCAGGCGTATGTGGGATGAGAAGGAATTGCATCTACTTCATTGAACCCACGAAATCATTTTCATCTGAAATCAAAGTGTTCAATATGATGGACAAAGTTACACAACTGTATTGTAAATTTAACAAATTCGAACCTATATGGATGATGCCATCCCTCTCATAAGAGCATCAGTAAGAATTTGTTATCTTGTTTATTGGAAGAATAAACTTAGGCTTTGTTGAATTTGTCATATAGGGTTGTATTTAGGACTGTAAAAAGTACTGTGTAACAACACTTACATGTAATCTCTTTTTTTAAGGCAGTGTACATGTTATAGGGTGCGTTTGGTTGCATGATTGAAAGTTGTGTTTTAAATGAAATTATCAGTTAACCCGATTCAAATCATGTTAGGTTAATGGAATAAAGTTGTAAAATTGGCAGTGCAAAATAATATTTTGTTTGGTAAAATAGCTGGTTCTCAAGATTTAAATGCTACAAAAAAAAAAAACAATTCCATTCTCAAAACCTTCTATCCTCTTATGACTGCGAAAATTTGATGAAGGTAGGTGATAGAAGTTTCATCCTCTTGATCCAAGTTTCTTCTTCTCCAACTTACATGTTATGGAAGAAAAAAAATGGTACATCCAATCATGTCTAAAAAAAAAAAAAATTACAATGGAGAAGAACCGTAGACTATCAACAATTTAACCAAAAATATTTGGAATCAATGGCGAAAAAATAATCTATTAGGCGCGTTTGTAATCACTTGGGAGAGGAGATGTTGGGGTTAGGGTGCAATTTGGTCGATTTGATTCGATTTTTTTCAAACACATATGAACCGAATTATTATCATCACATGTAACCTAAAAACTGGCCCGAATCTTAAACCAAACTGAAACCCAAAAGTAAACCAAACCTTGTTTGGTTACCTAAATTAAATCTAATCGAACTGTTAGAGTTTTTTTAGGGTTGGTTATAACTTTGCATAAATATCAAAATACTAGGATTGATAGTATAAACTAGTGTATTTAATTTTTTATGAATATTAATGGTATAACAACAATATATTTTTAAGGAAAAATGATCAAAAAATCTCTTAAGAGTTTGAAATACCCAAATCAGCCATTTTTAAAAATTATACCTAAAAAGTCTCATTTTACAATTCTAGAAACACAAAAGACTAATATGCCCTTATGTAATTAAATTTATAATATCTCTCTTTATTCCACACTAAAAACCTATTTTTCTACAAAACAACAATATCTCTATAACAATCAATCATGTTTTGTTATTATATATTATACTGTGTGTTTCTTATATATATCTTATATGATATTGTTTATCACTTTTTCATTGTGTATAATCATAATATATAATTTAAATCTGTGTTGTGCCACAATGCAGCAGATGATATTTTAGTATTCTAAATATTTATTCATATTTTTTATTTTTTGGCTATATACATATTTTTATGATATCATTAGTACATATCCATTTTAAAAAAAACATCAATATTTAATGAAGTTTATTATAACTCAAATTACATTGATTCATATTTCATAAAATCCACCTAATCACAAAGAATTTACAATAAAAATATTGATCTACATGAAAAAGTGTGAAATATATTAATAAAATTAAGAGGGTGAAATATTTTAATAAAGTTAAGAGATATAGAATGTATTAAAGATCTAATCACATAAGGTTAAATTAGTCTTTCGTGTTTCCAAAATTGTAAAATGAGACTTTTTTATATATAATTTTAAAAAATGGCTGATTTGAGTATTTCTAACTTTTGAGAGACTTTTTTTAGTCATTTTCTCAATTTTTAATATAAAAAAATGATCTAAATGAATAAAAATTATGAATAATCATGTGTTAAAATTTAATTCAGTTCGGTTTAGTTAATTTGGGTTTTTTTGAAGTAAAATCAAACTTAAAACAAAGTAAATTGATTTAATAATTTTTCAATTTATACCTAAGCCAAGCAAAAACTCTATTGAGCCAGACCCAAAAAAAAATTGGTTTAAATTAGTTTGGATTCGATTTAACCGATCAACATTGCACCTTGATTAGGATTATTCAATGGGGCTGGGAGATAGTTTTCATGAGAGAAAAACTCATTTGGGTTTGTGCACATGTATGACTGTGATTTTCAGAAAAATTGTGCACATGTATGACTGTGATTTTCAGAAAAATTGGTTTAAATTAGTTTGGATTCGATTTAACCGATCAACATTGCACCCTCATTAGGATTATTCAATGGGGCTGGGAGATAGTTTTCGTGAGAGTAAAACTCATTTGGGTTTGTGCACATGTATGACTGTGATTTTCAGAAAAGAAGAAGGGCAAAGCTGTTATTACGAGTCCTTATTTTGGGTTTCTAATTATAGCTTTCTAGGAAGCCTAATGTTTGGTATAGCAACTGCTTCTGCGAGTAAAAGGAAATTACTTCTGCAATCGTACAACCAAATAGTTTTATTATAGCAATTTCCTGCAGACGAGTTTCAGGCAAATAGTGTTTAAGCGCGATTTTGAAAAGTTAGGGGGGTGAGTTTCCTGCGTAATCGATTTTAAAACTCAAATTCCTGCATAATCAGTTTTACAATCGCGCAACCAAACGCATACGAAAGGCTTTTGAAAACCCATTTTTATCCGTCAATTTTTCCTATCAAAACTAAACCTGCTTTCACCCAAAGCTGCTTCAGTAGAACTATTTGGTTCAGCTTTTCATCCGAACAGCTACCACCAAATCCTAAAACGCATTAATCGCACAATCAAACACATCATATGTGGCAGAACAACACATCACATTGCCCTAGGCATAGGCAACACCGCATGTGTGGTTGTGAGGTCAATTGACTCCATCCAATTTTTTAAGGATCAAACATTACCCCCACATTAATCCAAAACTTCATTTTAAAAAAAATAAAAATAATCAAACAACGTGAGACTATTTGGGGTGATACATATGTTGTGGTGGAGTCCATCAAATTATTTTAAACAATCAAACATTATCTCCACATTAACCCAAAATTCTACCCCACTTTATAAATAAAAAAAATTGTGGGGTACCCTTGTCTTCCATTAGTCAATGGGCTCACCAATTACCATCAGTCCACTGACCACAAATGTCGTTGATTGTCGATTTCCCCTTCTTACTCTATTTCAAGTATCTAGTCATGTATTTGAGTTTGATTTATTTATTTATTTACCATTTTTGTATATTAATTTAAAACTTTTCCACCATTGCATATATAATCATGTATGAATAATAAATGAAACCCTCAACATTACACCCCTCTTTCCTTCATCTGTCCAATTTCACTCATTTGATTGAAGTAATCTTGTTTGGATAATCGTGGATTTGGTTTGAGTCTTTAGTTGATTAGTTGTTGAATTTTTTATATATGTATATTTATAAAAAAATTATTTTACAAATTTTGTCATTTTTTTAAAAATTTAAAATAAGTAGATTTTTTAAAATTTATGGAATTTGTTTTTAAAATGAACTCATCTATAAAATTTTTTAGAGCCGCCACTAGCTCCAAGCGAAGTCCATTAGTGACCCACCTAGATCCTATCCATCTTTTGGTCATGTGACAGTTAAGTGAGTGGATCTATAATAGGCATCGGGATCGATTGAAACAAGGCTCAGGCCAGCCCGTGGGCCTTCTTGGCCATTGCCGGAGCCGAGCCAACTTGCGGCAAAAAAAGAGGGTTAGGCCCTGCCCAAGGCCCTGGGCTTTGGGCCCACAGGTTGGCTTATGGGCCAGATTTTAAACATCTTATTTCTTTTGATTTTTTAATTTTAAGTTTTCATTTGTATATATTGTTAAAATAACATAAAATTGAAAGTATAATGTTAAAAAAATATATTTATATCTATTGAATATTAAATAAATTAATTATTTAAAAAATTAAATAACTACATGTACTTAACTAGATTGTCACCTACGTAAATGTCAAAAATTTGTATAATTCAATTCAAATAAATATTACATGTGACTCATTTATAGAATTACTCCCCATGAGCTTACGGGCCAGACCAGTGGGCAAGTCAGCGGACAGTTCGGGTAGGCCTGGGCCCAGAATCAGGGTCTGCCCTGAGAACGGGCCGGGCTTTCGGGCCTCTAGCTTTTTGGGACCTTAATGGTCCAAGGGGTTATATGAATTTTTTTCTTTAAAAAATTCAACATAGACTCTTTATTAAAAAAAAACATGAAATCGACGGTTCTGATGAAAATCACAAATGGCGAAACTCCAACGTGGGCCTCCGTCGTCCCCAAGAGAAGCAGAGACCGAGCGACTACAAACGATATATATATATAAAAAAATGCAATCACAGCCGTTTATTTAGATTGCCCTCTCTCACTTCCACGTTTCGATCGATTTCTTGATCTGTGTCTGTCGGTCTCTCTCCTTTCGGCCTCCGGAGATGTCCCTCGCTCGGTTTGTGAGGAGCCTGGGCTCCACAACGGGGACCCATGGAAGGGTGCATCATGGGTTCGTGAGGTTCTTCTTTATGGGTCCTCCTCGGAGTCCGAGGTGTTGTTCTCATGCGAGGGAAGCTTCAAAGGTGACGTCTTTATTGGTTTTCGCGTTGTTTTTGAGATGGGTTTTCGGTTTGGTTGAGTGTTTTTTTAGTGTTCCATTGAAACCCAGTTGTGTCAGTGCATGAATCTACATTTGGTGTAAAAGCTCATTTTTTGTGTCGTTTTTTTTGGATTTTATAGTTTTGATTTTGGTGGTGTGATTTATATGAAGCAGAGGTTTAGTGGGTGTGTTATGTTTGAATTGTATGTGACCCATTCTTCAGTAAGCTAAAGGTCTTGCATGAGATATGGAAAATTTTGTGATTTTGGTGTAAAATTTTCTGGCTTGGATAGATAACAATCATGTCAGCTGTTTAATAATATAAAAGAAATCACATTCAACTGGTGTTCTACATAGTTATATCACTGTTATACATGGTCTGGTAAACTGTAAACTTGATTAATTGATTTTTTATTCTTTTTTTTTTTTTTTTGTTATAGGAGGTATCCCAAACTCTTTGAGTCAAGGACTAATCCTCCGGGTGATTTTTTATTCTTGTTGCTATATGATCTAATCAGTTCTGATTTTTCACATACAAAGTTTTGGGATGATTTCAAAATAGAGTGAATAGTTTGAATGATTCAAAATAGAGTATTAAAGTGATCATTCATGCTAGCGAGTGGAGAAGAACTCAATCTACTCACTAGAAAGCAATAAATTATTCCCCTAATTTTAATGAGTTTTTTAATTTTTATTTTCTCCTCCCCTGTTGTTTGGAATCTTTTTAGGTAGCATGTGGTATAATTATATTGTTGGAGAAGAACCATTAACAATGCTACATGTGTAGATGTGTAGATGGAGTGGACAAAACGTTTGGATATTGATTGGGGTATCAACATACATCCAATTGACATATTTGTTACTTGTTGTAGTTATGTTTTGATATTTTATTATTTAGGTAACATTTGGTGTCAAAATTTTGACTGATAAAAGTTTTCAATGTTTTGATTGCTGTGGATTAGTAGGTTTTGGGTTGCAGACCAAATTACAGTTGGGGTTTGCACACCTTCCATGATGCCACATTCCAAGTCCTTCACAAGAGGAGCTCTGCAGTTGAGGTCATTGTCCCCCTTCAATCTGGTCTTGTTATAAACTCGTCCAGTGTTTCAAATAATCAATACAATGTGTTGACTTAGGCCCCATTTTGAACCATTTGTCAAATGGAATTTGCTTTTGCATAATCCATTTTTAGATAATCAGTTCCATATAGGTATTTTTTTAGCTTTTGGTTGTTATGCTTTAAAATCAACAAAACTCATTAAAAGCCCATTAAAAGTAGCTTTTCTAGAATCAAATATTTTAATGAATTTAGAGCTGAAGCTGTTTTTGAAAATTAGTTCTAAAAGGGGACTTACTTACTGAACCTAGTGTCTTTTCAATTACTTTAAAAGGCTTATGGATGCATTATTTTGGTGGCTTAATAATATTTATAAAATACAGGTAAGAAACTGTATTTCCATACAAAACAATATGCTCATGTATTCTATACATATTTTGTAGCAGTAACATTAAAAACAGGGAAAAGAGCAACATAGACTGTCTATGCTTGTTGGAGTATGCCTAGTGTGTGTGTGTCTGATCAGGTTTGATATATATCCTTTATATATATATATATATGTTCTTTATTTTCAGATCATTACAAAGGGACAAACCTATCAGGTTTATTTTTTGTATAAGTTCTCCAAATACACACACACACATAAAAGAAAAAGGTACTCTTCTTACTAAATGTTTTGTTGTTTCTAATCCTGTTTATATATTTTTTTCAAGAGAAAGGTGTCTTTCCTACAAAATGCTTTTTTTCTTTGTTCAAGAGTGGGGCCTCCTGAAACCATTGAGTTTGGTAGTGTCATTTGTTGCATAAGCACATTTAAGGGATTCGAGGCTGGTATGCCAAGATGTGCCATGTCCAAAAGGTCTGTTCTAAGTTACTGAAAAGTAGATGAATAAACAGTCTCATGCTCTAAATAGGTTTCTTTTCTCAACATCAAGCTCATCAAGTCTACATGTGATCACAAATTTGCAATGCTCACGCCCATAACATAAATTAATTATTCAAAAGGAACCGTGCTTGAATCTGGACAGTCTCTTCCCAACAGTCCGAAAATAGTCAATAATTTACATGTATGGTTACATTTTCAGAGCAGTTAGTCCAAATTCATCAGAATTGGTTAGCATGTAGATAAGAATATCCTAACTCGTGCTAACTTTAGCTTCATTCTTTACATTCTTTGAACTCATAATTTTTTTTTAAAAGGAGCCAGTGGATCCCTTTTCCCTTGTCGCTGATGAACTGTCACTTGTTGCAAATAGATTGCGTTCAATGGTGGTTGCTGAGGTGAGACAGTTTTCTCCTTCATCTTCTTGATTTGATTAAAATGCAAAGCATAAACTCATTTCTCATTATTCCAAGGTGTGAGAGACTTGAAATTTGTTTTATGTTTTATCTGGATCATTTAAATTGGTTTAACCTTTCGTTTTTCAGGTTCCTAAGCTGGCATCGGCTGCTGAATATTTTTTCAGAATGGGTGTAGAAGGCAAAAGATTTCGTCCTACGGTAAGGATGCTCGTGTATGGAAGTAAATTTGCTTACTTTCGTTTGGGTTATATTTTTTTTTCTTCCATGTTCATTGGAAATATAACTTTTATTCACTTATATCACATTTATTTCAAAAAAAAATTTACTCCCCTCCTCCATTTTATCTTGTTTGTTCATCTTTCTTCCTCTGATGGAAAGAGATTATTGGCCTTTTCAGGTTTTGTTGTTGATGGCAACAGCGTTGAACATGCACATATCTGAAACGACTGCTGATGGTGTCAGTAATAGCTTATCAAAGGAATTACGAGCCAGGCAGCAGTGCATCGCTGAGATCACGGAAATGATTCACGTCGGTGATCTGTGATGTGCATTGTCTTTTATATACTTTGTAGGTTCATAAGAGATCAGTATCCATACCCAGAATTCCAGACACACAAAATCATCCCTTGATACTGTTAAATTGTCTCTTTCAGGTTGCAAGTCTTCTGCATGATGATGTCTTGGATGATGCAGATACCAGGCGTGGTGTTGGTTCATTAAACTTTGTCATGGGGAACAAGGTACTGTCAACTCCATTTTTTATGTATGTATTGCTTGAACAGAATCCTCGAGTAAGTACTTCTGTAAAATGTTAGAATACTAAAGGAAATGCCATAATTTTACCGAACGGTATAATAGAAGGACTTGTTTGTTGAAAGCAGAAAGATTGAATGAGGAAATATGACATATTGATAAAGAAGAATGTCCTACAGGTGAGATACCTTTTATGTGGGCAACTGAAAATCTTTCCTTGAAAAGATGATTTCTCTCTTCTTACATGGAAATGGAAGATAATTAGAAAACGAATCTGAAGGAACTAAGATAAGCTATTGATTTCAGGCACATTTGAGTATCGTATCAAAGTTTTCTATTCTCTGACAGAGAAAAATAGAATAATATCAATTAGAAGTGTCCCGAGTCTGGATATTGTGTCTGACTTGCAGTTCCACCAACAGATTAGAATCAGCTCCCTTAATCAATACCATGGATGCAATGTAGGCCAGACTTGTACAATATGGATATTTATTACATACAACAATATCAAGAAATGGTTGTCTTGAATATTATCATTTCAGGAATTCTGGTATCGTGGTAAATAAGATTAAAGATAAATCTTGATGATGTCCATTATGTTGAACATTCATTGACGTGAACAAAATTGATGATTATGTATACATGGTTATGAAAAGCAAGAAAATCCCATGAGTATATAATGCTGTTTGCTGGAGAAAAATGAGTTCCTGATTATAATTGGCTGCTCTCTTTGGATGAACTGTAGTGTTTTTTTTAATTGTTCAAGGTTCATAGACGAGTCATTTCACTTTGAAAGAAACAATAAATGAGTCTGCATCCTCTTTGTAGCAATTTAACCTTTTTTAAAAATCTTTCTGTTTGCTTACATGATCTAAATATTACTTGCATGGAACATCACAACAAATTACATATCAACTGAATTACTGAAGACATAGCAAGCCTTAACTTCATGAATTATCTATCTTAAAGGTTAAAAAAAACCCATTATAAAATAAGGCTCCATCTCCAGGACCTTATAATTTGTCTTCTATATATGATTTGCAGCTTTCTGTGCTGGCAGGAGATTTTCTTCTATCCAGAGCTTGTGTAGCTCTTGCATCTCTGAAGAACACTGAGGTCCGTTAACTTATGTTTTGTTTTCTTTAACCTACCAATTTTGAGGTTATTTTAAGTTTTATTTTAGTGTATTTTTCTTTTTCCTTGCAAATAATAAATGTTTTTTAACTTTTTTTTTTTTTTTGAAAATTTTAGACTCAACCCCGTTTCAGTCCCAAATGCATTTTGCACTTTTATTTTTTTTTAAATCGTTTACCTCATCTAATGAGGTATGTACTTATGTAAAAATTGAAGCATATATTTCAATGAATTGTATGAACTCATTTATAGAATGTTTAAAAGATTTTATATCGAGGTATATACCTCGTTACAATGAGAGCAGGAGGCTAAAAAGGTAGATGGGGTTGTAAAATGAGTTGAGTTGTGTATAGTGCTCTTTATATATACTAGCTAATGTGCATGTGCGATGCACATGGATTATTTTGTTGATTTGAATTATAAATATTAACTATATTAAGTTGCATTAAATACTTGTTAAGATAAGTCAATAAAAATAAATTTTGATCAGTGACAAAAAATTTAAAAAAGTGACCAATTTTTTTATCCAGATGTTTTTAATTAATAAAAGTGAAACATTTTAAGATTTTTATCCCATTAAAAAAATAAAGAAAATATATTAAAAAAATTTGATACGCGTGACACAACTCGATCATATATAATAATTCATCTAAAATTTAGCCCTCCACATGATTGCATAATAATCGTAACACTTTAATTCTCATTATTCATAAATTACAGTAGTCTTCTAACATGAATATTTGTTTGCTTTTGCACTTTCATACAATCTCATTATTCAGACTTTAATTGTATAATTCTAACAACAAATAAAAAGAAGAAACCATATGAGATAAAAATATTTTCCTTTTTATTGGGTGTAACTCTCCAAAAAAAACCTTAGACGTATAATATGAATACAAAATGGTCGGCTTAACCGCCTCCACGATGCTTCGATGATTATCATAAAATCAGAACTATCCACCAAAGATAAATAAATAAATAAAAAGAAATATAGAGAGAAATTAACATGAACCCGTTTGGAGATCTTTTGGAGACGGTCCGCACATCACCAATATCAACTTTTATATCCAAGCAGTGCTCATCTCCACCATGGCTGGTATGAATAAAATGTGTGAATCTCATTGAATTCTAAATTGAAGTAGTTCATAAAGAATTCAACAATACACAATTATTTGGTATTTATTGTTTCTTGAAGGATGATTAAATTGAATTCAAGAATATGTATAGTCATATGACAAGTACATATTTTCAAGAATTTAAAAAGACATACATTACGAAGAGATGGAGGGGGTGGATGAATGAATGAATAATGAAATGAATTTGGAACAATGAAAGATTTGTATAAATTGAGAAGGACAAAAATGAAATTAGAAATGTTTTAAGAGTCATTTAAAGGAAGACAAACAATACAATCCCCTTTATTCTTAAAACAAATTTATTATTTGAAAATTCTTTCTCCTAACAGTAGAGACATGCCAAATTTTTAAAAAAGAGGAACCAAAGGAAAAAATTTAAGCAAATTTATCATTATCAGTAAATTTAAGCAACTTTATTTTTGAACATTGTAGTAGGAATATATATCTTGCATGACACCCACATGTACAATAAATAAATAATTTAAATACAGCAATAAATATAAACAATTTCTCTTTAAGGAAGCAAAGTTAATTATTAGGTCTCATTTCCATTATGTTGGATGTTATGTAATAAAATCCTTCAAATACTTGAATAAAGGGCATTATATGAAATTTTTTTTATATATATATCATATTCAGGGACGTTGGTAACTTACTTGTTTTGTTTAAAAGTGGTGTGGACGTAGAATATGATGCAACCAAATAAGTAGTTGAAGATAATACACTACAATAAGAACATAAGAAGATAAAGTCATAAATAATTGAAAGTATAATAAATATCACAAATAAATCAAAATATCTTATTCATTCTTTTTTAGAGGTTTACAACCCCTTAAGTACAAGACATCCCAATACGAAAAAATATTTATCAGAAAATTGAAATTTAACAAATATTTAAAAATGAAATCAAACTTGTTAATATAGCTTCGCATGAATTAATTGAAATACTATTGTTATATTAAACATTTCATTGTCAATCTGCGAAGATTAGGTTCTTTGATATTCATGTTTGTTTGTTTGAAGGAATTATTTTTTATTGGTGTTTGTGATTGTAGATGTGGTGACAGTTTATCGAGGGTATGGTAGAAACATATCCTGGTTTGCAATACCTGGATGGGTTTCCCAGGGTAAAATATAAAAATATGAAATTTAAATAGGCGCCATCACATCACTCACATATATATCCTAATCCCTAATATCTAGGAAATTATTTTTTGATGATCTTTAGATATGAATAACTTCAAAATTTCTATGTACCATGCAAATGGAAAAATAAAATAAATGAAGTTGTATAAATTCTTAAATGGGATCAAACAAAGACTTTATTTCAAAACACAGAGTGGATCTCAACGAAATTTTATTATGATATTTTCATATCAATAACCTATAATGTTATTGGCTAAGCATTTCCAGTAACGTAATTTGGAAGTACGTAAAATAATCAAAGTTGTTTTAGTTAATGGAAAATATTGCACTTATAGTCCACTGGTAATTTTTTTAAAATATAAATAATGAGGTCAACAATTTGAATCGACAAGACTATGAATGTGGGTTCTCTGATCGACGGAGAGTGGTAATATTATAAACTGTATCATTAAAACTCAAACATGGTGAATGCAAAAATCAACAATTGATATAGATAATAAATTTAAAATAAAATATTTTAATATCATCAGATTTAATAATTTGAAGACAGCTACACATCCTGTATTATGAAGAGCTAAATTGAGGAAAAAATTTCAAATAGTAAATTTTTTTAAATTGGATAAATAGTCAATTAAATTCGGACATCATAATATTCTCATGATTAGATAAAAAAAATGGTACTATATTATGATGATAAAAATATCATAATGAAATTATATTACAAAAGATATATGAATAAATATCAGATCCACTGTTGCGCTACTTCCAATCAGAATAGAGAATCGAGGATCAATCTGTTCAAGGGAAAACAAATTTCTTATTTGAGAATTTTTTTTTATTCTAACAGTAGATACATGCCAAATTTTTTAAAAAGAGGAACCAAATGAAAAAATAACATATTTAGTTTATTTGCAACATAAAGTCCAAAATAAACATTGTGAAAAAATGGATTGCTTGGAGGACAATGAAAAGATAAAACGATGAATATATAATTAACAAAGGGGGAAAGAAACTCAATTTAATGCATTGTAATTAATATATTTATTTGTGATGACTAAGAAAAAAAATGAATAGCAGAAGATGAAAAACAAATGTTTAATAAGAAGGTGGGGAGGTGATCCAAGTCCGTGTAGAAGGATGTGATCATAAGGGAAAATAATCAATTGAATGCACTGCAATTAAATACATTCATAATTTTTGTAATGAATGGTAGAGTTGGAAAAAATGCAAACATTTAATAAGAAGTTGAGAGGTTATCCAAGGCCATTGCACATGTAAATTTGAACAAAAGAATGAGATTGAAGATGAGTGACTGGATTGTTATCGTTAAAATATTAGTAATTTTAAAAGTTCAAATTTCTGGCCATTGGAAGACATGAATAAAATCATATTTTAACAATAATTTAAATTGTGAATTTAAATTAAATTTTATTTTTGTTTTAAACATATTTCATTATATCTTTTATATATATCCTAAAATCTTGTGAATAAAATCATATTATAAATTTATAATCCTAATTTTGAATATATTTTTATTTTATAAGAATTCTTTTATCCTAATAATACTATGATATTCAAATATGATTTTAAAATAATAAACATATTAATATAAATTTAGTCAGCTTATTAATGTAATTTAATCATAATTGATGTAAAGAAAATTTTTCATGGATAAGTCGGCATATGAATGTCATAAATGATGTAAATGATTAATATTATTTTATGATATATCTATAGTAGTAATCATATAAGTATGATGAAATGTGAAGCTTAAAATTTTAATATGTCATGCATGATATGATGAAAATATGAATAAATTATGGATGAGATTACAATGATATGAATGGATTTTCATTGGATTAAATCTATTGTTAAATTCACAAAGCTCAAATCCGAATTTGTCCATTTTATAGCAATATTTTTTTATAACAGTATTTTATACGTTTGTTTTTTTTATTGGATTACATTTTTAATTACTGTGAATTATATTTTTTTTATTGGATTACATTTTCATTGATTATTTGGGGCATTAATAGAGTCGAGAAATCCTAGTGAATAGAGTAAATGCTAATCAAATATGTGTGAATTAAATAAATATTAATAGATGTGAATTATATTAATATTTGATTTTTTTTAATGTATCATGTTTTTGTATATGAAATGGGATTTTTTTTTGCGAATTATATTATTAATGTATAATATATGTCTTATCCTAATAATATTATGATAATCAAATTTAACTATAAATTAATCAATATATTACATGATAAAATGTATGTATTATAATAAACTATAAATGAAATTAAAATGTTGTAAATAGATTTTCATGGGATTGAGTAGAAATGTAAGAGTATCATAATAATATTATGATAACCAATTTTAATTATAGATTAATGAATATGTTGCATAATGAAATGTATGTATTATAAAATACTATAAATAAGATTAAAATGATGTAAATGGATTTTCTTGGAATTGGATAGAAGTGTAGGGGTAAAATGAAAAAATGGTTGTCATTAAAGTGGTGTGAATGGACTGTAATGGGATTGAATGAATTGAGCAGGAGGCTAACAAATAGGTCAAACGATGGTTTTTGGTTTAAGAGTTTTGTGTATAGTAATTATATATATATATATATATATATATATATATATAGTAATGATATGGTGCAGTCCATGCGGATCGTGCGGATCACAACATATACATCCTTTAAAGATGTATATGCATTGATAAAGAAAGCATGCATTTCATTTGAAGGTATTTCACATCATTTAGAGGGGTATATGCATCAGTAAAGAAGCATATATCTCATTAAAGTATTGCATATATCATATGAAATTACATTATCAATAATACTTTCAACGAGGTGTATGCTTTCTGAAGCATATACCCCTTTAAAGGAGGTATATACGCAGTTCGTATGGACCGCATATTATCACTCAACTATATATATATATAGATGAACTTAAAGATGTGTCGTTATTTCTATACATCATTAAAATAAGTGCATTAATTAAACCTTTGGCAATGGATTAAGATTTTAACTAAGTATCCCATAATGTAGGTATTATAATACCCACTTAACTCACTTTTATCTTTGTAAAATTTATAAGTTAGTCTTGTTATATAAACCACCTTTATCTTTTAAATACCAACATTTTTCCTAAGTGAAATGTGTGGTAATATAAAAGACAGATGGGTGATTGATGTACATTTTTTTTATTAATTCCATATGTCATGACATTTATAATCTCTCTCTCATGTGGACAAGTTAAACCATATTTTAGGGATATGATATCATTCTAATAACAGAGACATTCCCAACATATTTGTTGTCAAAGTGGTTTAAGCAATTTCAAATGCGCAGATGGAGATCAATGTAGCAATGAAACACGTGCCTAGAAAATGTTTGAGTTGAGATTTTCTTCATCTTCTTAGTTGGTTGGCTGTTTATTGACGAGTTCCTAATAAATGAATCACAAGATTTAAGAATAAAAAATAACATTTCTATTTCCATACAAAATTGCCCGAGGAAACAAGAAGAGAACAGCTAAATGTTGAGGTTTAATGTTTCATTTGATGGGCTGATATGATACAATGTGCTATGGACTGTCCATATGAACAGTAAGATTCCAGTTGTATAAAAATTTGCAGCTAAGATACCAAGGGTTTATATATATATATATATATATATATATATATGGGAAGTGATTCGGTGCGGGAATGCGGTCGTGCGGGAAGCGATCACGGGCCGTCGATCACGGGTCCATCGCATCGGACGGTCGGGTGCGATTCACATCGACCGTTGGATGCGATGGACCCGCGATCGAACGACCGACGTCGTTTCCCGCATTCCCGCACCGAATCACTCGACTATATATATATAAAGTATAAACTAAGTGATAGGATGCTTATCCTATGATATTCTACGATGTATGTTTAACCATGACAAGTTTATCAATTCCAAGATGTCCAAGAAAATCTTTGGATGTGTTCTTCTCTCACATAAAACAATATGTGTAGTATAAATCACTACAATACACTATTAAAATTAATACCATGACTATTATGTTTGGTTCTTGGGAGGCTTCCATGTTGGACAGTAGAGGATGCTTGGGTTAGTTGGATATATATATATATATACACACACTCTCAAGATAGTGAGTGATCCTTTTATTCACTTTATACAACATATATATAGTCAAAGATTTGCTATATTTGAAAAATTATTCTTTCCAATCATTGCTTCATTCTCTCTCTGCAGGTTGTTACATTGCTTGCTACTGTTGTGGAGCATCTTGTCACAGGCGAAACAATGCAAATGACAACTTCAGCCGAGCAACGTTGTAGGTAACGTTTATGTTTCTCCATGAATAAACTTTCATGTTTATTTTTCTAGTCTAGCCAAGAATTCCAATGTGACATAATTGCTTAATAATGTAGCTCAGACTTTCAGAGTTCAAACGTTCCGATGACTCCTAGAAATGGCTCTGCTATGAACTCTTTAACATGGATCTTTTTGCGGATCTTCCCTTATGTGCCCTTTTGAAAATTTTGAAATCTACTGCTGATTAAGTTCTCCTATAATTTCTTGTATATTTCTTTTGATGTTTACCTCACCTAACATGCCTGCACAAAATCCAGTGCTTTTGTTTCTTTTTAACACTAATATATAGGCTGCATAAATTTTAAGCGTCTTCGAGTTGATGAATAGCATTGCACTAGAAAATATGCTTCGTTTTCTGCCTTAATTTGATATTCATATCGCATAATGATATATATTCACATTATGAAAATAATTATGTAAACATGCAGCATGGAGTATTATTTGCAAAAAACATACTACAAGACGGCATCATTAATTTCAAATAGCTGCAAAGCAATTGCTCTTCTTGCTGGGCAGACTGCAGAAGTCTCAAAGCTTGCTTACAACTATGGACGAAATCTGGTTTGTCCTCGAACAACAGTATTTTCTGGTCGATAGTGTTGGTTATTTATATTAGTGCATGCTCTTGAACATTGATTTAAAAAGGACCATAGAACTATATGAACTTGATAAATCAATGCTCTCTAGAGTATCACCATGATTTGCAGATGCTGTTGGATATGCATCCATGCAAACACCCTTTAACAGTTCTTTGTTACTTATGTGTCTTAAGTTGGTTCTGAACCATTTTAGGGATTGGCGTATCAATTGATTGATGATGTTCTTGATTTCACCGGAACATCTGCGACCCTTGGGAAGGGTTCCTTGTCTGACATTCGCCATGTATTTTTCTTTCTCTGTTCTTTTAATGTTCTGTCCTAAATCATTTCATTATTTATAGATAGCCATTATAGTTATGCAATATTTTACAATGTCTGAGCATCAACTCATGCAGACAGGACATAAACATTTCAACATGGAAAAATATTGAGGGAAGGTCTCAGAAAGTGGCCTACTTTAGTGTGTTTGGTTCTTGATTTGGCAAATTTCATTTTTTTCAGAGCTTTTTTGGGTGTATGTTATATATTATTGAACTTGCTTAGAAACTGTGAAGTCTTAACACTTTTATTTGAATTCTCTCCATGCCGTAACAAATTCCTTATATTGTTTAGAAGTTGATTTCAATGAAATTATTTTTGTAGGGAATTGTAACAGCTCCAATATTATTTGCCATCGAAGAATTCCCACAACTACAAGCTATTGTTGATGAGGGCTTCGATGACCCTGCCAATGTTGATGTTGTAAGTGTAGATGTTACCCATACCGTGATCTTTGGAATCAGAAAATATCCATGTTGTCCTTTTAAAAGTCATTAAATGAAAATGGTTCTTGCTTTCAGAATTTAGGTAAATTAAATTCTTTACATGTTTGCTCGGGATGCTTGCAAGGCACTAATGCATGATGCGTATTAGGTGTGCTTTTGCAACCATATGGTGTTGTAACTGTTGCATAACATGAAGAGCAGCTCAATTTCTTATTCGAAAATGAATGCATACATAAAAATAGGCAACTCAATTCCTTTGATGAACCTGAATAATATGGTTATAGAGCTGACCAGAGCTGCTAGGTTGATGTTGATGTTGTCCACGTGTATGCTATGAAATAAGTAAATAAATCCCACCCATCTTGTCAATTTTGTTGGTTAGTTTCAGAGCAAAGATATGAATATTTTTTGGTGCGCTAGAAGAATGAACATTAATACTCTGGCTTTTTTTTTTGTGTGGCTTCAATATTTTTTTTATATATGTCAAGTTTCACCCCAAAAACACTTTTACTTCCATTAATATTCACAGTTTGCAACCATGTTTAAGCTCATGTTCTCTAGGCATTTCCATCCACCATTTGACATGCTATTTTAGCTTATCCACGCCATTTCTTCCCATATGCTCTTTGTTCCCTTTCGCATGTGGAAGTTTTATAGTCCTATAACTTACCGTTAAGCTGTATTTTGGTTCCCAGTGAACAATTCTATTCACAGATATTGTCACCTTATTTGTCTGGTCATGTGTTCTACTGTGATAATCACTATTAGCAATGCATGACTACTATAAAAATTCACTTCTGTGCAAAATGGAATTTCTAGGTCAGATAAGCTTACATTCTGCAAAATCATTTTGTGATCCAAATATGCACATATCATGGAGACTGAATCTTTTCTCACTTTCTTAGTTAGCTTTGCGTGAGAAAGCATATAGAATAGAGAATGACATTCAAACTCTTTCTTCTTTGCTACTGCTCTATTATCTGCATTTCTGGATGCGTATTTGTTTGAAACACTGAAATTCAGTAAATGAACAGGCACTTGAATATGTCGGAAAGAGCCGAGGCATTGAGAGAACAAGAGAACTGGCAGCGGAGCATGCTCATCGTGCAGTTGAGGCAATCGAAGCCCTTCCCAAAAGTGACGATGAGGATGTACAAATCTCGAGGAGGGCTCTCTTGGACCTAACGCAGAGGGTGCTCACTAGGACAAAGTAAAGGTGAAAAAATGAAAAAAAATTCCAACCAAATGTTCTTTTAAATTACCACCCAAGAATATATATCTTCCATCGCATATTTCATGCGAAATAATGAGTGATGAATTCAAGGCAAAAAAAAAAATTCTTGCAATGTAAATCTCCATTGTAACCTAAGCTGAAATGTCTGCTTTGGTTGCAAGCATAGTTCTTTCACGTGGTGGTTGAAAGAAAGCAATGTAAAGGCCTTTAGAAGAACAGGCCTTTTGTTTAACTTACCAATTCATTGTCTTTAATATATATTTCTCGATTTCTTCTTTTCATTTGTTCTTGATGTTCGTGGTATCTGTTTGTGTGGAATATATTGTGATTATGTTGTATTTGTGAACATTGAAATTAAATAAGAAGGAAAGTATAATTCTCTTCATCTTATAATAGGATAATGTTACCGCCTTGGTTATACGCAGTCTTTACATGCTTTCGTATACTTCATTTAGGTATAAACTCCAATGAATTGTATGGACGAATGTCAAAATTACATGCTTTGTTTAATGAGGGTATAACTTCATTGGACATATGTGGAACTGTGATTGGGTTGTAAGCAAAATTGTGTGAAACAACTCTCTAATGGTATGTACTAAACTCCTAATAAAGTATTTGTTTAGCATTGTTTATGATCATGTTAGGCATAATTCTGCATATAATTTTGTGTACTATCCTTGAATAAAGAATAAAAACTTACATGTTGCAGATCTATTTCCTCATTAATGCAATTTTTTAACGTTTTTGATGAGCAAATTGTTCCATGTCTCTGCATAAATTGATATATATATCACAAGAGGTCCTCCTACTTGTTATGCAAAGCATGTCTTTATACATTCATGGGCCTCCTACTTGTTCCACCACCATTGGAAGAGAAACCAAAACACATCTAACCCTCCTGTAGGACTCCATCTCACACCTCCAGTTGCATTTGATTCTCCTGTTGCTCATCAGCTCCGCTGCCACCGCCGCCACGGGACTTCTCCTTTGCCCAAGCTATCGCGTCATCCACCGCGACCGCCTCCTCGGCCGCCTTCGACTCTCCACCGCTCGATGACATCTCAATAACATAAGAGATGTCGTCCTCCGCTTCTTCCTCGACCATCTCTTCTTGCAGCGTCATCGTCATCTCTCTGTCCATCATCGCTTTCTCGATGAGGTACCTGTCTCTTCTCGATATAGGTATAGGCGATCGAGGCGACACGGCTGCCGAACCATCGATGAACGTTGCTTTGGTGGTGGTGGTGGCTGTGATGGTGGGGGCATGGAACCAATTGGGTTCGAGCCAGGATTCCTCTGGGGATGACAAGAGGCGGCGGTTTTGGTGGCGGCCGAGGCGGGGTTTGGGGAGGAGCCAATCATCTAGGCCTCGGTGGTCTGTGAGGATGGTGGTGGTTGTCTTCTTCGACTGGTGGTTCTTTGCGACGGATATTGGCCTGAAAGTTTGTAAAGAAAAGCTTTACAAATCAATCAGTTCATTGAACCGGAAAATTGACGGGATTAAGAATCATTTAGGGTTAACTCAAATTGAACCATGATATTAATTTTCTTTACAAACTCAACTATTAATATTAACCAAAAGAAGGGGTTGAAAATATCATTTTTCTTCTCTTTTTTGTTCTTTATTTTTCAAGAATAGGTAGAAATTCAGTCTTAATTACTATTAAGAAAATGAACGTACGAAGCATTTTCCTAGTCCCGATCATACTCAATTATTAATATTCACCATCTCCTATCTTTCCTTCCGCTTTTGTAATTCAAAATCAGTAATGAAGTCTATTTTCTTTTCAAAAAAATAAATATTGATATTCGCTAGAAGATTAATTTAATTAACAAACTTTAGAAACACTAGTCTCATCTTAGATTCCCAACTCTAGAGTTTGACATGTATAAATCACTTGTTCAAGGCAAAGACAACAGCATAGAATAACGTCTAACATGCAACGGAGGACTTCTTTGATATAAAAGTTCACACTAGGGACTTTTATCAAAAGGTTAAAAACATAGATTATTTACATATACACCCCTAGTAAGTTTCGTATTATCAAAATACTTTTGGTGAATTACTATTTTCAACAATATCCCTTAAAATGATTTAAATTGTGCATGATTATCTTTCCAAGAGTATTTATATAAAACTTAAACGGCTAATTTGGTAAGGGGTTAGGATTTTAATAATTAGTCATCCTAACTATAGGTGATAAAAAAAATCCATCAATTTTATCCTTATTTACATTTATTAAAATTAGAACAAAAAAATATAGATGTTATTCATTTTTCAAAATTGAGACAGTTGTTCAAAGTTTATCCCAATGATTTTTAAACCAAACGGAATAAGTTACCATTCCCCACTTATTACCGCAATTATCCCTATTTTACCACTTATCCCCTTATCACCCAATTTATTTTAGTCCCTATTGTAACTGAAATTAACTAGATCTATAGTTGATTCTAACTATATATGATAAATTACTATAATATCTTTATAAAATTTACTTGATAAATTACTACAATACACTAACCAAATTTGTAGTTGATTTTAAAGGGATTTACTGATTATGTAGAGATTTTTTTCGATTTTCTTAAGTTTCCAATGACTTAAATTGATCTTTCCTCTTCTTTTTTTTACCATTGATTAGTATATTATAGCAAAAGAATTGTTAGAAAAAGCCAAATGAATTTTTGTCATCAAAAGATCAAATCGCATTTTTCATATTTTGTAGGGACTTATTTGAATGTATTTATTGAAACAATTTAGCTCAGGGATAAAATCTGTTAACCATACATGTTTTTTTAGAAATCTATGACGATTTTTTAATTTTATAGGAATTAAAAACTGATTTAACAAACTTTTAAGGGATCCATATCGATTTTTCCCAAATACTTATATGATGTATATAAAAAGAGTATATCTATGTACAATTTAACACTTTTTGAGGGGGGTATCATGATAATATAGAATAAGTTGAGGGGTAATATAAAAAATTCCAAAAAATAACAACACCTGAGCTTGGACGCGACAGAGGCAGAGGAGAAGAGCGAGTCGTCAGCGACCGACGAAGACGAGTCGTCGGAGCTCAAAACGGAGGACGACTTCGATTTCGACTTGGACGTCGACCCCCACCACCACCCCCTCTCGTCGTCATCGTCACCGTACATCACCAACCCCTTCTTCTTCATCGTACGGTCGTCATCTCCCCCGCCGTGGTGGGTCCTCCTCGCACGGAAGACCCAAAACGGCTCTTCGTCGGGTCGTCTTTGGAGGTGGTGGAAGAGTGAGGCGGAGCGAGGAGGACCGCCGAAGACGTCTCGGAAGTCGTGCGGGCCGAGTGGGGGGGAGTCGGAGGAGGAGGACGATGAGAGGGGAAGGCGTTCGGTGGACCGACGACGCGGGATCGCCGCCCCCATCAGGAGCCTCCATGAATCGTCCATGAAAAGATAAAAAAACAAATGATGACACGACGTGTGTCTGTGTGTGTGTGTCTGTTTATATATAGTGACTTGCCGACAGTTCGGGCTGATACTCGGCCAGTCTATTGGTATCGAACTATACTTTAATGTGAATCGAATTACACAGTCTATAAATTAAATTGTATAGTCAATTATTGGGTACATATGATACTTATCAAACTTAGGTTTGACTGAATCTAATAAGAAAATGACACATGTACTTAACCATTGCATGTGTAGTTCAATTCGTAGGCTGCGTAGTTCGATACTGACCTGGCTGACCCGGACCTTGAAATATGCTAGAATTTGGATGTCAATATAAGCTAAAATTAGGTGGTATTGACATTTTATTTTCCTTGATATTAGGTTATTCCTGACAATAGAATAAGTGGATCTCATTATCAATAAATTTAAGGAGCTCACAGATCAAATCATTTTTTCATCTTTTATAATTTTTTATCCACAACTTATAAATGGTCAACCAAATAACAGAATCTTCATCATTGTATTTCCCAACGAAAATAACAAATACTTTAGTGGTAGAGTTGCTAGAGCTGCCACTTGGGTCAGGTCCAACCCGAACCCGACGGGTTGAACCCAATATTTTTATGAGGGTTCGGTTGTAAAAATCAAATTCAGGTTCGGGTTAGGGTGGTTCTACTTGAGCCCCTCTAAATTGTAAGTAAGCTCATCACATTTTAATCACGTAATGTACACACCCCTCATATATTAATTAATCTCATATGCAAACAATGAGTAAGTCACTCTCACACCAAAACCTCACTATCACCCGTTTGTCTCTCCTACAAAACCCCAATTAACATATTCTAATAAAAAAATTTAATGTAAATATAAAAAGAATATGAAAATCCATTGTTTATGCATATATTCACACAAATCCTCAAAACTCTAGACCCTAAAAAAATTTAAAAATTCAAGCCCTCTATATACTGAGACGGAGGGTATGCTTATTAAAATAAAGTTAATTAAAGATTTTTCTAAATAAATTAGATGGGCTTATTTATTGGGGGGTTGAACTTGTTAGAAAAATCTAAATAGATATTTAACAATACAATCCATTTAAGAGTGGCTTATTTTCAAAATAAAGGGGATCAAATAGAGTCGCCCAAACCAAATTCCATCAATTTAGCCCTTTTGGATAGATAATTAAATTATTATGAGGTTTATGATTATTCTAGTATAAATAATGATAAAGTAATTTTTTGTTTGGTTGTGCTTTTAATTATTCTTGTTGGAAAACGTAATAATAAATGTTTTATTGTTTGAATAAAATGTAGATAAGATGTGGATAAAGATTTATAAAATGTGAAAAAATGATAACTGATTCATAAGAGGTAATGATAGTTGATTTAATAATAAGCTCACATATATTCTTTTAGGTTGAGTACCCTGGAATAATTTAATTTCAATGGTTGATTAGAATTTATATACCATTTTATACCGGTAAATTATGACATAATTATTCTCATTTATTTCAACCTTCATGTATTTGGATGGAATAGATTGGAATCCAAAACACCCATTTTGAGGCTATTCCGACTAATTCCTACTTATTTCAGATCCTATTCTATCCAAATTCTGTCGGATTTTAGGTTTAGGGTGTGTTTAGATATGCAGGGATAAGCAGTCTGAAGGTGTAACCCCTTTAGATCCTTTTTTTTTCTTTTTAGCTTTTCCACCACGCACAGGTTTTTTTGTTGTTGATATTGGAGAGATTCTGTGGCTGACCTTGCAGTCAAGCTGGAAAGACTACTTCTGTATTTTTTTCCCTTCTTTAGAAGAAGCAATGATAGATCTTTAGGAAAGCAGTGAAGGAAATTATACATGTAAAAATAAGATGGGGCTACTGAGATAGAATGGAGAATCAAAATAATGAAAATCTTATAATTTTTTAGGCAAAATAAATTTCATTTCATATGTTAAAATCTAAAACTAAACATTAAATTATATCACTCATATAGACAATCTGACTCAATCCAAACACATCTAACACAATCTAGACGGGGTTTGAGTTTACTTGGGTTCATATTGAAGTTGAACTTGACTTTTAAAACTCTATCTTGAAACCAATTAAAAGTCAGAGGACCTCCACGGCCCCACCGACGATAAGTCTCGAAGTATCAATGAAACGTGAAAAATACACACATATGACACAAAATCAAATTTTTTTTTTTTGTATCTAAACTCTCATTTTAATTAAATTTATGTGAAAAGAAATCGTTCATCCTCATCTTAGACAATTTTGTATGATGACATATTCCTAGATGCACATATTTTAATTAATTCAAGTAATAAAAATTTGTACCAAACTTAAATTTTAAAACGAATCGAGTTTTAGTTAGTTGATTAGCATCCTTTTTTGTAGAGGATATCAAAGGATCAATTCCACGGAGCATCTAAAAAACGAACTTTTGAATGAACTTTATAAAAACAACTTTTTTTTTTATAGGTTTTGCAAATAAGAATAACTATAAAAGTGAAATTGAAAGAAAAAAGGATGATGTCTTTGTAATGTTTACCCAAATAAAAAAGTAGGAAGTAATATATTTATAATGAAATTTCTCGACCCATTTCCAAGTTCTTATTCAGGAATAACTAACTTCTGATTAATTAACATAAAACCATGTTATTTGTATTCTTGAATCTAATGGAAGCATTTCCACGCTTTGTCTGCTGTCACAACACATTTTTTTTAGTGTGATGTGATGATTGAATAGACAATGTGAGGTAATCATATAAATTTCCTTTGGGTGCGGTTATTCCCACCACCTCGATTGTACTGGCCACCACCTTTTATTACAAAATTACCAGTTGTCCATTTTTCTTTGAAACACATTAAGCTCACCACCCTATCCTTCCTTTATATACCGGCCTCGACGGGCCTCCCGTCGATGATTACAATATATTCGACTTAGAGTACGTCGAAATCCAACATTTTTATCGACAGGCCACCTGTCGAGTTTGACAGCCAATTCGACTGGCGTCTCGTCGAGTGTAGGCATACGTGTGCGACGAGTGCTATGTCGAACTGGAAAGTCAAAAACCCTGTCACATTTACATACACAAAATGAAACCAGTAGTTTGTCCGAGTCTATACACGAGTGGATCGATTCAGCCTCACCTACTGCCGTTTGGGTTGACAAAATGGTGGTCGAGCATATACCAAAAGCATTTATCATGGCGGTGAATCATTCGACTACAATGCCACAAAACAGGGGCGACAAAAAAACCTGTCGAACCAACCTGTCTAATTTTGTTTTAAAAGTTCATTAATCCCGCTGTCTAACACTTTCCATCACCCTAAAATAAACAGATTCATCAATCCCACTTCCCAACATTTCTTTTGTTTGAAAAACCACATTTTACCAGGTTGACAGGTTCAGTGTCAATTGGTCTCTTTCAAACTTGACAGGGGGGCTGTCGACGTATCTCTTTTACACTTGACAGAGAGTTTGTCGATCGTTCTCTTTCACATCTAACAACGCTTCCGTCAGCCAATCTCTTTCAACCTTGACACTGTATGTGTCGAACTGGGAATTTCAAACAGGATTATCAGTTTTTTAGAACCTAAGAGCATAGTTTTTTCTCACTCTTTGAAGCTTGTATTGGAGATCTCTATACACACAAAATGAAAGACAAGCAAAATTATTTTCATATCGAGAACGAGAGCATCAATGTAAACATACTAACTCAAGGGGCTTCTTCGTTGTCACCGACGCATCACTAGAGAGGGAGAAGATGATGGGGCTCGACTGAAGGGGGAGCAAATGATGGGGCGTCATATCGGCAGAGCTTCTCACGGCGGTAGGGGTGAATAAGAGGAGAGAAATGAAATTAAAAAAAAAGGGAGAAGAGAGGTGTGTTGCAAAATGTGGAGGGTGGTGGGATTGGGGTTTCAGATTAGGTGTTTTTATAAGGTGGTGGGCCTGGTAATATATAAAGTTGCAGGTGGTGTGATTAAGAAGGTGGTGGCAAATTGAAAAAGGGAGGTGGGTGTATCCGCACCCATTTCCTTTTGGCCCAAAACATATCATGATCTTGTCTTCTTCTCCTTTTTCTTTAATCACTTTTAAGATAAGGAGCATAAAAGAGAAAGACATTATTATATAAAAATAAAATAAAAACATTAAAGTAAGTCATATCTGTATATATCTTCTGTGCTTTCATGAGTGAATGTGGTGACTCATTATGGGGAGGAGGTCACGGCACGGGGACCATGATGAAGTCCCAAGGTCGTTGGTGCTTGGTTTGTTGGAATATTTTTATTTATTATTAGAAAAGACTTTATGTCTAAAGCATATCATTATCACCTGGTTTAATATGAAAAGATCCTGTTATAAATAGGAGGTTAATACAGATTCAACAGGTTTTTAAGAACCAGCCCAAAGGACTATAAAAACTTGAGCATAAAAACTAGCTCCAAACATGGCTAAACATCCTTCTTCTTCTTTTTATTATGCCTGACAAAATTTGATCCTACAACCTCTATGCCGGGGCTGGTGTCCTATCCAACATGTTAGCGTGCGGGGACTAGATTTGTTGGAATTGAAACTTCTCATGAGCATAAAGTCCTCTTATTCATAAAAAGAATAATAATAAATTTAAAAATATCGTATTGATGTGAACTACAAATATGACTATGACTGTACTTGTACAAAGGGTTATACATATCATTTTCCTTAAATTTTAACATTAAACAACACCAAAGAATGAAAAATAATCATTTCTTCTTAAACAAATATAATGCATGTAGAGTTGAATGATTCTTTGGCTAGAGTTATGGGTGACTTTGATCGGTTAAATCGAATTCGAATTAATCTAAACCAATTTTTTCTTGGCTATAGGTCCATAGTTTTTTTGTTTGATTTAGGTATGGATTGAAAAAATTAGTGAACTAATTTAATATGGTTTCGGTTTGATTTCACTTAAAATATAACGAAAAAAACCGAACCAAATCGGATTGAGAAATAAAGATATAAAGATCATCTTGTATATTTATTTGTTAGAGATTTTTTTTTTGTTACTGACTAATTGTTAGTATGTTACCAATTTTTTTTGGTGAAATATTCTTTTAACCCTAGTTGCAAGGGTATAAATCATATCATATCATATTTGTGATATTATTTTGTGATAAACAGATTTATTATTCATGTACAATGATATTAATCCATATCATATTTTGTGATATAGTGGTTGTTTGAATAATTACATGTTCTAAACATCCTATATTTTTATTGTTTTCTGCATTTTTAAGTCTTGTTTATACAGAGAATAGCATTCGGTTCAGTTCGATTCGGTTTTATCACTTTGGTTTCAACTTTGGTTCAGTTCGATTAAGGTTTAGATATGATGATAATGTGGTTTAATATGGTTTCACAATAAATCGAACCAAACTGACCAATTCAAACCCCTAGTGTGAGTTATCGGTTTCCTCCATCTATGTAAGTCTGAAAATTGATTCTCCATGTGTCTATCTATGCACAAGTTTTAATATATGGGTGATTCTCTAATAATGATGAAATTCATATTAGTTGAGAAAACCTTAGATGCCAAAAAAAAAAATTCTCATTTTCATTTTTTATTTTTATTACATGAAAAATTGACTCTTGTAAAATTGTAATTGTTTAAAATAATACATTTTTTCAAATTAAACCCGAGCCTAACACGAACCCAATCCAATCCGAACCCAAACAAAACCTGATTGGTTGGATTTGGATTAGACTCTTCAAACCTGATGGTCGAATTGGGTTCGGATTGAGCTCTAACTCGATCTAACCCGTCCAAGTTGCACCCCAGCATTGAACTCCAAGTAGAGCTCTTTGTGTTGGCCAATGAACAAGCGTTGGGTAAATGACGCAAAGCCACTTTCAATCAATAATAAAAATGCCCATCCATTGTTTGATATATCTTTAAATAAAAATCATGCATCCATATATTAAATGGTATTGTATTTTTTTATTGGTCCATACAATATTCTTTATGTTTATCACGCAAAAGTTTTTATCAGTCATGTAGTATTTTGATGATGACACTAGTCCCCGTTTGATTCCAGAATATGCTTAGAATAAGTGGGAATTAGTAGGAATAGTCTCAAAATAGATGTTAAATGGCTGGAAAAAAGGAGAATCTGTATGTCAGAATTAACTAATATAAAGTGGTATATGAATTACAGCCAACCCCTGGAATTAAGCTATAACAGGTTATTCAATTTAAAAGAATATGTGGGTCCACTGTCAAATCAATCATCATCACCCTTTATAAATCAACTGTCATCATTTTTCACATTTTATAAATTTTTATTCACATCTTATTCACATTTTATCCAAACAACAAAAAATTTATTATTATAGTCATAAACTTCAAAATAACTTAATTCTCGAGTCAAATGGGGCTAGAGGTTTAGATATAAAATAAAAAAAATTGGAAGTTTTTAATAATTACAACTTGGATCGTGGTTAATTTGATAGGTTGGTAGTCAGTTCAACAAGGCTTGTACCTTTTTATTTTTGTTTGTATGTCATGCAATCTCTTGCATTTCTTTCATACACATACTGGCATATTGGGCAGTTCAGATTTTGAAATTTTACATTCTATTCCATGGTAATATTGATGCAATAATATCAATATAGTTACAAAGACAGACCTAGATACCTCCACTGAGCTAGCCACCATCATCAAAAGTCCATGCACTTTTAAAAGGATGTAAACAAAATGAGAAGCACATATTTTATAAAAAGCTGCTTGACCAGGCATTGTTGCCACTGCTGTGCCTTTGCCTTTGAACACACATGACACATGACTCTGATATAAAAAATTATTCCATTTATTTGTCATGCATCACCAAAAGTTAACTTTGAAGGGTAGTCTGGGTGGTTTAAAACATGCAAAAGTGAGAGACAATGATGTTATAATTTTTTTCCTAACCGAGGTTGCAAGTTTCATATTAACTGCTCTCTGCATTGAAGTAGAGAAGAAAGAAAGCAAACACACGATCACACAAAGAGAGGATTTAATCTATATTAATACGCAAAAATTGTTCATGTTTTTATTCACAATGACAAACAATATTTCAACTATTGGAGGACTCCGCTACTGCAGTGCTTTATTAAAATCCAAAAACCAGAATGCAAGACATAAACTCTACAATGTTCACCTATTTTTTTCATAATTAAACACATATTTTCAATAAAATATCTAAATAAAAGAGGAAAAAGAATTGAGATTTGGGTCCCTAGCTTCTCGGGTGGCGGCACAAAACAGTCTCCTAGTCTGTCTAAAGTCAAGATCATCCATGTACATCGGGCTCATTTGATCTTGTTTTTTTGTCATTTAAGAGATTTTATTATTCAGGTGTTGATCGATATTTGTTTTCAAAAAAAAAATGTACTAATCAAGGATAACCAGTTATTAGGGGCATTTGAAAATAGTTTGATGTGATTTTACTTTTGCAGGAATAAAAAATCCTCAAACATGTTTTCAAAAGTCGCCCATGGTTAATTGAAAAGTTGGACTCAAATTTTCAATTCTAAGGCTCCGTTTGGATCCGCGTCGCAAGTGTCCGCGGTGGGCAGAACGCTGGGGGAAGACTCGCGGTGAGGGAATCATTGTTTTGAGGCGTCGGAGAAAGCGAGACAAATCAGCCGAAAACCGAATACGACAAGGAATGTTAGGTTCTCGATGCAGCGACGCAAGCGTCTGTTTGTGTTTGCGTTCGCGTCCGCGGGCGTTCGCCACCACCAACGCGGGTGGGACGCGGATCCAAACGGAGCCTTAATGTCATTTCAAAACTGTTTTTCAAAAAACATATGTTTCAAAACACCCCCTTAGACATAAAATTGGATGATAAGAAAAATAAACATTTCTATTGGCAAATCAAGAGACACTTTGTATAATGTGCTTTACCAATAGAATTGCCCTTTCATGAAACCAATAAAAATTATTTCATAACACTGATATGCATTGAATAAAATTATCTCACCCTTTGTTGAATGTACACATTTCTAATCTAATCCCCAAAAAAAAATGCTACACCTATATGTGATGATCATAGGCCTAATTCATTGGCACTTGACAAGATGGCACAATATATTTTCCCAGAGGTGGAAGACAAGGGTAATCACAGTTTCTCCCACTCAAGCCCACCAAAATGGACATGAAATAATTCTATTAAGATACCACCAGATCAACCAAAGTTACTTCTCTTAGAAGAAAATCTATTCATTTTATTATTTAAATTTCAATACAATGGAACATTTGTCTGAGATGGGAGTCCACAACCATCATGGGTGTCATAATCTGGACCATTATATTTAAAAGGAAAACGATATACTAATCCACGTGTGCGGCCCTGTCCGCTTCAGCTGTTTTAATTTTTTTTAAAATATATACCAATAAATTTGTACTATTATATAAAATAAAATATACATTAGTATACACTTATTTTCATACACTGTGTTAGTTCAACACAGTGTATATATAATGCTCTAGATTTACACATGCGAAATTGTCTTTTTTTTTCTAGAGACACATTGTTTTAAAATGTGTAACAACATGTAAAGTCTGTGTTCACAGATAAACATTATTCACTTGTTAGGTGATGTGGAACTAAATTAAAACATGAGTCTGATTTTACTTCACCCTCACCCCTCCATAGGCATATTAGGTTCTTGGTCTCTTAGCCCATAACAACCCCCTCACGGGACTACACGTCACATCAACGTGTGGAGTTCAGAGCCTAATCTACCGTGTAACGGACAGGCTTTAACACCAATTGTAATGCCCAGAGTTACACATGCGATATTGCATGTCTACTTTGCATTCAATATTGCATGCGCACGGTTTTAAAACGTCACATGTAAGGTATATGCTCACAGATAAGCACGATCTCTTCCTCGTTAGGTCTGATCTCACCTCAATCTCGGGGCTTATTGGACTCTTGGTTTTTTATTCCAGCTTACACATGTAAACCTAGGATGTTACAATTGATATCAGAGCATGTCTATTACATAGTGAGTTGGGCTCTAAATCTTACATGGGGACATGTGAACCATTAGGGGTTGATCTGGACCAAAAGGACAAGAGCCCAATATGCCCAATGAAGAATGAGGGTGAGGTGAGCCGAAACACATAGTTTAGCCTAATCACCTAATGAAGAAGATGTATGGTGCTTATCTATGAACACAGACTTTACATATAAAACACATTTTAAAACCATACACCTACGAACAAATCACATAATATTACACTTATATGCCTGTTCATTACACTTTTCCAACACTTCTTTTTCTCTTTCCTGTGATCTCATCCTTCTTTTTCTAATTTGATTAGAAGGCATATATTAAAAAACAACTTTATTCAATCTTTTGAAATTTTGTATCTATCATTGTGTTCCTAAACACAATAATGTTTATCCTTTGCAACATCATTTATCACCCATAATGCTCACCAAACTATGCGTTTAGTATCATCATAATCCAAATATATATTTGTTAAATTGGAAAGTGTTTAGTACCTTTATAGTTTATCACACACTATTCACAATTTTGTAAACTAACCCTCATTCTTAGTTATATTGATTCTTTTGTTTTGGTGTTAGATATAAACATAAACATCATAAAATCCTGATTGATTATTGATTACATGGAGACTAATCAAGATAACTTTGTTTAGGTAAGTGAGTGAGAATTTGTGTTGCTATGGGTTGTTCTGTGCCTTTACTTGAGTCTCCTTCTGACTCTAAATCATCCCCCATTGATCTTTGAGTTGTTTGGCATATATAATCATACAAAGTTTCAATGAACCCCCATAATGATATCAACTCATAAATGTAATTCATTATATCATTCACTATAATATATGTCACCATTAACCAATATCACAAGAGCAAATTCATATGTACTAATAACAAGCATATCTAATGGTATAAAAATCTCTCAGATAAATATGATAGATATAGTTGATTAGCAATACATATTAAAAAATATAAATACATTCTGGAAAAAAAAATCAAATTGGACTAATGCCCTGAAGTATTAGAGGTATGGGCATCATCTAGAGGGGGGTGATTATTAGAGGCATGGCATCTCTCAGATAAACTGCTTTACACAGAAGTACTAGTTTTTGTGCACGTGTTAAACATGTGGTGTATGATGCAAAAAGAGTATGTTCCATGTCATTTTGAAACCATTCATAATCCCTTTCTCTGTGCAAATCAATGAAGGAAACATTTGGATCATATCATTCTGTTCTTTAAACATGAAAATTTGATCCATTTGTGGTCAGTTTTACAGGAAAAAATTCCCTCTTAATTACTTTCAAATCAAGCATCCATGATTTGAAGTAATGTAATGTTTTTCATATTACACATTCCAAAAGAAAAGATATAACAATTTGGATCATTCATTTGCATGAATAACAAAAAAAAAAGAGGTTACAAATATGGTCACCATTGAAAAACATTCAATGTAATCCATCATCTGACTGATGCAAAGTTAAAACAATGATGGTGTGAATTACCTTTTTTTTTAAGTTTAACCTTCGTTGCATCTTATTTTACATCACAAACCACCTGTTATACAGAAGTATAACAGAAGTAGAATAAGAGTGAATTTAACCAACTGTTATACAAAGTAGAATAAGAATGAATTTCAAACAACCTGTTATACAAAAGTAGAGTAAGAAAAAATAACTCCAAGAAGACCAGAGAAATTATCAATAACTTAGTTTTAATACAAGATACAATGTGTAATTAAAAAAAGGTAAAGAGACAAAGATTGCACATATTTAGATTGAGATATTAGATTAGATAGGGATTGATGGAAATGGTGGAGAAAAAGATACATGTTTAAACAAGTGACATGGAAAATGAATTATAAAAATTTGGTGTATAACAACTTGTGTGATATACCAGTCATGGTCAAAATGGCTTTCAATGCATGAAATATTACAAGAAAAGGTGCTTGGAAAATGGAAAGGATGATGATGAATGAGTGATGATTAGTATGTGCAAGTCCACACATGTACAAGCAAATCAAAATAAAAAATGCCCACACAAAATAAGAATTACCCTACTAGATCCATCAAAAAAGAAATTAAAGAAATAAACTAAGATAGCTCCCAAAACTTTATAAATTTAATACACTATTACAAGAATAGTGAAGTTTAGAATAGCCTATGATTAATACTCTGAAGTCTCACTGAGATTCAATTGCTCAGAAACTGTAGCAGATCTGATAATTACACAGCTCATTTAAAATGAAAAAAATGTATGACTGAAAAAAAATAAAACAATTTTCTATTTCATGTATAACTGTGATCAAGATATACATGATCTACATCTCGCAGAGCGCACCACACTCACACCCTCTCCATAACTTTTTGAGGGTGGAAAATATATAGATCTGGTGAGTTCCCGCTGTCTGCCAGAGTTGATGATGATTTCTGTGTATTATCATCTCCAAAGAGATTTCAAAACTTCAGCTTTGGATGCGCAAACAATGATCAGTCGGACATGTCTTCCTCTCCACTGAATTGATCCATGTCCTCCTGTGGCTGAGCTCCGTTTCGGTTTCGGAAGCCATCGTCATTGTATGGCCTCCTCTTTAAACTTACATCACCCTTGGAATTTGTTTGATCCTAGAGAGAGATGATATTCAAAGAAAAAAAAGTGTATATCGAATAATAAATATTGATTGATGGGTAGTAAACAGATATTCAATTGGCAGAACTGCATATAATACACATCATTTGAGTAGTCATGTTCATTACTCTGCCAGTCAAGAAATTGCATAACTAAAAAACCTACCAGATCTTTCCCCATGAGTTTTTTTCCTTATTGGAGATATACTACAAAATTTTGGGAGAGGAAGGGGAGATCCATCTATAAAAAGTGGTAGAGGAAATGAGAACACAAAAATACCTATATATAACACATTTGAAACAGGCTTGAAAATTAATGTCCCAGAAAACTCACAATGCTATCAAGGGTAATATCTTGATATGTTGATCTATGAGGCATATATCAGAAATCAACTGTTTTCTTTTAAGTTTTTTTTTTTAACAGTTAAAAGAAAAACAACTGATAAGAAATCCAGTACTGAACAAGTCGATTAAAAATGTGCGCAGATGCAAGATGTGGAAATGCTTTTAACCAACAGTACACTTATCTCACTCCAAATAATGTTTTTGTCACTTATCTCATTCCAAATATTGTTCTTGTGTGTGTGTGTGTGGTGGGGAGCAAGTAGGATCCAAGATCAATTTTCTAGAACTTCTATAATTATGCAAAAGCGACTTGGATTGAGAAGTTTTATGATTTTGCTAAGGTGATTAGGCTGGGAGGTCGCTATGATTGTACTAGTCAATAAGGTTGAAAGTGGAATCATGGAATAAGAAGTTTACCCGAGAATCCTTCAGCTCTATGGCAGCAACAGTCGATCTCCTCCTCACAGTCACCCTTGAAGGGACAGGATATTGTTCAACCTCTTCGTTAGACCTGCCTTCTTTTGCCCTCTTTTTCTGTAAGACAAGTTTTGTGGGGAGGGGCTGCAATACAAATATCATTATAAGTCAAGGACCTCAATCTCCATCAATCATTACAAGAAATGTCTTTAAAGCAATACCAAGTATCGTGCTGCATCGTCGTCAAAATTAACTAGGTATGTTGTAGGATCATCAGCATCATCACCTCTTACCTGTAGCATAGAAAGATAAATATTAGTGCACCAAAATCAACTTATGTTTAAGGAAGAAATTTATCTTAAATGTTGCTATGCAGAAAGTCCAAAGTTATCATTAATACAACACCAAGGACACGTACATCCCAGTGATACTCTCTTATCCAGGAATATGCTACATCTTCATCTTCGTCATATATGTTTTTCGATAGCTGCCAACACCAATAAGATTGATCAGCAAACTGTAAGTCAATGGAAGTTCATTGAATAAAGGCTTATTGTAAACTGTAAATGCTGAAAACAAATAGGAAAAGGGAGACTTTGGATCACGTAGCCATTGAGTGTTGTGTTGTGATAAGCCAGCTTATGCTCATTTCCATTAATGTGGTTGCATATTACCAACAGACCAGGGAAAAAAAATTTGTTCGAAAGAATTTTTCGTGGAACCATAGCAAACAGGCGAAGGTAGCCTTCCCAGCATGACCGTAAAGTCAGCCACGGAGGGTTCCTCGGATATCAAAAAACAGACCAGGGAAAAAAGAAGAAATCTTATGCTACAATAATCACATTTTTTAAAGTTCTTTGGTGCTATGATATACCTCTTCTGGTGCAGGAACCATGTATGCCAAGAATTTCTCTGATTTTGATGGATCTGAGCCACTACTGACGAAACTCTTCATGATAGCCTATACAGTACACAAAAGAAAGATGGATAAAAAATCAGAAATAATAGATGATATCAAGAAAATATAAATTATCACAAAAAATAGAACATCCAAGATTAGCACTTTATAATCATTACGCATATAATTAATACAGACATTCCACGTGAAAGAAATTAATTTAGAAGAGAATCTACTAACAATTACTTTCCAATTTCTGATTTTACTGAAACAAGAAACATCAATTCTGTTGTATTACATTGTCAAGTTACTCCACTTGAACGAGATAAATGAAAGTTTAAATGAAGAACAAGCCATGCCTGAACTGAACTCCATAAAAAATGGGAGTAACTACGACACCGATGCTGAAATACGAAAGTGAACATGTTTTTTCCGAAATTGCTCAACCCTTTGACCCATCAATTACTCAAGGACATTGCTCCTCAAAAAAATTAATGGACAATAAGGCACAGCAGCCAAAAAATAATAATAATAAAAAAAAAAAAACTCACCTGTGATTCAGATTCATCTCGTACAGATCGGTCTACTTTGTTGAAGATTTCACAGTCAGCCGTAGGATCATTATCAAATGCTACAGTAACAAACCGATCATCATATCTGCAGAAAGACATTAGTAACCATGAGGTCTTAAAAATTAAAACCATGCACCACTCGGTACCAAATCATAATCAATACCTATCGGATAAACCCTCTACCATGGGATCCCATCTTCATATAAAAGAATCATATGTGCATTTGAGTTACACAATCATAAGCAAAAGCTATCTGATTCTTCAGGTGGTATAATACTAATCTATATCTGTTAGCAGGATTGAAGAATCAATGTGAAGCGTTTCTCATAGTAGGATTCGCATAGGTTTAATTTATCTAATAAATGCATTGATATTTTTGAAATACTTTTTCATGAAAGGTAGTTTCCTATGACATATACATTAAAACTTGCAAACATGATAATTCAGAATATAACACAGAAAGGAGGAAGAGAGGAGGAGATAAATAATAAAAATGAGCATAAGGCATTTACAAAATTTCAGTTCAGAAGTTATTTTTAATTATGGTGATAATATCCACTAAAAGGTAATGACATTAACTGAGTTCGGGGGGGACAGATTTAATTTCACGTACCTATATTATATGAATTAAATCTCCCCATGCCAAGCACTATTTATTAGCAACATAACCCACTGATGGAAGATACACAGTCATGTAACATGCTGAGAAAAAATTTGTATGCTTCCCCACTAATATCAATGCATATCCTAGGAATCCAAAACAAAATAACAGTGTTTACAATGTGAGATGCAAGACATACCGTTCGAAGTCAGGTAGCAGCGGCAGAATCTCCACAGGCTGTAATTTAGGATTCGTCTGATGAACTGGGCGCAATTTGGATGCCTTAAATGATTCCACAATGGCCTGGATTTGTTTCTCCCTAGAAGCGTCAGATAATATCAGCAGAAAAAAAAGTGGTCACAAAAGAGGCTCATGAAGTACCAGAACCTCCTAAAGAAGGGTGAACTGGAGGTCAACCAACCTACTATTGAGATTCTCCAAGAAAATATTACGGCCTTCCCTTGTTTCTCGTAATTCTTTTGCCTGCTTTTCAGTAATGGACTGGGTGATGCCAAAAGAGTTGAAATTAGTATCACATGAACAATTTGCCAGAGGGGGTACCTAGATCTTGAAAAAAAAAGACAAGAAAAAGAAAAAAAAGCTCCATCCTTTGGTACCATTTTTGCAGAATCCGTGCTAAGAGGAGAGATGTACTGCGTCTTAACCAACCATGAAACGCCTTTGCCATCTGGCCGTTCCTTTCTTTTAATGCCTTCATGTTTAACAGGGGTTGTCAACTCGCTGTCTGCAACAACGCCTCATCTTCTGGATCAAGAGGTGGGAGTACCTTGGGAACACTAGTGGAATACAGGGTTCATTATTCTTACAAGTAGAAATTTTGAAGGAACCCTTGACAAAAAAAAAGCAAAGGGAATGTAGAATCAAATCTTACTTGTATACACTGAGGTCAAGTAGGTCAAGAGGTATTCCAAGATCTGGCTCCAAAACAAGTTCAGGCTTGTACATTTTCTCCAATGAGGTAATGGTATATCTAGTATACCTGCCACATTACCAGAATGCAAAGAATAGAAATATTCATCTCAGCGATTCAAATAAAATAAAAAATAAAACAACCTAAACAACGTGCTTAATTAATTGCAGATCAACCAAATCAGTACACAGCAAGATGGTAAAGTCTATATTTGAATAATTGATGGGTCTATCCCACTCTTATTTTCATTGTTGATGGAAGGGATCTTCAAAGCTTATCCAAGATGCAGTCATTTATTTTATGCTGAGCATATGTCTATCAGTAGCAGATGAAACAGAAAACCTCTAATTGAAGAGATAGCTACCAAAAGATTCAAAATCTCATTCAGGGAATGAATAAAGCGGCACAAATGACAGCGTAAAACCATATAAGTTTCAAACCACAATTCTGGCAAGCTTGTCGAAGGGAAAAAGAGGCCTAACATCAAATGAAGAAATCAAATAAGCAAAAAGTAACATATCATTGATCAGTGCTAAAAAAAAGGACATACTGATCTTTATTGGTGTTCATGGATAGCAGCTTTGGCTGTGCTGTTGGATCTGGTAGCTCATTACGAAACCTACAATGAGCAAATAAAAAGTGGAAAGATGAGTATAAAGCATTCCAATGAAAACACAGAGAAAGAAAATTTTCCAATGAAGCAATGTATGGAAAAATCAACACCCATCCCTTCAACATACCACTACATTCATTCAAAATATATGTTCTGATATTTCCCAGGAAAGGGGAGAAAAATCAAAGTGACACAAAATGAGGAAGTTTCCATGACTGTTATGAAGTTCGCATGCATATTAACACACATGAATAAATTATCTTCGTGACATTTAAAATATGCTGGAATGCTCTAAGTTCTAACTAAGGTTCACTATAAATTAGATACCATGAATTATTGTTTTATCCTTCTCCCTTCTTTTTTTTGAAATATGGTAGGCTATTGCCAATATTGTATCCTTCTCCTTTACTCTCCCTCTTTTCATTTTACCTTTTCTCCCTCCTGCAACTCAAAGTCTCTTACCAATCTTGATCTAAATAAGAAAATAATTCCGCATGACATTTGTTGGCGCATGTGGAGAAGACTTGGGATTGTGTCAAAGATTGTTACAGGGCTTGGAGCAAATATAATTTTTGTATTTTGAATTGTTATTTTTTTCTCTTGTTGAAGTGATGTTTATGGGAAGGCACATTGTTCCGCATTTGCTATATTGGTGTATATCATACCCTTCTAAATAAACCAATAATCAAAGATAAGGCGCAACCTTGCATCATCAATTCTACTTCAAGAGTTGTAGGAGAAAATCGTAAATGATGTAGCTCACATTTTCATGGAGCCATTGGTTGCTGTTTGTAGCCTCTCCTTTTTTTTTGAAATGAAAGGTAGGGGATTCTCACTAAGAAAAGAAAACCCCTTGAAACAGAATGGAGATGATATATCTCCAAAGATAAAATTAAAATGAAAAAAAAACCCTAATGGGGTGACCAAGAAATCCCAAAAAAAGTAGTATCATCAAACCCGAAGAACCTCACATGGTATAAACTAGGATCTCCTTCCTTTGAGGATGGACGCCCAAACCCGAAGCAATGCCGTAGTCGCCTCCCAAATAGTCTCGGAATCCACCTTTTTTATTTTGAAAGACGAGCTCACCCGTGTTTCTAGTATTCTTGGGTCATATTTATATCATCATTTTTTGGGTTTTCCTTTTACTTTCATTCTTTTTAGGACATCCCTCATCTTCTTATGTTCGAGGGGTGTCATTATCTTAAGGGTGCGGATACACTTAATCATTCTACTTCTAATAGAGTATATAAAATCTCTAATCAAGTATATTCTCCATAGAAATTCTGCAAGAAGGTATGCATTCAATTCATTTGCGTACATATTCATTTTTGTAAATGTGAGTACTTAATTAGACAACCATGTACATCCCGAAAAAAAAAGACAACTATTTCAATTCTAAATCTTTTGTTTTCTTTAATTTCTTTCTTTTTACGAGATCACGCACCTCCGTTTGTTCCAAGGGGCGTCATTTAACATAATTACGTAAAAAGCTCCATTCTTTTTCATTACCAAAATAAGAAAAGTTACTTCAAATCAATCCTCAGTTCGAAACAATCTCCGACAAAACGGAAAGTATGTACTATCATCCAATTTAGGGCATGAAAGAACAACAAGTTCATCTTTTTATATGATAAGACTTCACTCACTTGAGCTTGCATATGAAGGTGGTGGGTTTCTTGAGCCGGTTGTTCTCGATCCTCTCCCCGGCCAGCACGGACGCCACCTTCCTCTCCGCCGTCGACCCCGCCACAGCAGCCGCACCTCGCACGCCCCCAGACGTCGAACCCACCATCACATGCGCCTTCTCCTTCATCTGGTGTTGCTGCTGGTGATGGTGATGCTGGTGCTGGTGCCTCCTCTTCTCCTCTTGCTGCCTCCTCATCTGCTGCTGCTTCTCGTACTCCCTCTTCTTCCTCAACCTCCGCTCCTCCTCCGTCTCCCCCGGCGGCCTCGAAGGCTTGGATGGCGGCTGAGGAGGCGGCGGCGGAGGCGGAGGCGAAGACGGCGGAGGCGGCGGTGGCGGCGGAGGCGGGGGAGGATAGTAGGGAGGGGGAGGGGGGAGTGAGGGTTGCTGGGGCGGCGGAGGGGGGAGGTATGGCTGCTGCTGCGGAGGCGGCGGCGGAGGCGGCGGAAGGGACTGGTAAGGAGGGTAGGGGAAGGAGGGGGGATTAGGGGGCCTGTGATTGAAATCGGACGGTTGGGAGGGGACGAAGCCGCGTTGTTGATGGAGAGGGGGGTGGTGGGGGTGATGCGGGTAGTGATGGAGAGGGTTTTGGGTGGGAGGAGGAGGTGGAGGAGGAAGGAGGGTTGTGAGGGAGGTGGAGGTGGAGGCGGAGGAGGGTTTGAGAAGGGTCTGTAGGACGCCATGGAAGCTGAGGTTCTTCGAAGGTCTGATCGATCGAAATTCGATTTTGATTTCGATCGAGAGCGAAAGAGAGGGTTTTTATTTTTTTGTTTTTGTATTTGTTTATGTTTTTGTTTAGTCGGAGGAGGAGGAGAAGAAGGGAGTGTTAGTCATCATGGAATAGGAGCCGTGGATTCGGTGGAATCTGACGGTTGATGATGTACCGATTAGTGGACCTTTTTAAGGAAGTCAGCGTCTCCATATCCAACCCGACCCGATTAACTGTGAACTTGATGGAGGTTTTTTTTTTACTTATGGACCCCTGAAATAAATCTCATTTTATTAAAATCCTCCTTGTAAATTATTACTTCATGCAAAATCATTTTAATTGGTTTAAATTATGCATGAATACAACATCTAAAATATTTATATTGTGTATGAATAAAAAAGGTATTGTTATGCAATTTTAACATTTTTTATTTAATAAATGTTTAACAAAATGAAAAACTCTTTTTTTTTTTACTAATATATAAATGAAGTATATACTTCGTTAAAAATTTAAGACTATAAGCGGGATTACATGTAAAAATTGGATGTAATAACCACCTATTTTTAAATATGCGCAAAGATGGTCTTTATATAGCAATGTAGAAAATGAAAGAAAGTTTAAAATCAAGCTCCGCAGCCCAACGCCGACCTGACTATCTTTGAACAATTATTCCTTTTTTTTAGAAAAATAAAATTGGAGATTGGATTCTATATGTAGAGAACCGATTAGGTGCGGCGGAACGGCGGTGCGATAGCGATCACAGGCCGTCGATTACGGGTCCATCGCATCGGACGGTCGTGTGAGATTCACATCGACCGTCGGATGCGATGACCCGCGATCGAACGGTCCACGTCGCGGCTGCACCGCCGTTCCGCCGCACCCAATCACTCGACTCTATATGTAACATGCAAGTAAATCTTTTCTTTAGAGATCGGTTTTTTATCATTTTTTAAGAATAAAGTTTGAACATTTTATATTTTTTATGTTAGTAAAACTTAAAATATTTTTGTTGTGAGTAAATACCCTCAAAATGACATTCTCATACAATTTAACATTTTTAAAGAATATTGGTGATAAAAGAGTCTTAGGATATATTTTGACAATATTATATTTTTTGAGGATGCATATGTAAAAATCTCATTATATATATAGAAGAGTTGGACACCTTGGTACTCTCCAAACTTGATATGTCAAATTGTCATATAAAAAATAACTAAAAAAGAATTTGCTATATAAGGTCTCATAGAATCCTCCAAATATTAATAGCTAGAATTTTACAATGAGATCTAACATAATATTTATTTTTATTATGTAATGCATATGTAATCTTTATGTTGTAAAAACATAATATTTATTATTATGTAATGCATATCAAAACTACTAAGAGGGTCTAGGGTGGACCGGATCCGGTCATTGCCGAACTCGGTCAATGCCGAACTCGATCAATTCGATCAGTGCCAAACTGCACCACGTGCAAATCGAACTGCACCACTTATAAATCGAACTGCACAACCAATTGTTGGGTATATTTTTTATTCTTTTATTGGATTCAATCAACTATTGTAGAAAATATGAATTCTTAAGTATCATCAGTATCCAATAAGAGAGTAAAATATATACCCAACAATTGATTGTGCAGTTCGATTTATAGATGATGTAGTTCGATTTGAACGTGGTGCAGTTTGATACTGACCAAACTGACCGAGTTCGACACTGACCGAATCCGGTCTCGTCTAGTGTCTATATCATCCATGACATCCGAACCACATGACAGAAGCTATCATCATCTCATGCATCATATATGTTGTACTTATGAGACCAATTGATATGTGACACAAATTTAATCATCCATGTCACATTAATCTTTTTTTTTCTAATTTTGTTTGACTAATGATTCATGTGAAGAAAAAAATAATGGACATGCATCCGCTATGATAACGTAGTATAAACTGCATTATCACAGTGTATGGAGTTTTATCATGGTGCAAAATTTGTTTTTTATTTTTTTTAACTTAAAAAAAATACACTAATGTATCTTAATATATACTTCATTTCATATAATAGTATACACTTCATTTGGAGAGTGTATGATTTTTTTTTAAAAGAAAACTGGTGTAGACTACAATTGGGATTACAATAAGAGCTGAATGTATCATTTTCCTCCGACTCCCTGGTAGATGGGGATCCATTATAGGCTATGTTGTCTGCCACATGGTGATCAGGTTGCAGGCATAGGAGTTGGTCCCTCAAGCAACTCCCATAAGTCATGACACTTATTAATTATGATCTCAAATTAATTACAAGTAGTGTCAACTACGCCATGTGATTGCCAACCATTAGACTTCACGAAGAATACATAGCACACACTCTTATTAGTAAATGTATGAATATTGTTATCCACAATTTGATTAAAGAAAAACATTATAGACTCTTTTCTACTTTGAGTGTTGGAAAAACTTTGACATGCACTATACTAGTGTCCCAATTCAAACAAATCTCTAGTGTCTTCTTCAATGCCATGTCAAAGATGACACATCATTATCCTTGTTGTAGAGTTTTTCAAGCTTTACAGGTTGCATCACAAATGAATATCTACTAAAAATTATCATTTAGTTATTATCTTTACATGAAAATTAAAACAATAATCATAAAAATACTCAATATTCCAAAATCTCTTTTTTACTATCTTCAATCTTCTTCACATAGCAAACATATCATGTTGTTTTGAATGCACAGATTCTTCCTTGTGCCCTAATCTTGTTTTAGTGATTGAAGGTTGGATTTCATTTTTATTTTGTTTTTAAAAAGTTGGATTTCCCATCTTTATTTTATTTTCCCAGTCTAACAACATCTTCTTGTGAGTTCAAATGTTCTGAATTACGAGATGCTTTTTGTAATTCAAAAGCTAGCTAGCATCATCACAAAATCACTTTGGAAGCAAATTGGAACAGCCAAACTTAAAAAACAATATATAACCATACAATAAAGGTGAATTATTATAACTTTCAACCAATAAACAATCAGTAGAAAATACTTTTTTTAAATAAAGCGTTGATACGCTCAGTCCATTTTGCAGCCTATTTTACAGTCTCATACACAATAATAACGTAATATATATTGTGTTATTATAGCGTATAGTGCAAAAACTTTCATCGTTTTTTTAACGTAAAAAATACACTAATATATCTTAATATATACTTCATTTCATACAACAAAATTTATTTTAATTGAAGAGTTAATGATTTTAAAAAAATAAAAATAAATTAATGTGAACTACAATTTGGGCCATAACAGGGCTGCATCTATCATTTTCATTTAGAATATGTCAAACCAAGCATCACAGTTACAAAAACTGAAGATTTTAAAAATATCTTCTCAAAATACTTCAAAATATATGCATTTATGGCTCAGGTCTGACCACAGTGGGTTATGGATTAAGTGCATGTGCACTAAATGGGCTATAGCATGAAGCCCACGTGGCACTAGCACTTCAATTGATAATTGCTAGGCCCACACCAAGGTCCTGGGTTAGTGGGCCAAGGCCCATATCAACCCACGAGAATAGACATTCTTAGAAGAGTGTTGTTACACTCAGTTTCTTTCTCGGTCAAAACCACAATCTTATATATCATGCTAAAAATCCAGTGAAGCAATTTCATTAGATGTTGCATATATCTCATTAAATATTTTCGTACACTTACTAAAAATGAATTCATTCAACTCGAAATTGAGTTATATACAATATTTATCAAAGCACATATTTCATTATATGATGTTTGTTATTTTAGAAAAATGAAAATATGTGAGGTCTGAGTTTTGATTGGTAAATGTGGTTGAGTCTAACATTTTCCTTATTAGAAAAAAATAATAATATGTCCAACCTTTCATGCAACCCCCACCATTTAAAAAAAAAAACTCATTGAATTACATATTGTTATACAAATTGAAGTGTATAATGAGATATACTAGCGTATTTTTTTCTTTAGAAAAAATAAAAAAATTCAGAGCCTTGTACACTAAGATAGTGCATTATACACTACCATAATACATTACACTATCTTAGTGTATAAGACTGTAGATGGGGCTACAAAATAGACTGAATGTATCAATGCTTCATTAGAAAAGTATATTACGATGAACTAATCATGAAATATAAACTGTTTAGGTTTCCAAACTAAGCTCTGCTACATTGTCTTTTTTCAAATGCCTCTAGAGCGAAAAATAGGCATTAGTAATAAAAAATAAAAGAATTTCACAAAACCATGTATTCTACTAAGGCACAATTTAGATCTATGTTTGGGCATATTCCGCGTCTAAAAAGCATAACATTTTCAAATGTAGATCCATATACACTTTTATTGTATAACTTTTTAATCCCCCTTTTTACCTTTTCCGACAAAAAAAACAAAAAAACATCCATCGATTGAAAAGTTAATAAAACAATATTTTCAAAAGCTAAGTTTGACATAGAATATTATAAAAATCTCAACGTTGTTTTTGGTAAAAAGTTATTTCCTAAAAACTCATTTATAAATACAATGCCTCCTTAAATAGCAATCAAGATAAATGAACTGCACGTGAGACTGTCCCGCGGATTGCGTGTAACATCGCAATATGTTAATCCAATTACCTATCCACAAGGATAAGAATAATATAGAAACAACAAATAATAATAATATAATTATATAAAAGTTGTTTTGTTTTGCATGGATGAGTTTTTCCATAAACTTAAAAGGGTGAAACAGTCCCAGGCATGCATTGCCATTCTGCTGCTAGTATGACAAAATTAAGCAGTCCACCAGAGCTAGACCACAGTACTGCATCCCTTTTGGGGCTTGTGTGTATGAGTTGTGGTAAGTAGTATTTCACTTTGATAGAACTATTTTAAACTATGTTTGTCTATTCAAAATTATAAATAAATATTCTAAGACAAATTAAAAATATATAAAAGTCTCGCCCAAACAAAATCAAACCAAATTGAAAATCAGTCCTCCAACTTTGAATCCAACTTTGAATATGGATAAACTATCCAGAAAACAAACAATGTCCTCCACCCAGAATCTTTTGAAATCAAATTCTCAATTTACTACACAATCAATCAGGGACCACCCACTCTTTTCCAATCTCAATTGTACCCACTTTGACCCAATATTTTAAAAGACCTTAATTATGACTCCTTTGAAAAACAGGCAGAAACAAAACATCTAACAATTGATTGATCATGAAATAATCAACGAGTGGCCTTCCATCCCTTAGTTTGGTAGTTGACAAAAAAACAATTTAATTCATAATTTTAAATTTATACATTTGCCTAAAAAAGGAAATAATCAATGACAAAGTCCCATGTCTTGTGGGATTCCTTTAAAAAAAAAAAAAGATAAGACATAATTTGTGGGAGTCTTGAGACCTAAGATCTAAATCATCCTATAAATACACTAGTACCATATGTCAAGAAAAAAAAAGTGTGAAAGTTTGGTTAAATTGTGTCATGCGAGCCTCTGATCCTATGATTAGTTGTATGAGTCAATAATGATCTATCACACATCGTAAAAGTTAAAATAATTATGATATGATGTGTACATTTTATATGAAGAACGGTAAAATCTTAGCCCCCGTTTTGATGCCGGATAAACCCTGGATGATCCGGATAAAATTTGGATGCCGTTTGAAAAGTCCGGATAAACCCAAATAAAGTGTGTCAGAATAAACTGATATAAAGTGGTATATGAATTCCAATCAACCCTTATAATAAAATTTATTCTAGGTTATTCCACCCAAAAAATAAATAGGTCCACTGTCAAATCAACTGTCACCACCTCTTATAAATCACTTGTCAAATTAACGATCATTACTTTTTTACCTTTTATAAATCATTATTCATATTTTATTCATATTTACCCAAACAACAAAATATTTATTTTTATGATTTTTAACGAGAATAATTCAAAACACAACCAAACACAAAATCACTTTATCCTTATTTATACTCATTTATGTTCGAATAAATAAATACTCAAGTATAAATTACATTATGTATCTAAAAAAAATGTGACACGTAGCTGAGCGTACTATCCATTTTATGGCTCACGTACATTTTGATATTTTAATTCTCTCATAGAAATCAAATACATAGAATTGAATGGTGATTTTATATGTTATATTAATAATGTTACGATTACAATGAATATCCTAATAAATAATAATGAATGTGCGGGTCCCCACACCATCCCAAAGTCCTAACGGGTCAAATCACCAAAATTTGAACCCAACGACCCAGAAATATCAACCCCAAAATCACTACAATTCCACAAAAGTGGACAAGATATCATTCAAAAAATAATAATAATAAAAGCATGCATTTTGAACTCTTTGTTTTACTTCACATGTGAATGTTGTGAGACACACTCAGTGCCGACATGATTCAAAAGTGTTTTATTTTCAAACAAGAGCTGTTCAGATATGTTCAGATGCATGACTCTTAGCTTTTACAAAAATTTATTATTTAATTCCATGATAAAATATTGTTCAATATAAAAATTTAGAAAAAGAATGTTGGGAGCAACCCAATATGCCTTAATATTTTTGCAGGTGTTGTAACTTTGAAGTTTGGGACAATGGGACTATATTAAATTATTAATCTATCTAATATAGTATTTGGTATGCCCATTGGAGAACTAGTAATATAATAATAGTATTAAAAAAAAGGCAAATACAATGTATTGCGATAATATATATTATCATCTAGGGCCCTGGGCATACAAATCAAACACTTAAGCTAATGGGCATCTGAGAGATAATATATATAGTTAGATTATCTGATTAGGGTAAAAAATTGATATTGTACAAGTATCTATGGTCAATGAAGAACCTTTGGACGGATATCTCATCCGATATCCGTATAACAAAATCCGAAAACCGAAATTTATAAAAGGTTAAAAGGTCTAACAAATTTTCCCTAAAAAAAACAAAAACAAAATTTTAAACTACTTTATACAAATTAATATGTAAATACGTGGATGGATATCAAAGTATGGTCGGATTATAATGATTTTTCAAAGTGGATAATTGACACTTATGCAATATTCAATTTATATGTAAAAGGTCATTGTGTGTCTAATATGATACATGTTTTTTATTATCTAATATATATATATAATATATTATATTTTTATATGAGAATATATAACTTGTAGGAGTATATACATCTTTTATATATATATATAATTACATGTTTTAGGGCAGTATATTAGATGATTAGATTCTGATTCTCAAATCTTAATATTAATGGTGGACTAAATGGTGTTTTATCTTCTTAACAGGGTTCTTTAAAATATATGAAAATTATTTTACACAAAAAAATTAAAAAAGAAAATTAAAAATAATACCAAACCCTAGCAATCTATATGGGTATGGGTTAGGGTAAAAAGTATTGGGAAGTACGTTTGACTGAGTGACTGAATTTAGGATTTGTTTTGTTGAAAAAAAGAAGAATAAATAAAAATGTCAGGGCTTGCAAGTACAAAAATAAATAAATAATAAATAAGACCTACTACTCTTTCAGTCTGAACTAATCGTGAAACAATCGGCGAGGGGGTGGTCCCCGATGATATTCTCCCTCTTATGCTTCTCTCACTTTGTTTTTCCTTTTGGCCCGTGTTCCGCTGTATAATTTATTTCGGGATAAATAATTGTTTTTAGATAATAAATAAGTCATTTTTTTGTTTAATATTTTTTTATTATTTTAATTAAAAAATGTAATAATAATTTTTTTTTAACTATGGATATGCGGATAAAAAATGAATAAAATGTAAATAATAATTTATAAAGGGTTTTTTATTTTTAAGTTCTCATAAACCATATGATTTAGTGATCGATCCATCACTTTTTCATATTTTGGTTTTAGTCTTCCAGTTTTAAAAGATATGTTTTTTTTTAGTACATGTGAGAATATATCCCTAAATTATTTAGTTTTCTTTTTAGTTTCTACTAAAGACTAAATAGGAATATATCATTTAAATCTGAGAACTAAAACCAAAATATGAAAAAGTGGGCGATCGATCAGTAAATCTTATGATTTATGGGAACTTAAAAATAAAAATCTCATTTATAAATGATAAAAATGATTTAACATGTCGACTTCCTCATTTATAAAAAGTAATGATGTGTGATTTCAAATGAGCTCCAATTAAATAAGTAGAATAGATTAAGTAGAATAACATCATGTCATACTCCAAATCTAAAACCAATTTTAATTTTGCATAACCAAGAGTAACCATAACCATGATCAATGATGGGTTCCTTTGTCATCCCAAGCATCATTTGAGTAACAACATAAATTATTTTCGAGATAAATAATTAGTTTAGTATAGATAAAGAATCAATCATTTTATTTTGTTTAAAAATATAATAATAGAGTTTTGTTGTGTAATTGATCATGGATAAACTGAAATAAAAAGTTAATAAGATATAGATAAGAAATTATAAAAGATAAAAATGATATGACACAGATAAATTGATTTATAGCATATAAAGCTAGAATTGATATTGAAAATTGATCTGAGTGTCACAAATCACTTTTAATTTTGCATAACCGGGAGTAACCATAACCATGACCAAAGATGGGGTTTCCTTTGTCAGCCCCAAAAAGATCTCCGAGTGAATCAATTGAATCGCAGAGGAATTCAAAAAAATCGTGTCCCGCGGTTTTCCAAGACCACCACCGACCACTCTGTCTTTGCCTACAAAAACACTTCTTTCATGTCTATGATTTTAGATTCGATTAGATATCCCTCTCTCTCTCTAAAAAAATGGAGTATGAGAGGATACACAAAGCTCAGGTATGGTTTCATTTCACCACCCACCCACCCACAAAGAGTTCGAATACATTTCTGGGTATTGGTTTTATTGAAGTCTCGCAGTTTACTCTGTTGGGGTTTTTTTTTTTCAAAAATAAAGACATTGTTGCATCAGTGTGATTCATCCTTTTGAAAGACATCTGAAATGGAACATGTGGGTTGGTTCTGATTGTCGCAGTGAGTCATTGTTCCATGTGGTTATCAATGTTGTGTACTTTTTTGTGGTCTTTGTGAACACCCTTTCAATTGGTTTGTAAATAGTGGGCTGATTTGTCCCTACCAATAGATTTGGGTCAAGTGATCTTATAATCTTTTATGGATTTCATGACATATTTTTGCTTTGATGAGTTGATTTTGGTGTGTTTTTCTTGTTTTTTTTTTCCAGACTGGGATGATCTCTCCTACTAAGTTAAGGATGAAACTTTTGGGGGCTCACAATCATAGAAGAAAATCAGTGAATAGCTCTCCCAGAGCTTCTCCACCTAAGCTTGGAAACTCGGATCAAGCGAAGAACAGCTTATTAGAAGCCCAAAATGACAATGCCAATGAAAGTGGTTAGTTTTTGTACTCTTGGTGTTTGTTTCACTTTTTGTAGTTACTTTTGCAGACCTCACATGTTTTTTTTTTTTTTTGAAGTATATACTTGGCTAAAGAATTATGTACTCGTATAATTGAATGCATATATTTTCGCATTTTTCGTAATAAATTATATATTGGTATAATGGAGTATATATATATTCCGTTAAGTGGCTTTTTGGGAATGGATCATCTGCTTGTGCTTGTTTTGTTGTTTAAATAAGATGGTTCTCATTTTATCAAATGAATGGGATCATATGTGATGAATAGACCCATTTAATTTGATGAATTTTGAACTGTTTGATTGATTCTAACATAAAACAAGCATAAAAACACAAGCAAATGATTGATTCCTGTGTTTTCTATGCTGTTAGTGACGTGGTGTCTGCAAAAATGATAATTGATTGGTTGAATCCCCCATTATAGGTAATTCAAAGGATAGCGAAAGTGTGATCACCTCAATTTCGGAATCTCAAGCAGCGGATCGTGTTAGGATTCATCCTGTGAGATCTCTGGAAGACGATGGCGCCGATTATGACAGTGGACATGACAATGTGAGCGTGTCGAGCTTCGAGTTTCACAAAGGGGAGAGGACTGCGCATCACAACTCCGTGGTGATGGGGCCTTTTTCGAGGCCCATCCCATCGAAGTGGAACGATGCGGAAAAGTGGGTATCGACTCGAAACGCGCAATCGAACCTCTCGAAGAGGATTTTGTTGCAAGGCCAGACAAATCGCCAGATGACTAAGCCGGCCAATATGTACCAATCGATGTCGCAGAATTCGGTGGAGCAGTTCTCTTTTGTTCCTGTTTCGGAGAGCCAAAATGGAGTTCAAAAGGAGATGGATAGCCCTCAATCTGCAGGTACAGGAAGCAGTATTACATGTTCAAGTACTACAGGTAAGGAGATTTGTTCTATGAGATTATTTTTCATGGTACATTAATTACCCCATTTAGCAGTAGTATAATGATCAGTATAATCATGGTGTAAAGCTGAAATGGTACTATAAATACTATTTGACTGAAGATATTAATAATCTCTTATGTTGGATTCAGATTTATACCATTTATTTCAACCTTATGTAAAGTGTTAATATTTAGTAGATGCATGAATCGACCTCACCTCTCTGGCTCTCTTTTATATAATCACACATTTCACTTAGAAGTAAAATTATTATTTAAAAAAATGTACTGATTAAACCTGAATGCCACTTAAAGATAAATTAATTTATAATATCAAGTTTCCAAAGATTTAAGTGGGCTCAAAATTCATGGATATTACAGTACCTTACATTGTGATATACTTATTGCAAAAGGGGGCCTAAGAGGTTTAAACCAAATCTTGTAGACATTTAATTATACTATTTAAACCCATTATTATTAGATACCATGTAAGCCATTTAAGATTCCATGTTTAAACCCATTATTATTAGATACCATGAAAGCCATTTAAGATTCCATGTTTTCATTTTATACAGCAAGGAACCATATCAGACAACTGAACATGCAAAATGGGTTTGGTTTTATATGATGTTACTTGCAATCATTTTCTTCCAGTCAGTTCATGTAACTATGATACCGACAATTTTGTCGATCTCAGACATTGATATGAAGTGAGACTTTTCTACATTTCACATTGATCTTTTAGGTCCCCTTTAGCAATAGGTTAAGATTTTTGGCTATTACTTGTAAACTTGATCCACTTTTATCATCATGCATCTTTTCTAAATTACATTTACTTTTAATTGAAACATTTGATAATGTAAAAGAGGTGATGGGTGATTGTTGCACCCATTTTGTTATTAACACTTTATATAAGTATATTTATTGTATGATTGTATCTGTATCACTATGTGAAAAAATGATATAAATCCTAATCCATCTCTGAGGTACTCTGTCAATGGTATCGGAACATCATTTCAGTTTTATACCACGATTATACCGACCAAGGGGGCCTTAAGAAAAGCATGTTGTACTATGTCGAGAATCATGAGAAACAATAGGCTTCCTTTGTGAGAATCCACTTCTCTCAAATAGGTGTTTAAGCACTAGGAATCATAAACCTGATGGATGTATGTACTTCATCATTGTAGAATAAAATGACTTTCTACTCATGCTCATCTTATGGAATGTGCAGTTGTCCCCACTGTGAGGTCTGTGTGCATGAGGGATATGGGGACAGAGATGACCCCAGTAGCAAGCCAAGAGCCCTCAAGAACCGGAACTCCAATTGATGCCACAACGCCCACCTCACGCAGCCCCATTTCTTCGATGCCATCAACTCCCGGAAGAGGAGCACCAACATCAACACCAGCAGAGGTGGATGGTGAATGCAAAGCTACTGAATTATCAGAAAGAGAGTTGCAGCTGAAGACAAGGAGAGAGATCATCGCCCTTGGTGTTCAACTTGGTAAGTTGAACATTGCAGCGTGGGCGAGTAAGGACGACAATGAGCCTGGTGACTGTCCTCCTCTGGAGACGAATAGTATAAATAAAGATGAGGAGGTCGAGTTCAAGATGCGAGCGGAGGCGTGGGAGGAAGTGGAGAGATCTAAACATGCTGCCAGGTCATACTCCTTAACATGATGAAAATATGCAATACTAGATTCCGTTAAATGAGAAATTTTGTCTAGGATATCTAGAAATGAACAAAGGAATGAAGAATTTCAAACGCAATTTTTCTAAGGGTCAGTTTGACATTCATTCTCATTTTTCTTCTACTAGAGCACCCTGGAAATTATGTTTGGAATCCTTCATTTATGTGGCCATTCCTCGACGACACAAGCAAAATTCTCTTTATTCCTTTCTCCTGTGAAATCTTCAAAATTACATTCATGAAGACTGAGGAATTCTCCTTCTAGGCCAGGATTACTAAATTGACCCTTATTATATATAGAAATCAAGATTTTAGTACATTCATGAAGATCGAGAAATTCTCTTTCTGCACCGGGATTACTAAGCCACCCCTTGTTATATATAGAAATCAAGATTTTAGTGAAAATATCAATAAATATATATTATGCTTAAGTGGGGTTTTCTTCATCCTGAAGATGGAATGGTTGGAGTTTTTCCAGATATAAGCATGAGGAGATGAAGATTCAAGCGTGGGAGGATCATCAAAAAGCAAAATTTGAAGCCAAGATGAGGAAAATTGAGGTACTTGGTCCTTCTTATGTATCTACTATCACTGCCATCTTCTTCCATATATTATTTGAGCAAAATATTGATATAGGTTAAAGAACAATTAATTCAATGAGAACCTAAAAAGCATAGACACTTCAATGAAAATGTTACACCATACCTATTTGATATGCATCAATTATCAAACAGGGGACATGACAACACACAGATATGTATTGAAAAATGTCCCATGTGTCTAAATTTCAAAGATGGTTTTCTAAATCTTGGTCATGCATTTGGGACTGGATGGACACAATGTGGATGCATAACACTTATGCAGTCTTAACACTGTAACTTCTTTCTTAATAACTACTGGAAGATCTATACTTCATGAAGTCAAATGGTGTCAAATCTGATGAAGTTCATACTTTGACACCTAAATGAATGAAATAATGTTCCTGATTTCTTTAACGGAGTATATACTCTTGAATGAAGTATATACTCTATTAGATTTTTTATGTACTGGGTTAAGACTACAGGAATGACTGAATGCATGAATGATCAGGCCCAAGCAGAGCAAATGAGGGCTCAAGCAGGAGAGAAGGTGGCGAACAAGATGTTGTTAACAAAGCGGCGGTCTGAAGAGAAACGGGCGGAAGCCAGAGCCAGGAGGGACCGAAATGCTGCCCGAACCGCTCGGCAAGTGGAGCGCATCCGCCGAGATGGCCGTGTCCCAACCACCTCTGTCCACCTCTGCTGCCTCTGGTAATGCTTTAGAGACAACTCTCACACACACTCCAAAAAATCATGTTGTGTTGACACCATTTTTTTTCCCTTCATGGATTTGGAATGGTGTCCTAATGTATTGTTGTTATAGAAAAAATGTGCATCAAAAAGTTAATGAATTTATATTATATGGTGTTCCTTGTATGTACTATGATTTTTGTTAGATAGGATACTGAAGAACACTAGAATCTATGGGCCAGGTCCAGGTGGAATCCTATTCTGTTGTGTGAAGCCCAATGGGTTTGCCATGATGAATCTTGTACCTCTATAATCCATGGAGGATATTATGATGCCTACATTGTCTAGTTTGTTGAAGATGACAGAATTCAAATCAAGATCTGAACAGTTGAATGTGGTTTCATGATAAAATTTATTTCAACCCAACATGCAATCCTTGTATACTTTTGATTTTTGTTTAAAATGTACATGGACCATATAAAGCATATGTTTTCATAAATTGAGGTATATACTGTAATAAATTGTATAGATTTACTTATAAAATAGTGAACATTTACATAATTTGTTTAACAAATATATAATCCGTCGTGTCATATGTAGGAGTTGTGAACATGATTGATGTTACTTGTAAACGAGATTGTGTAACATTGCACATATGAAAAATATTTAAAATGAATTTTGATTCTATCCTAGGATTACTAGAAAATTATTCAAATTCATTAGTTTAATTGATGGTATTGTTAAAGGAAACATAAGAAAACAGAGTTGCATCTCCACCATTTTGGTGGGATTTTGGGAATCTTCATGGATTCTTGTTCAATGATTATTATAACTATCAATTAACAACATGATATTTTTGGGCTTTAATTATATATTTAATTATTTTATATATTTCTTTATTTTTGAAACTGTTAGTAGTTATTTGTTCCTCGATTTTATTACTGAAAATTGAATTACAAATTTTGAAAAGACAGAGAGTAGACAAGAATAAAAGAATGAAAGAAAAGAAAATAAAAGGATCAGGGTGGCCAGTCATCTCCCAATTAGAAAAAGCATCTAACCCGTGAGAGATTCGTCTTGTTTAAGATTACCCTATGATGCAAATGCACTAATGATGGTACATCTTCCCCATTCCTGCATACATGACACATCTCTCACGTGTTCTCGTGATACGCACATACACCTCAAAATATGACCATGTTATTGGTTATATTTATTATTTATTATTAAATAAATATTTTAATGTGCAATTATTATTCACTTTTAGGTAAAGAATTAAAATTTTAAGTTATGTATCAGTTTATTAATATTTTTGGCAATTAAAAAAAATGAATCACTCCACTGACCAAATAGATTAAAGGGAAAAAATGTGGGTTCACTGATTTATAAAATCCAGGCAAATGAAAATTTTGTTTTCCTCAAAATCCCACCAAATTTTGAGGAAATATCCTGATGGATTGTATATCTCTCCATTAATAACATAATTTAAAAATTATAAATCATATCCCTGTTTTAGAAAATAATTATCTACTCGGTTTTTTTCTCTCATTGGTTCTCTCTCTCATTAATATTAAAGAAATTTCAAGTTGTGAACAATTTGGTTCATTTAGAGTGTAATTTAGATAGTACAATCTTTTATTTTTTGTTTTTTTTTAATTTAGAAAAGATGTTTATTTTTACATTTAATATGATATCGGTTTTATTTAAATACTTTCACATCCAATTAATATAGTGATAACTTTCATTTTGCTTTTTAATTATATATTTGATTGTTTTATGTAATTTTATTTAGGTTATCTTAATCCTTTTCTTACCGTTGTGATATATGTAGAGTTAGGTATCTAATTAAATTTCTTCATCATTTTTTATGTGCCAACACTGAAAAATAAAACATTGACCAATCAAACAATTCAATGAAATTTGGAAAATGATAATCCAGCCTCAAGTTAAAAAAAATATTAAATTTTTTTACGCCATATACTAATCTATGATAGAATTCTATATACTATGATAGCGCAGTATATACTACGTTATCATAGCATATAGGGCTGCAAAACGATGTAAAATAGACTGACGCTCGGAAAATGATACATCCAGCTCCCATTGCAACGCTCAATGAAATTTAGATTCCACATAAAATAATTCCCAGTAAAATAATCAAATGGGACTGATGTAATTTACATTTGTAGTAGGTCCAATTATTGTATTCCAATATTTTATTTTTCATTAAAATATGGAAAATGCTACACTAAGTTACATTCACTAATCAAAACTTAGACCTCACATGTTTTCATTTTTTTAAAATAGTAAACATCATCCAATGAGATATATCATTTGATAAAAAGTGCATATCGTTCATTTCGAGTTGAATGAACCTATTTTTAGTAAATGTAAGAAAAATTTAGTGAGGTATATACATCATCTAACGAAGTATATGCTTCACTAAATCTGTAACGAGGTATGTAGGTCTGTGTTTTGAACTGAGAAAAAAACTAATTGTAGCTGTAGCAGCACTCTTAAAATATACGTTATAGTGCACTTTTGCATTGTTTCACAGTTTTATTTATTTTTATCTTACCAAACGAAAATATATATGATTTAAGTGCATATAATTCATTAGAATATATTCTTCATTATGAAAATACATCATTCTTTATATCAAGTATTCACCTTAAAAAAAGGTTTTTTTTAATGTTATCATCAAAAAATATATTATTTATTTTTATACCACCCAAATAATATATTTATTTTTATACCATTTGAATTTTTCTTAATTCAAAAATATGTCCCTCTATTATTATTTTTAAACCAAAACCAAATTTAACAAGAGTAATTCTTCACCAAGAAGTGAAAATGACAAAAATAATTAAGATGAATATGTCATGATGTAACATAATTAATCTCATGTTTTTCCAAATCAACCATGTTCCATGAGTCATTTCTCTCCGTCACCCCTTCTCAATCTTACACCTTCTTTCCTCTTTTTTATTTATTAATTAAGACCTTTTTTAATAATTTGTATATATATGATTAGTTGTTCACAAATTAATTTACTTTTATTTATTTTTATTAATTTAAGTATTAACAATTACCATGCCTTTTCTAATAAATAATATTATGGTTTTTTTAGATGAAATTTATCATTTTCATATTAAAATTAATATATTTGTTTTTCATGGTATAATACTAAATTGGGAAAAATCAATATAACCCTCTATAATCTTAATTAAATCGATTTTAATCCCTATAAATCCTTAAATCACGATGGATTCCTATATTCTACTGTAGTAAATGATTTTAGTCTCCAAATTAAAAAGTATGTAAAAAAAAGAGAATTTTCTATAAATATTTGTCCAACTAACAGAATTTTAAAGTGTAAAAAATCAAAATAAGTCTTTTCTATGACCAAAAATATCATTGAGATTCTAAAATTTTTTAGGTTTGTGAAGGAGACACAGAGAGAGGTCAAATGAAAGGAATGATATTTTAGTAATCTAACAAGTCTAGTTATAGTTAACTACAAATTTGCTTACTTGAGATGACAACAAAGACTAAAACAACAATTTCTTAATAAGACACCGAATTGTGAATTTTACAAGAACAAACCGATTTAGATTTAGCTAAGTTTACATGGAGTCGTACCAATTTTTTCCTAATAAATATTGTATTTGGTAAAGAATAATATGCAAAATAAAAATAAGGTTCGTCGGTCATTCAATAGAAATTTTGATGAAAGTTAACTAGGATAGTAAAATGCATAATTTTTAAATAACCTAACTGTATATGAATAAATAGATTAATTGTAGTAGTATAAAAATAAATAGCATATTTTTTAATGGTATATATACAAAAAAAAGACCCTCAAAATATCAAAAAAAGAGAGACTATACGGAACATTATCCTTCTTATAAATATAAAATAGAACATGGATAATATTTATGAGTCTATGCCCTTCTCTGGGGGGGGGGGGGGGGGGGGAGGACAAGTAATTCAAAGGCTGGGACAGTGTGTTTAATCATCCCATGTGAGGCTTTTTTTTTAAGGCTGAAAGAATGGCCACCCAACCCAAACCAACTCCACCCCATGTGGACCACCCAACACCAAAGACAAAAGGACACAATCAACCAATACAGATATCATATCTTATATCATTTTCAATAAAAAGAAAAAAAAATGGAGATGAAGAAACACCACATAACAATATCTCTGTGTGATGTGCGTTTTTCTTCCATAGTGCTGTCACCCTCACTATCCTCCCATTCAAATAAAAACAGACCCCACAAAACACTTGCATCTTTGAGAAGAGGACAGTCAAATAACCCCCCCAAGTTGGCTCTACAGCTGCTTCAATAATTCTCTGATAATCAACACACTCCCACACCTTTTTAAAACATAAGAAGATAACATTGAATATATAACAAGCCACAGAGAGAGATATGGAAAGATTTGAAACACGTGTTCGACCCACCGACAGAGAATCAGAGGCCTTGAAGAAGGGAAAAGAGAAGAAGAAGAAGAGGAAGACATGGAAGTGAAGTCGTAATCGGAGACCTGAAAAACGGGGAGAAAAAGACGTGAGACCATTTTCACGTCTTAATGAAGGGAGGGGAGAATCCATCAATGAAAATGACTAGATCACATGGTGGTGGTGGGATTCGGAGACCTAGTGGAAGAGAACACGGCAGAACAAAAGTCAGATTAAAAATCAGTTTGTATTGTTGGAAGGGAACCAAACCAGTACATACGGATTGTGAAAAATCCGACCAGCTACTCTTCCACATAGACAAGAAGAAGAAGACAGACTTGTATAGACTAAAACAAAATTTAATAAACATATCGCTAAACAAGATTCATAAAGTCACCCAAACTGTAGTGGATGGAAAGTTAGTTCAAGGGCAGTCTACACATGGAAAATATAATGAAAGACAAATGGAACTAAATGCTATTATCATAAAACTACACGTAGTCCTCTGAAATACGTGTTGTATGCATATAGAATTAAGTTTGGGCCAACAGATATATTACATAACTGGGATGTAGCTTAAGCAACTTACTTGGTGATTCTGCCCTTAACATTGGAGAAAAAACCATTAATCTTGCGAATCACAGATCATACTATTCATTTCTCTTCCTCCACCTCTTCATCTATACGATCCTTTCATTTTCCTTTTCTTCAGTAATCTAGAGACCCCACTGAAGTGATCCCAGAGTTCAGGTTTCTGGAGTCCTGACGGCTCACATAGTCGTCGCAGCTGCTATTTGAAAGCCTCCTAATTGGGACCGCATTGGGAAGCTCTGCACTTTCCTTGCCCATTTGCTGCACTTCTTGTGGAGAGAGTATCTTGATGTACCCGACATTATTCACAAACTCCCTGAAAGAATCAAACAGTTCAATTTCTTGGTGCGGATGCATGGTTACCCAAAACTGAATATCGCAGTTCCCAAATTTTATTTTTTCAGCTAGAATAAAAAATGAAACAGATTCTCTGCATGTGGAGTGTGTGAGAGGATGACAATGTTGAACCATATCAAGCAAAAGTTGACATGATCCAGAACAAGACGAGCACTCCCTTACACTTGTATATGAAGTTTAAAATTTCCTTGCCTATATTTTAAAAGTAATCTAGTATTCTTCACTCTTGAATGACACTAGCCGTTAGGAACTCCAGTTAATTAATGCCAGGCCTGACCGATACTCCGAATTATTGATTAATTCACGTATTAAACGCACACTTTTCATTGAAGTTTAATTTTCACATACATCGCGTCTCATTAACACTACATGTCATATATTCAATAATTCACATATTAAATGACTAAATATGGATTGAATTAAATGCATAATGCATATTTCATTTGTACAACATTATTAAAACCAAAAAGGAAAAAAAATGATCTCACTAGGTTTTGTTGTGCTAGTTTATATTGTCGGTTTTTGATGTTTTGCCTAAATGCAGATATTGTAGCTGTAGTTCAAAAGAATTTGTAATGTATCCATGTTATAACATCATTGAGTATCATAAAACTGATAGAAATACCGGAAATAATACCACATTGCGAATATTTATCCTTGCAGAATTATTCCAGAATTTCAAATCAGTGACAAGGATGCCAAGTGATCAAGAAAAGGAAGAAGAAGAAAACCATAATAGAAAATTTTAAAAGAAATGACTTACTGCCAAGGGTCATCACCGAGGAGAAGAACGTCATTCTCCCGGTCGACGAATACAAGCTGCCAGCCTGATCTCATGGGGTCCTCCAATTTGCCTTCAAGGCTGAACATCTGAGCAAGCTCACTACGCAGCTCATGATAGCTGTTGAACCTGGTGATGTCCAGTGACCTGCCGAAGGACCCCGATTTGTAAACCTGCCAACACCAGTAATACCAAGTAATTCAGGAGAAGATCATGTAATAAATCAAGAAAGATTGATAAAAGTAATCTATCAAATCAATAATGTCCTATTTGTGCACTCAGAATACTGTATAAGAGAATGCAAACATCCACAATTTTGGAAGAGTAAATGAGCAACCCCATGATATTCCAAGTACTAAAACGCAGAACATGATCTGATATTGAGTCAAAGATTGAATAGTGACTTTAGTAGAGGAGAGAGAAATTAAATTGTTCACCTTCACAAAGGTTCTGTTTGGTGGGTTAACTTGACCCACGTTTTCTGCACAATTCAAAAATCCTGATTCGTCCAAGCAACTGGAAGTTGTAATTGTTGGATTCAGGGTGAAATCATTTCCTGTGGTGCTGAGAAAATTAGAAGCAGCAAATGGCATGGATGTTGAATCATTTTCGCTGCAAACACCCCTAAGGTTCGGCACTCCATTTTGGGCCAGTGGTGACGAATTGTCTAGGCTAACTCCAAAGAGTTGATGACCATGGGTATCGGTGCTTCCTTCTTGATCAACTGAGCATTCTCTTGTAGGAAATGGCGGCAGTGACACAAGGTTTTGAGAGACCGAGTGAGAACTGCTCAATTGTTCCACATGAGGCAGAAGGGACTGAGCTCCACCAGAAGGGAGCACAGATTCGACTGCCATTCTCTTGGGAGACAACCATGTAGTTGAAGGGATTGGTGGGTTGGATCTTGGAAAGTTAAGAAGCTGGGATGCTTCTTCTGGAGAAAGTGAGCTCAAGATGCTCTGTAGTGAAGACAAGTTGGGATTTATTGCAGAATCCCCATTGGAGTCTGGAAAGTTCTGCTGCTGCAACAATGAAGAGATATTCTGTAGGGATTGTGGCTGGGACTGTGAGGCTGAGTTAAGCTGAGACAGGGCCGAAACAGAAGTTGGAATCTGTTGTTGCTCAGACAGTTGCTGGTGCTGCTGTTGCTGTTGACCATTTAATGAGTGCCAATGCTGCAGCTGTTGATGAATAAGGTGAGATTGGATCTGATTCTGCATCTGATTATCTTGAATAGACTGAATGAATGTTTGCTGCAATTGTGATTGTGCTGGCTGCAGTATCTGCCTTGATAATAGAGAAGTGGATGCACTGGGTAAGTTTTGAGGCTGCTGAAATTGCAGGATAGCAGGAGATCCCTGCTTAGAAGGATCAATGCTCCTCATTTCCTGAAGTGCTGCGGCAGCCATTGCTTGGTACATATCTGGTTGCAGTCCAAGCAAGGATGCATCAAAGCTAGATTGCATCCAAGGTGTGACTCCGATACCTTGAAAATTAAGAGACTGAATCGCTCGATCTCCACCTCCCCGAAACCACATGAGAGGAGAATTCAAGCCAATCTCATCCTCCTTCCCACCTGCAGGAATCAGACATGAGACTGGGTGCTTGAATTAAAAAATAATGATTTTATCTTCAAATTGACGATCCGCATCAGAGTTTATACTTTCCTGAGTTCTATATATCACGACGCAAAAAAAAAAGACTTATAGTATACCATGGAGAGAAGGTAGTCCTGCAGGCCATGGACGCTTGAGCCTAAGAGGAAATGGTGAAGGATACATGGGAAATGTTGTTAAGGGTTCAATCTCCCAAAGGGAAACTCTTGGTTGCCTCTCACCCGCGGTTGATTCATCCCAACCAACCTGCATGAAGTGATTGCAAATTATGTAAAATGATTGCAGAATTCATCTTAAAAAATAAGCACTACGTGAAAAAAGTTTAGCAGAGAAGTATCCTTTCAAGTCTAATAATGAGAGAGTGAACTACATTTGCAGCATAATCACCTTCACTGAACGCCAATGCGAGTTTGGCCAACGAACAGGATCTAAGTCGCTAATCCCTGTGATAGTGCCCATGTACCTAAATGTAACCAATCCACATGATTGTAAAATGAAATACCCACAGCGACCATCCAAAAGTAAAACTAAAATTTGACTGGAATGAAGCACCAAAAAAAATGCATATCCGTGCTAGATAACAAAGCACCCAAAAAAAAGGAAAGGAAACCAAAATATAGCATATATCACATCATCAGCATATAAAATTCTGGGGTTTTGAAACATACCGCCGCACGCTTGACTCTTCTGTCTCAAACAACATCCGAAAACGCATGCCCACAGAAACACAGGTGTGGTAGACTGCTTTAGCATATTTGGCTAGTGGTATGATAAACTCAGACGGGCTTGCTCTGAAAGAATTGGAATGGAAAGGTGAATTGTTGACGCCTAGAAAGCCTGTTAAATTATAATGCAATTGGATAATAAGGAAAGCTCAACATCATATATTTAATCATCCATAATCCCTACCTTGGGTTATAGAATATGGTAAAACGACTATTTGTAGCAGCAGCATGAGCTGCTGCAGCAAGAAGCCCTATATGCATGCTGTCACTTGAAAGGACTGATGAAGGCATTACTGTTTGCGGTCGATTGGCACGGCGGATACCCAAGAACAACTGGTTGTTCTCATTCCTGATAGAGAAACGAACTTCAAACGTTAATTAGGTAACTCCAATATAAACCATAATATTATGTGCACGGAAATATCAGAAAGGAAAAACAGTACCATATAAAAAGGACTGAGTCACCAGCAACTAGCCTCTTTGCGCTTACAAACACGCTCCACCCTGTTGTGAGAAGGTGTCTCTTTGGTTGACCTGCAAAAGAAACGCCAATTTACACACTGATACAACTGGAAAGCACAGAAAAAAAAGTTGGCAATATAGATAAGTGTGTGTCATGGTTGGATTTTACTCCCACAAGCAAAAGCTTCAACAAATATACAACTGAAAAAGAAAAGAACACACAAAGGAACATTGAGGCCAATAGTCTAAGGATGAGATATATTCTAAGGATCCTTGTGTAACTTCTACCATTAATTGTGATGACCAGGAGGACAACTAACAAACTATCTTGATCAAAGGGCACAAACATTTTGGGTTATGTATGTCAGGAACGATACCTACACACCTTCATAAAAATAATATCTTAAAATAAATCAATAGGAAAAAAGGAAATAAGAAGATATATTAAGGGCATATATAGATTCATCCATAGCTATCATCATAATTTATCACAAAATGAACAACATTATAATGCATGTATGGAGCATATGCCATCCATTCAAAAATCACTGATCAAGCGTCAATGAAGTATACAACAACACATGTTTTCAAACATGACTGGGTCTGGAACAAGACAAGCCATTAATGATATACTCACTGTATGAGAGGCAGGAAATCAGAAAATAGTCAACATGTATATATGGAAGTTTTCGTCCCAACAAATGATGAACTAATAACAAATTTCTCAGCTGCTTGTCTTTGATTCAATAAATTCAGACAGTTTTGTTCCACCAATCATTCCATGGAGATTACCATTTAAAATACAACCTATTTCATCTTGGTTTAAGATTCATGGATGCTAACATCAGTTCAAACGAGACAATTATGATGCCATGGGGCATGGGCTAACTACTTGTGAGTGATGGATAAGATCAGTGCTTGAGAAGTTGATTTACTTGTGGTTCTACATTAAACTCTTAACAACTTACCGCGAAATATGTGGCGGAATTTCCACTCATTTTCATGAAGATCCCTTGCAATCAACTCTTGGGCAGGAGGTGTCTGGGAGAAGTCCTGAAATGATGTGCAAAATGAAGATTGTCAATGGATCTTAAGAAACCATCTTCAAGTGCTAGGAAATGACAAGGCCATAAGTTCAATTCTCATCTACAGAGAATATCATGCAACAATGACTTACCAATGGAGGGAAAACTTTTTCAGCTGCACGACGAGGAACAGAAAATCCTCCATGGGTACTAGTATCACTGGCCGTCAGCGTTTTACAGAAATAATTGGTTGGCTGTTTGCTGGGGGCCCCCAGCTCAGCTGGTAGATACACATCTTTTTGCTCTTGCTACACAAAAAACACAGGAGCCAGTGTGAGAAAAAGAAAATGATAGATGAATCAGACAGAAAGAAAATGTGAATGATGCAGTATTCAGTACCAGGCTTAACGGTTGCAGTGTCATTTGTGCGTATACTTCATCAGTTTCCACATCCGCCTGAATTTTGGATTTTGTTATATCTCACCAAACATTAGTGCAAGGATAAAAAAAATTGCAATAATAACTACAAGAAACATGGGAATCTTACATGCATGGTTACATTGTGGAGTTGGCATATCAACTGAGGTGGTAAGCTAGGGTAATTGGGTATATGTGTATCGACTTCCTTGTTAGTTGATGCAGCTACCTGCAGTGAAAATATGCAGGATATAAGATTGATGTATGATAAATGTAACAACAAAAAAAAAGAATTATTTCATCACGCTGGCTTACAAGGAATAATTGCTTTCGTTACACATATACTAACCTGCTCACTATGACCCTGTGGGAAGTAGACTACCCGGCTCCCAACAGCCGGTAAGGACACAAGAGGACCAGCACATGCATGCCATAGTTCAGAATTTAGAACTCTCTTCTCACCTGGAATACAATCAATGGCAACAAGCATTGTAACCATAGTTTAAAAAACCATAGGCAAGGATGTAATCCATCAGTGATGCACATAGAGCCAAAATGAAGAAAGAAAGAAAGAAAGAAAGAAAGAACAAGAAAAACCAAACGATTGCATGATGCCCATGTGAAAGATCATTCAAAAAAAGAAATATGAATAAATGGTAAAAGACAATTGATGATCTTTGGAAGCAGAATGAACATTAGGATCGTTCCATCACCTAAAGGGAAAGATTGGATTCAATGATGTTGACAGATAACAAGCACCGCTTATGTTAAACTAGTTCAACGAAATGATCTGTCTCACACTCTGCATTTAAAACATAGGATCAAGGCACATACCAACATAACCGGACATCATCCAACTCTTTCGCTTAATGCTTACAGGCAGATTCATCGATTCATGAGACATTGAATGCAAACCTTATACAAGTGTTTATGCGTCTAAAGTATGCAAGCTTCATGGGTTGATAACATTTCAGAGTATAGAAAAAAAATTTCGAAGTTTAGGAAGTGAGTGATGGGATTCCTATACCAATGTGAAACAACATACCAATTGGCCTGACATCAATAATGTTTTAACCATTTCATCAGATGTGTGTAGCACCGATGCAATGGTGATGCATAATACCCAGAAATCAAAATAAACATAAGCAAAAACAACATCAACAAAAAAAAAATCAAAAGCTTTACCTTCTTGAGCCTGATGAGAGAGACCACCGGATGAGGAGAGCCTCATCGATACAGAACCGTGTGATCCGCTCGCAGCTTTTACAAAGAACAATCACTATATTCACCAACTTCAAAAAAAAGGGGGTCCAAACTAAAATCCTCCTCAAATGGAAAACTTATCAAGAGAGCTTCTCAAGTCAGAGACTTCACGAGACAAAGCCGCGGTTTTTCCACCTCCTCCACTTACGAAAACGACAACCAAGGCAACAACAACTCCTCACTCCACAAAACGACCATCCCTATCTATTTCAAACCTCACCTTCCTTTCAAACAAGTACTTTATAATAAAACCCAACTTTCCGCCCTATAAATTCTCTTCAGCCGAAGCCGGTTCCGCTGCAAAGCTCAACCTTCCCGAGTCTCATCAGTTCAAAACCCTCTCGATCAGAACCTCCAAATGCAGCTTTCAAGTAAAAAAGACCGAACTTTCCAAAAACCCTAATCTCCAACTCTCCACCAGATGAAAGTACAGCCACTTCGAGAAGCCCTAACCCGACCTTCTCTAAAGACCCCCCCAAAAACCTGCAACAGAACACACAGAACCGCAGATCTCTCTATTTCTCTCCCTCGACAGAGCTCAACAAAGTTAAACCCTGGAAGAAGACCTCTCACAGCCGGATCTCAACCTCCGGAGGTCGAAATGGACGGCCTAGATTCGACGGCGACCTCAAACAGGCACTCGGAACCCTCAAAGAACTTTCTTGGACGCTGTTTTATGAAGAGCGATCGATCGATCGAAGGAAACAATTAAAGAGAGAGATTTTCAGCGAAGATCGATTGATTTTTCGGAGATCGCGATTTCCTTCTAAAATTTTCGATTTTGTTTTAAAAATACTTTCTTTTTTTATCTCTCTCTCTATCGCCGCCATATTTATGTGTAGAGACAGAGACTGTCAAAACACAGACAGACAGACACAGAGAGAGAGAGATTCTCGCTATTCCTTCTCTGCCCCTACTTTTTCCATATATTTACGGGAGTGCCACTGGGAGCCGCTTATAAAAACTCGTGGGACACGGCGTGTAAGAGAAAACTTCAAATAACCCCCTGACTTTTCTTAAATTTCATATAACCTTCTGAAAACACCTATGTAAATTTAAATAGCCCAGTCCCTTAAGTTAAAATTTCTTTTGACAGATGAAGAATATTATGTGAATATTCCGTTTAGTTAATTTTATAGCAAAGAATCCTACAATTTGTTAAAATGTGAAAAATAAAGATTTTATCCATTTGAATATATTATAAAACTCTATTTATAAAAATAAAATCGTTATTTACAGAGTATTTTTCACATTTTTAACATATTTTATAAGCTTTTGATATATTTTGTTTTAAACAATAAAAATTTTCTTCATTTATCAATGTAATTTTAATTTTTTTAGATTTACATTGATTTTTTAGGGGGTTATATGGATTTCGAGCACACGGGGTTGTTCAGTGTTAAATGGATTTTCCCATAAAGGAACTCTTTGATAATGTCACTCCCAACTTTTAGATGTCCGCGAATACTGACCGGTGATGACCGGTCATTTACGTGATGGTTGGTTTGAGTGGCTGTCAGGGGTTGGAAAAGTTTGAGATGGGACGGGTTGGCAATGAATTCACCACGTGTTTCTTTTTTTGTATTTCTTGATAAATGTGTATACGTACGAATATACGTACGCGTACGGTAAATACGTACGAAAGTAAGTACGTGAAAATGAATTGATCTAATTGTGTCCGGTGGTTCCTTACAGTGGGTAGTCATTGTCTTTTCGGTTAGGCCGGACAGTTATTACTTGTCAGTAGTGACTGTAATAAAGCAAACATAAGTAGATGGTTGTTTTTTTTTTATAAAATATATATATTCAGATTAGAAAATATAAAAAAATAACATTGGTAAAAATTCAATTAATGTTGGTAAAAAATTAATTTTAGAAAATATAAAAAATCAACATTGGTAAACAAATACTCATTTTTAAAACTACCATGAACAAAAGAGAGAAATTACTTTGTTTTAAATGTCATGGGAAAATAATATTTTTTCAAAAATAAATTTTAGGAACATAAAGGCCTCTTTAAAATAAATTTTAATTGAATAAATACCAATGTTCTAAAAAGTGTTAAGCGCTAGTAAGACAGTCAGGGAGAGACTAAGGATTAATCGGCTGGTCGGGGATTAAGCAAGAATTAATCGGTTGCTTTATAAATAATAAAAAGCATATATATGTACATATATTTAATAATATCATATATATATTTTTAAATAAGAAAAAAAATGTTTAAAATAAGGATGATAAGGAATTATAATACTCTATGTATAAAATAAACATTTTTTAATGATATAATAATAAAAAAATCATATGCAAACTTCAAGTGATATACGGATAATAAACACTTCCAATTCCATGAGTTTCGAGGTTTTATTTCAGCGATGTAAACACCAAGCAATAGTTTTCACTCAATGTATTCTTGGTCAAAATATGATGTAGGCTATATGAAGGGAAAAAAAATACTTTTATCATTGTTTTCATAACCTAATAATCACGATATGATATTAATTAGGAGGAGGAGGAGAACAGTAGGAGAAGAAATAAAAAAAACAATTAAAATAAGTTTTAAAAAATCACTGATGGGATCGTTTTCTTCTTCTCTCTCTTTTCGCACTCGTCGAACCGTTGTCGGCTTGTCGAAATTGTCGCTAGTGGTGGAAGATGGTCTGCCTGGGGTCCCAATCGGGTGATGGAGGTGGTTGTATTCGGGTTGGGCAAGGATCCGACCCAACTACATCCACATTTTTATTAAAATTGGGGTGGGGCTATTTGCACCCCTCTGTTTGCTGAGCACACCCCGTGTCTGAGCACACCCCACCCAAATAACTTGGGTTCCGTACACACCCCAGTATTTATATAACATTTTACTTTCCACTGCACACCCCACTACAAACCCTAAAAACTTAGGCAAGAGGAGGAGGAGGAGGAGGAGGAGGAGGAAGAGGGTGGGGTTGGGGCGGAGGGTGGGGCTGGGGCGGTAGGGAAAAGCGCATCTGAGAAGATACGTTGGCAGTCCTTGACATCCACGAAGAGGCGGTGATGAGGGTCGTCCGATCAAAATCGACGCCGGAAAGGTGTGTTTTTTTCACGGCGAATGCATGGAAGTAGTGTTCGTGGAGGGAGTGATGGGCATAGGTGGAGACGAGGTAGACCAGGAGACGAGGTTGGGGGGGATGGAATCGAAGATGTGAACAAGTTATCCTTCTTCTGCACGCATAGACACTACCAGTGTCGACGGTTTCACATTTTGTAGACATTCCATGTGTCAATCATTTCAGAAAAAAAAAATTTAACATTTCATTTGTCCCTCCAAATCTCCACAAAAAATTAACAAATTGATTGTCTCTCTCACCTCCTTTCAATGGCTTCAAAGAAACGTTTCTTATATCGGAGGATTTAAGCAATTGGGAATGTTAATGAGTAGTTTGTTATTTTGTTTTATGGTTGGTTGTTATTGTTGAGTTTCTTTCAATCCTTTATCGTTACATGATAAACCATATTGCAGCTTTTTTAACACATTAATATTTTTTTTAATGTAGCGTACCGTGTAAAAACTGTATATTTGTTTTCACATAGACTACCGCATTAGTAAAAACTTAGTCAAAACATACTTGTTTCACTTCTGTTCTGATCGACTGTATAAGTGTCTAGAGATCACATATACTTAGACACATCAGATGTCTACCTAATTAGTTAAAATCTACGGGTTTCATCTCTGATCTGATAGACTGCAACAGTGTCTAGGTAATACAAATACCTAGACATTTCAGGTGTCTTACCTATTTCAGAATCTACAAGTTTCACTTATGCTCCCATAGACTGTTGCAATGTCTAAGGATTACAAATATCTAGACATCTTATGTGTCTAATCTATTTCAAAATATACGAGTTTCACTTCTATTCTCATAGACATCAGAGGTGGCTATAGATTACACATACGTAGACACTCCAGGTGGCTAACCTTTTACAGAATGGGTGTCTTTAGTACCCATTTATAAATGGATCTTCAAATGCTAAACCATTTAAAAGGGGTGTGAAAAGCAAATAGAGGGGTGCAAATAGCCCCACCCTTAAAATTGGTTGATTCAGGCGACCGATTAAGGGCTGACCTAGGGGGGCGATTTCCTCTTCAGCGGAGCGAGGGCCGATTCCTCCTAGGCAAGCGCTTAATCCCCATCCAGACTCGCTTTTTAAAACATTGATAAATAGAGGGTTAAAATTTTTTATATGTAAAATATTAAAAAATTACAAGTTAAAATCAAATGTCAAGATCTTTAAAAAAGAAATTATAGTGGTAGAAAATTCCCTTAATAGAATCTTGTCACATTAATACTCACATTAATGAACAAATTCAAATCAACAAAAAAATCTTTCAATCCTGTAAAAATTTACAAATACATCAATAAGAATAAATAGAGATACCAAAAAAACATTTAAAATGACAAAAAAAAAGTTAAAAAAAGAAGAATTGACTCCATAGTCAAAAGATTTTTGTAAGTCTCCAACCCTCTTTAATCATCAGTTGAATCTTCCATCAATTATAGCTGTTTAAAAAATCATTATAACACAAATTAATTATCAACAATGGAGTTTCTCGTGCCACTTCACAATAAGTTTATCTACAATATATAAAACACACCAATTTTTGGATAATTTTAATTAGTCTCCCCTTCCAAATCCAATGGCAAGCATTACATAACACACACACACACACACAAAAAAGAGCATTACATAACACACACAAAATAAATAAATAAATAAAATTGTCTATCTAGCCAGGCCAATATGTGTAACCAAAGGTCCAAAACCATTCAAGATGGGAGAACACTGTGGATATGTTATATAGCCATTCAACTTGTCATTCTTAATTACTCTTCATTCATCTAAGTTGGGTCAAGTTTGTTCTGGTTTTTTATTCCTCTTCAGCAATATATTCTAACTAAATTTAGAAGTAACATACACTCAATATGCCAATCCTATAAAGCAAACCAAATATTGTAAAGTAAAATAAGTTATCATCCGGCTGTTTTCAAATTAGATAATATAGTTTGAATTGGATAAGGGATAATTTTGTTAATATTGGGTAAGAGATAAAAAGTGTTCAAAAGAAAAAGGTTATATTTATTTAATTTTTATATTCAATTTTACTGGTGGTTCAAGACACATACAAAAGACTTATTCTATATTCCACCTAAAATAATTCCGATCAAAATTATGCTTTTGTAACCAAATAAGCCTCTCCTTTGTGCACTTGACACAATTTAATTAAAGAAAAAATATTGTAATCCAACCTATTTACCTATTAGTGTAATTGACAACATAGACTCATCTAAATTTCCAATTCAGATCATTTGTTCATTTTGAAAATTGCATTAAAATTAGTATATCGTTAAAAACACATCATTTAGTGGTCATGTATAATCAGATTAATGAAAATCATACATTGAGAGTTTTGGATAGTCTCCCACAAAACATTAGAAATGAAACAAAAACAAATAAGCACAAAAGTACTCCTAAGCAAAAAATATGTTTTTTTATACCACAATGAAAGCCTTTAGAGTGCCGGTACACTCATTCCATTTTACAGCTTCATTTGTAATCTAAAATCAATATCTCACCCACCTATATACTATATAGTGTAGTATATATGTCATACACAATCACAGTGTATACTACATTATCATGACGTGTAAAAAAATTTAAAAATTAGTTTTTCAAAAAAAAAAAAAAAAACAATGGTGTACCTCAATGTATTCACTTTTTATAATGTTATATACTTCAATAAGTGAGTGTATATATTAAAAAATACGGTGAGGGTACACATAGGATTGAACATATTTGCAAGCCTTTAATAGGTCCCTTCTTTCATGACAAATTAAGGATGATCAAGAAATAAAAAAGAGAGGTTAAACTCAACCTTGTTTTCAACACTAAATGTAGTATGTATTTTTTTATGATTTAAAATATAATATACTTCATGTAAATAATTATGTATTTTATAATAATGTTTTGTAAAAAAATTGCGCCTCCTATAATGTTGCCATACTTATGAATATTAATTCCCAATTAATAACTTAATATTTGAGGTTGATCAAACAAATATTTAAAGATCAAATCAAATACTAATTAGTGGATATTGATTGAGTCCCTTATTCCGTCTTGTCTCTAAAAAATCAGAGAGATCCACATTAATTCACATGATATATTTTAGGGATTGCATAGATTTAATTCCATCCCTAAAACTTCTAAAATACAAGTAAAAAAAAGTGTCCCCCCTCTCTTTTTTGTGCGTCCCACTTCGTGATGCCAATTAGATCATCTTCTCTTTTTTATAGTGCACTGATCCAATTGACAAAATCGAACACCCCCATAAACTTATTTATAGAATATTTAAAAAAATTATATCACAAATGAATGCATCCAAATAATGAGTTATATATATTGACCCTCAACCGTGCCAAGTATAAGTTTGTCTTGAGTCAATGTGCCCACACATTCATTTCACATACTTCTTAGGGGACAATGTGACAAAACTAATTTGGGGTCTGTACACATTGGTCACCGTCCAAGTATAGCTTATCCGCGCCCACCAAACAGCACCCCCAACCCCCCAAAATCTCTTCCAAGGTGGTGACGTCACGATCCACAGACCCTCCCGGGCCCTCACAAAAGTAAAAAAAGGAAACTTCGGTCCCCATGCACGTGCGCGTGAATTCCGAGGCGGCCCACCTTGCCTTGACTTTCGCGCACCACACGCCCACATCGGATATACTTATCCCGGATAAGGATACGCCAACCCAACTCCATCGTGAGGGTATTTTAGACATTTTGCGTTGCTGTATCTATTCGGTTTTTCGGAGGGGCCACCGAAATGTGAACACGTGGCGAAATATTGACTGTCCAATTGAAAATGAGGTACGTATCTTGACGGCTGATATGACGCGACACGCGCTATGTTTTGTTTTCTGTTTTTTTTTATTATCTCAGATTAATTTTAAATTTTTTTATAATTTTTTTTATTTTTTGAGTCACTGTATTTTTAAGGATAAACAGTTTATTTTCGGTTTAATTCCAATATGCACGTGTTTTGAATTTTTTAAAAATAATATATTACGTCTAATGAGATAAATACTTTTATGAAAAATGAAGCATATATTTCAATAAATTATATGGGTGCATTTATAAAAAATGTAAAAAAATTCTTTTAAAACATATGTTTGTTAACATGAGCATATGCGTCTTTAATTTTTCATTGACTTGACACATATAGGGTTAAATTGGGGTTGGAAACGGATTTGGGTGTAACACCTATTTTTCAACGGGTGTGGTTATACTTATCCCACAAGTTATTCTACTCACCCCGTTTATTTCTAATATCTAATCTACCTCATGAGTTCGACATAAACGCATGTCGAACCAATTTAAACACAGATGATATCGTATATGTTAAATAGGAACGGACTAAGGTTTCTGATTTTCGATCAACATGATTCATGTCGAACCACCTTAAACACATAAGACATTATCTATGTTGAACTGAAAATAAGGTTTCTAAGGTGGGATAATGACAAATAACCGGGATGAGTTGAATAACTCGTGGGGTGGCTGTTACCGCATCCTTTTTTAATACATGAATACACTTTCCAAGTTGAGGATCTTGTGTTTTTTTTCTCTTTACTTATCCTATTTTAAATTAGAGAATATTATTTTATATATTTTTATACATTTGTGATTGTTGTTATACGAAGGGAAATGACATACCGAATTATCAAAGATTGAGATATTTATCTTGGGAGAGTGATGTGTATACTAAGCCCTCGTTTAGAAAGGGATAGGATTTATGATATGATATACATTTATTCAAGCATAAGTGAATATAAATAAGAATAAAATGATTTTGTATTTGGTTGTGTTTTGAATTATTCTCGTTGATAAATGTAAGAATAAATGTTTTGTTATTTGGATAAAATGTAAATAAAATATAGATAAATATTTAAAAAGGTAAAAAAAACAATGATAGTTGATTTGACAGGTAATTTATAAGAGGTGATGACAGTTGATTTGATAGTGGACCCACATATTCTTTGGGTGGAATACCCTATGATAACTTTAATTCAGGGTTGATTGGAATCCATATATCACTTTATACCAGTTTATTCTGACATACTTTATCAGGGTTATCAAGGACAAACAAACATACCAAATTCTAATATGAGGTTATCCAAGGGCTTATACCTAAAACAAACAGGAAATGACATTCTGTCAATTACAAAATAACATGGTGATGCGTGCTAGACTTTGTCGAAGTGATATAAACCTTTTCTACCACTCTGGCAACTATAAATTAGTGTTGTTCCCCTTCACAACTTCACCCTTTTTTTCTGCTTTGTTGATTTTATTTTACTTATTTTCGTTCTTCAGTATCCTCTTATCTCCATTGGAACATTTTTTTTATTTTAATTGAATGAAAATGTTCACATTTAAAAAAAAAACCATGTAAATTATTTTGCAACAGTACATTCTCAAATACGTGTACAGTGATAATTTGGGAAATATTTCTAGAATAAAAACCACATATATAGAATTAAATTACATTCAAAGGATCTAAAAAATTAAACAATAAAAAATAATTAGAATTATAAAAAAAAGTTGAACATGTTTTTTTGACGATTATTTGGATTTGGGGAGGATGACGTCGGCTGAGGGCAATAAATCGGTCCCTAGTTCCGAGTATATCAATATTTATTTATTATAAATGACTTTTTTAATCGAGCCAGCCTTGGTTTTAGCTTTGACTGGTGTTGACTGATAAGGGTAACTTGCACGGTTTGATTGTATTGATTGAACATTTTCTGTATTTATAGAAAGCTATTTTTATAATAATGCAATCAAATAAAAAAATTGAGATAGTTTTTTGAAGACATATTTTATGTAAATAGTATTAAAATCTGTATTTTTCAAAAATTGTGGGAGAGCAGCTTCCTGCATAATCATATTTGAGCTCAACGTTTGCAAGAAATCAGTTTTGCATCGTGCAACCAAACGCTGCTAGTCAAATATAACTCAGTTCATAGTTGTTATGAGGTTCATACCTCATTAAAAATTTTTTTGTATGTTTTATAATAAATAATAATGTTAGGGACAACCTCGTCGATAGTTTCAAAGATAGTCCATATGTTTTTGAATTTTTAATAATAGTAAACTTTATCTAATGAAATATATGTTTTGATAAAAAAAATTATATTACTCTATCTTCTTTTTTCTTTTCTTTTTTGATATTATAGGTACCTCCAATAGCTTATCTTTCGGCCAGTGTGCCACGGTCCCACAGAAAAATTTTCACATATAAAAAAAACTTTAACGTGATATTATCTCGTTCAATTGTTATGAAGGTATATGGACTGCCTGCATGGACTATATGTAACAACGATTTTTATAAATGAGTTCATACGTACATCTTCTCTTTGTGTTTTTTTTACTCACATTGTATTTTTATTTAATTGTAAAAATTTTCAATTTGAAAAAATATAAAAACTACATTATCAAAAATTGAACTTAAATCATAAGATTCTTCATCATTTTTCAATCTCACATCCAAGACGTGTCTATGGGCTTATGATTTTTCCCTCAAACATGCAACTCAGCTTAAAAAGTTAATTAATTATTTTTATTATTTGGGAAAATCTCAGGGTGCAACATACTTTGATTTTATAAAACATGTTACTCTGATTAAGCACAATTCATAATATATACTCAAATGAGTTAAATTTATATATTCTTTATTTAATTGAGTGCAAATTGGACTCAAGCATGAATGGAAGAATGATCGAGTTAATTAATTTATTTGTCTAGTCAATTTTTTTTTAAATTAATATAAAAATAAAAATCTCTCCAATATAATATTTTAGTTTTTATATAAGAAATAAAGTTTATGTAGATGTCTTGTATAATTTAGTTAACATAGCATAAAGCTATTTTTTTAATCTTAAATAAAGTTTTATCATAAATTTATTATTTTAAAGTATATACTAAGGTAATTAAATCAAATAAAATTTAACACATTTGATATGTTATGATATAATCTTAATTGAAGATTTTTTTAATTTTTTCATTATTCAGTTGATGGGTAGAAGTTGGGAACTAAAAATGTTGATAGAATGGACCAAAATTAATTCTCAAAATTTCTAGGGGCATTTAATTAATTAACTTATTTTGAATAAAAGCATTAAACTCATACAAAATCAAATTGACAAATGTTTTATAAACAAACCCAATCGATGGTCCTGATTCATTCATCAAAACTTGAATGGTCCTTCTTCATTAATGAATCAATTGTAAAAAGTTCATCGTAAATAAAACGTGTGTATGATGTAGCACTCTTTAAGCTTAGTTAATCCATTTCTTGGCACAAGACTTCCTCTTTGGGGGCCATCTTAAACTCCATACAATTTTCTAAATTCTAGCAGTTTGATTATTTTTTTAATTAATTCATAAATTTTAAAATTATTTAGATTTTCATTGTTCTTATCAGAATAATATATTTTAATGGCACATGACATATCGTGGGGGCCATCTTAAACTCCATGCAACTCTTTTTTTTTTGGGTTAGAAAAGGTCCTTTGTTGGGTTTATATTACCATAGCTCCAAAATTGTATTTAATTATGTGTTTAGAAGGCAAACTATGAACTATAGCCATTCTCTAAAGAATCAAGTCATGACAATCTATTGAACTTTTATGCGAACAGTCCGCACATGTTTTGATTTTTTCAAACATAATAAATTTTATCAAATGACATATATACTTTGATGAAAAATGTATATATTTTTATGATGTATTATGGACCAATAATTGGGAAAAATAAAAATAATTATTAATAGGGTATATACCTTCATTTAAGGGGATATATATATCTCACTACATGATCATTAAAGTATATGGACAGTCCCTCCAAACTACATGTAATATTGCTCATCTTAATCATCACTTTTATTTTAGATTAAAAAATTCACATAAAATTTGTAAAGGGACATGGGAAAAGACCAAACAAACTTAGAGGTCCCATTGGACGGAGGATTAAGATTTTTTTACTTAACTCACTCTTATCTTTAAAAACTTAACAAGTTAACGAGCAAATCATTTTTTAACTAACATTTGGTATAATCTAGACATCTATTTTGAAATTTTTATACTTTATGGTTTTTAAGAGTTATATTTAAAAGTTTAAAGGTATTTGCTTTATCTATATCAGAAGGTGAGAAAATGATATAAATCCTAATTAATATTTAAGATAGAGCATTTAACCATTGTTTGAGGAAAAAAATGATATTTTAATACCATTTGAGAATGAAGATATTAAGAATATCTTTGTTATTAGAATATTATCTATATTAGAGTATAATTTTAATTGTATATGCTATAGTCATGTCAATCAATCTCTCTCTCAAAAGGTACAATAGGGTTCTTGGTTGATGAAGGTAAATGTGATCAATGAGATCCAAGGAAAAAATTTGCTACCCCACCAACATGGAATTATTATAATCTCCATTCCTATTTTGGATAAGATGCTTATCACCTGGATGCTTATGATCATCCCAATATTATTTTCATTCCATTTGATTTGGTTGAGCAAGCAATCAAGAAAGCAAAGTTTCTTTGTAAAGTGTTTTTGGTTTGGTGAACTTGGACTTCATACAAACAAAATCTTCCAAAATCCAACAATGGCTTTCTCTATAAAACATTGTATGCCACACAAGAACTAAACAATCTCCCTTTAAAAAAACATGTCAAATAGGATTGATATTTGGTTTGGGGGCCCATTATTTGATATTTTCTCTTGCCCTTGCTATAACCACATAAATAACTATCCCTTTCTTTTTTTGGTTTTATAGTGTTGAAATTGATATATTGACTACAAAATCAAATCCATGTCCAAAGACTATTGGAACTATGAAAATGGCCTCTCAAAAAGAAGAACAAGAAAGACACTTAAGTGTGTGTCAAATTGAAAAATTTAATGGAGAAACAGAAAGAGCATAAGGTAGGGAAAAATTGCCAGGCCTAAACCAACTCAAAAAATGGGCCCTTAGCCTGAATCATAATTGTAATGTTGCAAATAGATATGGGCGTTGATACACGCAGTCTTTTTTACAGCCCCATACGCTAAGATAACATAGTATATACTACATTATCATAACATCTGAGTCATAACATAGTATATGATCCAATTTTTTTAAAATTTTTTCATTATGAAAAAAAATACATTAATGTATCTTAGTATATACTTCATTTCATATAATAGCATGCATTTGTATGATTTTAAAAAAATCATGGACTGCAAAACGGGCTGCAATTAGGGCTGTGTGTATCTTTTTCTAATAGATATATACCTTCGAGGGCTTCATCAAAAAAAAAAAAAATGTTTAATTCAGATGTAATTCTATAAGTGACAAAGGTTCATCATAAAATTGAAAATCATTTTAACTCGATGACTAATGTGACATCAACTCTCCATTAAGATTTGAGAACTTGATACACAAAAATAGATCCATTAATCTAATGCTAATTAATGACATGCTTTTTTTGTGGGTTAAAAAGAAAATCTAAAAATAGTTTTTCTAGTGGATAAATGAAAACTAATCAAAGTTAGATCTGTTTGATTTCATGTAGATTGAATTATTAGGAATTTCCTTTTACGTGAAGTTTTTTTCCCTGAAAAATAAAAAAATGAATTCAGTATTTGATTGTATTGAAATTCATTTTTCAGAATAAAATTTACGTCGTTTATTTTCCCGTAAGATATTAATATGGAATTGTTTTCTAGTGTTTGGTTCTAGTAAAATTATTTACATAAAATTATTGATGATTGTATTGATGGGGTTATAATAAAAAATAAATACTAATAGGGACTGGATTTCATTGTCTAAATTATTTGGAATGATCTAATTCTAGTCACATATCATTTTTATCTAAAAATGTAGATCATATTTTTAGGCACAAATTAAGAAAAAATCAATAAAATTTGAATTCCAATACTTTTAATGTGTAGGTTATTTTAAATTTAGATACAAACATCTATGAAAGAAAATATCTACAAAAAGTCTTAAATTTTATTTCCATCTATCCGCAATAATGATTCAAATACTGAGATTTATTTATTGAAACAAAAGGAATCGTAATATTGATTAAAGGAAATTTTTGTAAATAACCCTGATAATTTTTTAATTTCACTTTTAACCCTCCATTTTTATTTACAGATTCTGACCCTGAACCCAGTCAACTTAGCACTGATTGAGTATTTTTTACTTTTTTTTATTTTTATGAAGGCATGTTATGGCCATGTTTATTATAGGCTTAAATTTACAGATTATATATTATAACTTATAGATTATAGATTATAACTTTTTTTATAAGAAGTTAACATGTTTATTGTATCTGTTGAAAAATAGAGAATAAACAATTGTGGATGTTTGTTAGAAGAAGCTGTAAAATAGCTTTTGTTGTGTAATTGTCAAAAATACCCCTGCCATGTGTATAAGTTAAATTTAATTTCTCTTTGATAAAAGAATGTGGTTTAAAATGATGATGACTTACTCATCATCCATTAACATTAAATAAAATGTAAAAAATTTAATGAAGTATTAGATTCTACATTAATTAAAAAAAGTAGAACTTGAGAAACAAAAACATAAAACTTGATCTCTTTTAATAAAAAAATACAACTAAAATATTCTAACTGTAATCTAAATTTTTTTTTTATTAAAAACAATTTACAATTCAAAGTTTAATCTTACATGAGTTAAGTTTCAAAAAAAATATCATATATGAGTTATTTCAAATTTTTAGTAGATGAAATGAATATTTAGAGAAGATGAAAATATTTGTTCTTATTAAATAAAGTGAAGGGTATTAAATGTCCAATATATTTTTTTTAACATTAATCCATAAGTTATAATCTAAAAAGCACTCCTAACCCAATTTAGAGATTATGATCTTTTAAAATTGTTTTTAGCTTAAATAAGTTTCAACAAACATGCAATAATTACTTATTTTAAGCTAAAAATTATAATTTGCAACTTATAAGTTTTAACAAATATGTACTATATATAACACATCTTCAATATAAAAACAGCACCTACATGGGTGATTTTTTTTATCTAATTAATACACCTCCAGTGAAAAACATGGTGTTGTTTTTTCTTGTTTATTTGATTAACACTAGAGACATGTTATATATAACATGCCTCTAGTGGAAAACAGTTTTTAAGTGGAGACGTGTGTATTATATATAACACATTTCCAGTGAAAAACATGGTGTTGTTTTTTCTTGTTTATTTGATTAACACTAGAGACATGTTATATATAACACGCCTCCAGTGGAAAACAATTTTTAAGTGGAGATGTGTTATATATAACACGCCTCCATTAAACGGCACATAGTAATATGGCGATGTTTGATTTTTTTTTCTATTTGAGTCATATTTAATGTTTTTTTTTATTTTTTGGTTTGTAAGGGGTGTGGATGGGAATATATTTGAATTTGAACAATGAACATGCAATAATTTTTAATACTGGACCAAAATAATATGTTCCCATCCAACCCCTAGTTCTTATAAACCAAAAAAATAAAAAAGATTAAATAGGATCCAAATAAAAAAATCAAACACCAACATATTAGGTTTGTTTAATACTAGATGTGTGTTATATAACGCGCCTCACTTAAAAGCTGTTTTCCACTTGAGGTGTGCTATATAAAACACACCTCAACTTAAAATTGTTTTGCACTGGATGTGTGTTATATATAGCATGTCTTCAGTGTTAATCAGCTTAAAAAAATAACACTCAGGTGGGTGCTATTTTTATATTAAAGATGTGTTATATATAATACGTCTCCATTAAAAAAAGAAAATAAAAACCCCAGTTAGCGCTGATATGATAGTGTTGACCAGGTCCATGGTCAAAATATGCAAATAAAGATGGGGAATGGTTAAAAGTGAAATTAAAAATAATAATCAAGGTTATTTACAAAAATTGTCCTTGATTAAATATTGAAAATCTAAAATATAGATCATATTATTTGGCACAAATCAAGTAAAAATGAATTCCAATATTTATAAGTTTTAGGTTTATTTAAATTTACATACACTAACATCTATGAAATGAAATATCTACAAAAAATCTTAAATTTTATTTCTATCTATATGTAATAATGATTCAAATAAAAATATTTATTTATTGAAATAAAAAAATCAGAATATTGATTGAATATTGAAAATCTATCGTGATTTGAAAAATCTTCAAATATTTTTAAACTATCAAAGATGTCTTACTCATCTTTTAGATTTTAATATTTTTACAACTATCTATAGTAATCAAAAGAAAAAAATGGAGAGGTATGTGAAGATTTTAGGATCCATAGTTTTTTTTTCTGGTGTATTTAGGATCCATAGTTACATGGAAAACGTGTGTGGTGCTTTTTGGCAGATTCCAAATTGAGATTTTAAAGCAGTTATAGAAATTATTTTCCATTAATTACCTTTTTCAATAAATCCAAACACCTAGTTTTGTGGCCATTTTTTTTCTTGAAAACTAGCGCATGATGAAGTTTTACTAACACACAAACACAGACAAATATGCATTTTGTACAACAAATAGCTTTAATTCTCTTCTTTCATTAAAGAGTTAGGAAAAAGTTTTGCCAAAAAAAACACTTCTCAAATTTATTCTTGTAAAGCTTGTTCGCCTGGCAGAAACACTCCCCCAATAAACCATAGTACTGAGGATATGTCATTTCTTAATTGCAACACTCTAGTAACACCCTCACATCTAAGGGTGACATGGAACTATTGAAAAAAAAATTTAACTCGCTACCTTTTGTTAGCCCTCTCTCAAATAGCCCTCTTCCTGACGGCCTTTCAAGATAGATACGAAGTCACAAAGATGTTGAAATACACATTGAGTCTCGTATGATGTGACGGCACAATCTATGATAGCTTTAACGCCGGGTAGCTTCAAACAGAAATGAGGTAGGGGAGGAGCATTCGCGCGATCGCAATATAATCCTTACAGATCAACTATTATCAACTAGCAAATACCAATATCATCTGGTAGCCCTCTTTCTGATAGCCTTTCAAGATAGGTATAAAGCCACAAAGGTATTCAAATACACATTGGGCATCCTATGATGTGGCGGCACAATCCAGGATAGCTCTAACATTGGGTAGCTTCGACACACGATGATATGGAAAAAAAAACACTCCACGCTCGCAATGTGATCCTCACGGATCAACTATTATCAGTTAGCAAATACCGATGCTAATTGAATTCTCTTAAATTCCCATAGAGATGCATCATTTGAATGTGAAAAAATAGTAAATTTCTCGCACTCAACAATGACAAGGCATGACTCTAAAGGCGGTCATCCACACACGCCTATTAATGAACACTGATATAATAATGAATACTCCTGAATTCTCATATGAGCGCATCACATAGATGCAGGGCAATTAACTACCTACCTTGACTCTAGTAATAATGTATGAGCCTGAAAATAGTCATATATATGCCTACCACGGTAGACCTGATTAACTTATCATACAAGCAATTATAACATAGATAATTTTATCACCTAAGAGGTACATGAATCATATATTCAAATAAGAAAGCAATCAAGAACTGACTGTGGATAATTAAGTCATAAATCATTCACACAGTTCCACTATATGCACAAAATAATAGTGGAACCCAAACCATTGAGATATCAAGTGTATATATATACTAAGGAAAATCTTATGGTACATTAAGGGATATGTTCAAGCAAGGGTTAATTAGCGGTTAATAAAACTTATCTAGGCATGAAATGACTAATATGACATATGACAACTAAATAGACTAAGAATGGCCTACATTACACAGATGAACACGAATGCAATTAATTTAACATACACACAAAGTATAGCCCACTCAAGGCTTCAAGCAATTCACATAGAATGAGATAAAATAGCATAAAAGGGCATGCAACATAAGCCATATACTAGCATGCATTCTGAATGACATCCACAATCACCAACTAAAGGGGTGTAAGATCAAACTTGTGTACAAGCAGGTGCATGCTAAATAACCCTCATGTGAACTAGAAATTTAAGTAGGAACCACATCTACTACTTGGTTCGTAAAAGAGAGAGAGAGTCTCATCATCTCATGAAAATAATGACAGCCTTGCCCCAACATCTATGGTGGCAACAACATCACCACACACTCAAATCCACAACAAGGCCCGAAAAGTATGCACCAAATACTTCGCGTTAATCGATTATCAGCTCTTACTGATATAAAAACTCATCGTATGACATCTTAATATATGCTTACTAGTAAGCTTATATAAATGCCCTAGCAAGGGTTAAGCATAGAATTATATGGATCAACTAATGATTAACCACACTAAATATTTACTAACATAGAGGTAGTATTATAATGGATTATCTAAGGCATGCCATACTCTAATTCATGATATATCATATACATGATTATGCTAGCAAGTAGTGTATAAAAATATGGGTTATTATACAAGTATCACATGAAGCTGGATACTTGAGCATGTGCTTAATATTTAACATGCCTAATTCACAATGAGGGTATAGACTAATTGGATCCTCAAGTGAATTTGTATAACACTGAGAAATCTAGTACAAGACACGCTATTCAAACATGCAATGCCAAGGAAGATATGATGCATGCATAAACTCACTACAAAAATAATTTCTTAAATACTAACCATAGGTTAAAAGACTAAAGAAGAGCAACTCAATGATTGACAATTATATAGACACATATAAGGCACATAAAACTAGACAATTCAGTCAATAACAATCGCAAGAGAATTAACTACTAAGCAACCACTTATACAAAAAAAACTATAACATCTCATAGATTAGATCGCAACATATGAAGAGTTCTTAGACATGCCCGGTAAGATTCAACAGACCTACCCTAATATCATGGAACAATAACTACCAATGCATATCAATTTCCGAAGGGTGCGAATCATAGACGCCTATACCGTAAGCATGCAATTTCGCAACCCGATTACATGCAACGATGATCAAATATAGGCATATATCAACGAAAAACACAACGGACTTAACTCTACCATGCCCGACATGACTCAATCGTGCATGGCGATGAGCAAAAATATAACTATCGATTCTAAGAATAGCGGACATAACACTAGCATGCAACTCGTGACTAATCGCATGCACATACGCTCGTCTCCCCCGGTTCACATGAGTATGAATCCTCCACATGCGTCAATAACAATTTTATAAATATGCATCAAGTTTTACAATACTATTGAATTGGTCGAACCACTCACCTAATGAGCGTGCGGCTCGCGGGAGGTGAGGAGGCGACATACTTGAATCCTTAGCATGAAGCCACTCCGCCAAGAATGGTTCAATCCCAAAACTGATTAATGGGTTGGATTAGGCTGCAACAAGGTGCTTGAGGCCCCGAGGTACACTCCGCACACGTCTGAGCACTCTGTGAACGCAGCCCACGCACTCCGCATGCACGCACTGCAACCCCGGAAGCTGCTCGTGTGATCACCCAACGTGTCGACCCCGCGCCCCCTAAGCACACATGCCACTTGCACTACCCACCACCATCACCAGCCACAACTCTTATTCTTCCTCAATGTGACATACTCACAAATGGGTGGCGTCCACACATACTCTACACACACGACATACAAACATGGACTCCTCTCCCACTTCCTTCACTATTTCACACACCATAAACACAAACACAGTGAGGGCACTCACCCATACAAACACCCTTATCACTCCCTCCACTACCCATCGAACACCTTCCAAACAACAAGAGAAGGAAGGGAGAGATGGGAAAGTTGGGGGGATACAAAGCTTACACACACTCATACTTTATCTCTTCTTTCCTTCCTTCCTTTCTCTTATCTCTCTTCTTTCTTTGGGACGTCATACAAGAGTTTTTTTTTTTGATATCGGAGGGATCCCTCTTGACTGATCTTACGGTCGAGTTGAGAATACTACCTTCATACAAGAATTGTTGAAGAGCCCACGTCCACAGATGAGGTTCTTGATGTTTGTGGCACTGATCTTATTGAGGAGCCCATTGATGCTCTTGCGTTAAGGCATCCCATGCTAACCTTTGATAAGCATCACTGTATTTATCATCGATCTCCTCCATCATTTGTGCCAACTTGAATAATGGAGGTATGTACACTCCTTCACCTCCATCCTCCTCTACAGATGTATGTCTGTCCTCCCTCCTGGGCCATGGCATCAACGCTTCCCATTCTTGCAGTCCACCTTCCTTGTTAATTTTTCATGCCTACTTTCCATTAGAATACTCTAGGCCGGCTAATATAACAAAGGCGAGCCAAACAAACCTGTAATGCAACATAAGTTTCACATATTTATCCATACAAAAGGTGAAAACAATTATATGGGCAACTGACAAATAATAATAGGGAAAAATCCATATAACCCCTCACAAACATATAAAAATCCAGATAGCCCCCTGTAATTTTTTAAAATCCAAATAACCCCTCCATAAACATACGAAAATCCAAATCACCCTCTTGAGTTAATTAACCACTAACAGAATTGGTATATTCCTCGAATATTCTATCACCCCAACCCTGAAAAAATGAAAAAAATGCAATTAGGTCCCTCTAAACTAACAAAAATTCAAAACCCCCCGCCAATTACTGTTTTACCCCTCTATCTCAACAGTTCTTCTTCTTCCATCAGTGCACCCCCAAAATGATGACACCAAACACTCCTCTTCTCATCACAAACCCTCCCCATCTCAATGATCCTTCTCTCACAAACGATGGCGAAGATGATGGAATCCAAAAAAGCCACCAAACCCAACAAACAAAATCCTAAAAATCAATTCTCTCCCCCCATCAAACGCCCATAGCGGAGCTTCTGTTCCAAGAACACCATCACCACCTCCCCCTCAACCGCCACCACCCCCTCTCCCTCAGATAGGGACTGGTCAAAACTACCAGTCCCAGCACTTCAAGATGGTGGACTTTTGGGCTTTTTTTTAGAATTTGGTTGTCTATGGCTGTTCAAGATAACACAGAGGCCATCTCTTTGCCTTTCTTCAATGTGCATGAATGTGTCAATTTTATGGAATGATTCAATGGATCCCTTCAACTAAAACAACTTCTTCAACAGCGAAAACAGCACAATAGAAGATATTGAATGGCCAAGGTTTCTATTCCTCCTTTCTTTCCCCTTCAACTTCTTTTATGGTTATCCTTATAGAGAAACAGAGGCCGGAAATGGACATTTTTGTAAGGGTATTCAAAATAAGTAAAGATTGGATTTGAGGCAGAGGACGACGAGGGACGCCGAAGCGGCTGTTGTGCCACTCAAAAACACCCTTCAAAGGGTCAGATCTGAGGACGCCGGAGATGGTCATCCATCAAACACGCAGTGGCTTGAGGAGAGTGGATGAAAGTGATAAATGAATGTTAAATGGTTCAAGGTTTCTCATTGGGTTAAATTGGAAGAGGGTATAATAGTAACTTCACACTTTGAGTTTAAGTGGAGTTAACTTTCGGCTACCTTAACTGAAAGAAGGGATGATTTGAGTTTTTCATATGTCTGCAGGGAGTTATTTGGATTTTGAAAAAATACAGGGGGTTATCTGAATTTTTATATGTTTGTGGGGGGTTATATGGATTTGTCCCATAATAATAATAATAATAATAATAATAATAATAATAATAATAATAATAATAATGAGAACACTAAATCAACGTATTGATGGAAAACCATAAATCAACAGATACTAAATCCTAAAAGGGAAACAATAGATTTATGAAAACCCTATTAAATGGAGTAAACCCTACTAAACCCTAAATCTAACGATTAATGAAAATCCTAAATCAAACCTTACTTAAACTCTAAAAGGGAAACAACAGATCTATGAAAACCCTATTAAACGCAGTAAACCCTAAACAAACGGTTCATGATAAACCTAAATCAAACGATTAATGAAAACCCTGAATCAAATGATTAATGAAAACCCATTAACTGCAGTAAACAACAAGCAACAACATAATAAATAAAAGATCAAACCAATAAAAAAGGGAAAAATTAATATAACTCCCTAGATACTTAGTTATGTTGGTTTTAGTTCCTATAAATTCTTTAAATCACCATAGGTCCTTTTCTACTATAGTTAATGCTTTTAGTCCCTGGGTCATAAGTCTGTTAAAAAAGAAAAACATATTTTAGGAATATTTTGTCCAGCTAACAGAATATTTGAAAATCATTTTCGAATAAGTCATTTTATGACCAAAATGCATGTGAAACTGAAGTTTCAAAAATAACCTCATAACTTTGGCAGGCTTTGGGGTGGCACCAATCTTCGTGTGGGGTTCATTTTAGGCATGAGAGGCTTGTGAGAGAGACAATGAGAGAAATGTTAGATGAAGGGAAGGGTATCATGGTAATCTTACATGTCTTGTTATGGTTAACTACAATTCTGATTAGTTAGGGTGACGATAGAGACTAAAACAATAATTTTTTAATAAGATAGGGACCTTCGGTGATTTAATTATTTTACAAGGGCTAAAACTGATTTAACCTAGTTTACAGGGAGTTATATCAATTTTTCTCAAAAAAATATATACCAGGAGGAGAGAGAGAAAGATAGAGCAATCCCGAAGTCGTCCCGCAATGAAATTTTTTCTAGAATTTCACTTGTGTTTTTTTCCCTATATTATATAATGAGGTTTTTTAGTTTTAAGTCCCTATAAATATGCTTATTTAGGGATCAATCCCCCTTCTTCATATTTCTTTTTAAGTCCCCAACTTCAACCACCTATTTTGGTTTTAGTCCCTCCGCCAAACCTCAATCCATATACTGTTAATTTGTGAATAATGATTTTTATTTTAAGTCACTGTAAACTATGTTATTTGGTGATCAGTCCCTCCCTTCTTATATTTCATTTTAACCCTCAACTTCAAACGTGTTGGAGCCAAGTTCATGCCATCTTTCATCCCGGCTGTCACGTGGCGATATGGTTGACGCGCAACCAGGCTCTATTTCAGGGTTCTACCCCTTATGTGGAGAACACTTGGAATTCGATGGTCTGTTCCATAAAAGATTGGGGTATTTACTGTGCGGGGGCTCTCAGGGTGGGATATGTAAATGAGAGGTTTGTGTTAGAATGATTTTGTTCTTGTCAATGGGCCTATGGTAGGATTCTCTCCTACTTAGTCCATTCTCTTTGTATTTTCCATTTGGGCCCTCTTATTCAATTAAGCAGTCGCCTACACGATATTCCTAAAAAAAACTTCAAATGTCTTTTTTTTATTAGTCTGTGAACAAAATTTCTATATGATTTTGTAAGTATTTTTTTTTGAAACTTTATATAAAATATTTAGTGAAATATCTAAACAAAACTGCATATGCCAACCCAATTTGAGATTGAATTCTTTTTATAGACTTACCTGTCTAATAAAGATTGATTATACAAGTAGAAGAAGAATGATTAGATAAACAAAATTTGATGATTTTTTCATTATTGAATTTTTATTTAAATGATTTTTTTCTTGGTTGTAAATGATGAAATATTAAATTAGATATTTTGAGTGTGTTTTTAATTTTAAATTTAAAAATTTGGATGCCATTAAAAAAATTGTATGCAGTCAATGAAAAATTTATTTTGCATAGTTTTAAACTTTTATTTAGTAAAACTTTTTATTTTGCATGAAAAATTAAAACCATGCAAAATAAAAATCATACGGACGTTTTGTATATAAGTTTCAAATATTAAAATACTTATAAAATCATACAGACATTTTTTTCATGGACTAATAAAAAAAATTTGAAGTTGGAGGACTTAAAAATGAAATATGAAGAAAGGAGAGACTGATTGCTAATTGACATAAAATAGTGGGACTTGAAAATAAAAATCTTTTCACAAACTAACTGTACATAGATGTACATTTAGCATATGGATTAAAAATAAACGGTTGAAGTTGGAGACTTAAAAAAAATGAAAAAGGAAGAGATCGATCCCTAAATAAACATATTTATAGGGACTTAAAACTAAAACTCCCTATATAATGACTTGTAAATCATAATTGGTAACTTGTAAATAAAGGCATGGATATTTTTAAAGGGTTTTTGTATATGCACCCCTTACAAATCATATTTTGTTTAAATAACACTTATGATTTGTTAATTTTCAGTAATATACTTCAAAAGGGATTAAAATTGTGCATTAATACCATTTTTTTTACCCATTTGATGGCATTGATGATTTTAGAGTTTTAAATGAGAAATTTTAACAATATAAGAGTGGATGAGTGGTATGCATGTAAAAACTTCTTTCTATCATTTTTATGTTGCATTATATATACAAAAACTAGAAGAATTTAAGGACAATCTAATAAAAATTCAGATAACCCCTTGTCTTTTTACAAAATCCAAACATTGCCCTTCAAAAGGCTTATATTGTGCATAATACCCTTTTTGAGGGGTGTTTTTGTACAATGTAAATTTTTTAAGTTTTACAATAATATCTTTTAAAATGATATTCTTTCAAAATTTAAATTTTTTTGAATGATATTATTTTAAATAATAATTCACCAGGTGTATTTTGACAAACAAGATTTTTTCGGAGTATATAAGCAATTTTTTTTCATAAATAAGTAAATAATATAAAAATAAATAAAAGACTACGCAGTCCAACAAACACATCCATGACAGGTTAACAGCTCTTCAAGTTTCCCAGAAATTTCAACTCTCTCTCTCCCTCCCTCCCCCCGAGAGTCTGCAAGGATGGATGCACTGCGAAAACAGGCGAGTAAGCTGAGGGAACAAGTCAGCAAACAACAGCAAGTACAGGCATCTCTCTCTCTGTCTCTGTCTCTCTCGATATTTGAAATGTATCATCTTCATAATATGATCGAATCAGATCCAAATCTCAATTGGGTTTGCGAATTAACAGAAAAAGTTTTGATTTTTGGTTCATAACATCACTAATTCTTCTCCAACGGCGTGGGATGGTTTTTTGTGCATGGATTTGTGATAAAGATTGGATCTTGATGATGCCCATCGCAGATTTTATTTGAAAGGGTGTCTCTTTATACCCAAAATAGTTTTTTTTGTTAGATTTGTTGGTGGGTCGATGTGAAATTTAGATGGGTTGAGAAGAATCTGTTGTTTTCTGATGCGCATTTTTGAGATTGAAAGAAACACTGTGCTAAACTTTATCTTCTTTATGAGGTCCCTAGAAATGTATATAAAAAAAAGAAGATATGATAGTGACATTGATTTATAATTAGATGTAGAGGCTTATTTTGTCATCGCGAATGTTATATTGTTTTTCTGGCTTTATTGATTTGGCACTCAATTGGATCAAGTTATCGGTTATTATGTCTCAAAAGATAGAGACAGAAAAAAAACATAAGAGGTGCATAAAGAAATGTTCATACCCTTTTACAATACAGATGAATCACCTCATCAATTCGATCGAGATTGAAATATATGTTAGTGACAACAAATGTGATATGAAGGTTGTAGAAGAGCCAAATGCTTGTGTGTGGGGGAAATGGGAGTTTGTATATAAACAAATTGTCTTATGAACAGCTTGTGTATTGAAGTATGTGATAGATTTGATAAGGCAACGGTGTTCGTTGAAAACAAGTTACTGTGGATTTTGGCATCTGTTTATCAGATAAAGATAGCCCATGCGTCATATGATCATGTGTGTGATGTTGGAATGGATCCCTGTAGAAATTGGCTACTATACATATGATTTTTCCTACTTGGCGAAGGTCTATGTTAACTATGCACAAAATACTTTTTTTTTTATGTATGCACCCCATAATAAAAAATGTCACTTTAATCATCATCTTTAGAGATTTTATTTGCTCCATAGGGACTAAATGATGAGTCATTTTGACTGATCGAAATGTTTTTTTATCGATTTTCAGGCAGTTATAAAACAGTTTAGTACAACTGGGTATGAAAGCTCTGATGTCATGGTCATAGATGAAGTTGAGTTGCAGAGACATCAACAACTGGAGAAACTATATAGATCCACTCGTGCCGGAAAGGTAAAACCTTCTTTTGTACTGGATTTTTTAATTTCGCCTTGTGGTGTTGTTTTCTTTATCCTTTCTGGATTCCTTGATGTTTTATTACATGGCTATAGTTGAGTTTAATTTTGCATGCTTTTGATTTTTCCATAACCATTATACACAAAATTCAGAAGAGTTAAGTCTTGTTTAGTTTGTGGTAGGCATGGATGGTTTCTAGAGGTTTGTGTGTCATGATTTTTTCATTGTTATCATATGGTGATGGTTTTGTGACTTACTTCTCTGTAACATTCATATTTTCTTCGCGGCCAAGTGAGCCTAGTCAGTGGCCATGTGCCTAGCTGCCCGGTGCTGAACTTAATTACCCGTGTTTTTAATCTAATATTTTATTGATATTAATTCTCTAATTATTAATTTTTTTAATTTTTTCTACATGTGAATGTAAGAAGAGAATACTATATTGACATGTTTCATAATTTCACCAGAAGTCACATGGTTATGGTAGTTCACAAACTTATCCTCGTTGGTCAAATAAACATTTAATGGAATATATAAATATAAAAATATCAGCTAAAATTCAACTGAAAATAAACAACCAAAAACAAAGAAGAGATAACTCATCGTGACAACAAAAAAATCCATAGTTTCAAGATCATCACTCAACAAATAAAACAATAATGCAGAAAATGTCTAAACTTCCAAACCAAAGAAACAAATAAACAAAAATTCTCACTGTCATACTAACAATTAAAGCATCGACTTTGAGGCTAGCTGTTGTAGGCATATTTAAAAGTTTTAGAAGGTTCAAGTAATTAGGTGTCTCGTGTTGGAGAATGATACACTCTTTTTGTATTAGGTTTTAGAATACATATCAACATAAATGTCATGCACTTGAGATACACACATATTTGTGGTGCTCCTCTTGTATCATAGAGTTTTCCATTATTTCCTATAAATATAGGTGGTGCTCCCACCTTCTCTCTAATAAACACAAGTCATTTACTCATTGTTTTTCTTAGTGAAGCAAATTAGATGGGAAGTATCTGAGAGAACATAGGGCTCATCGACCATTCTATAAGCAATATAAACACTGATTGCCTTTTCTTTTCTTGTTGTTCCTAGATCATTGTTTTCTGAAGATCTCAAATGCTTTTATCAAGCCATCAGTGATGACATGCTTCCAAAAATAAATTCATACAAGTAAACACATATAGCAAGTGGGAAGCACAATTCACCAAATATGAATAATATATGGGCCTAACAAAAGAAGAGCTGGGAGGAGAAGAAATGAAATATGATGCATGAAAGAAAAGAGGGATTAAACCCTCTCTTTAAATAAATAGACACCATTATGTTGGACAAATGGCATATTCTTACCTTGCAAGGCCATGACCAATTAGCCTTATTATAGAAAACAATGAATTCGATTTGATAAAACCTGGGAAAACTCATAAACCAAATCCGTCAACTGAGGAATTTAGATGATAATAATTTCCAGTGCTGATGGTATGCATGGTGAAGGATTTGTGAGGGATTTACTGCCCTCTATTCTGTTTTGATCAGTCATCAGATTACTGAGTCAGCTTTTGAACATTTGCCTTCCAGCATTTTGCCATATGGTCATTTTAAATTGCTTAGCATTCTAGCTAGAAGAACAGCATAGTTTTGGATTAGTATTATACTTATATTACATTAGCTATGAAAAAATAAACATAACTACAGCTGATTAATACGCTTATAAGCATCCTGTTTAATGATGCAAGTCATGTAACATATTTTTTTTTGGTAATTAGTAGAGAAAGGATAATTTGTCATTATATACTAGGCACTTGTGCATATTGATGTCAAATCCATTTTAGGATAAATTACCTAGCATGCTCATATTTGGCTTTTCATTTCACTGTGTTTATGTGATCCTCATTGAATTGTATAAAATCAATTGTGAATTTTGCATTTCTTTTAATGTTCTCGTGCTTTAAACTTCATACTATTAGATCTCCAATCTCATATATTTTATCTAAACACTACCAGGATTTTCAGAAAGACATTGTACGTGCAGCTGAGGCATATACTGCAATAGGATTGAAAAAGATAGAAGTTGGTGAGTGCATTTTCAATCACAGCTGTTAGATTCCAATCACGTAAATGTAACATGGAATTAGTGTGTTATATCAACTGGAGTTTCATGTACATAAATTGTCTTTGCTGATATTACTGGAGAAGTGTATGTACTTAATCACTAATGTACTTAATCACTAATGCTTATGGTAAAAAAGGGGCAAAGTTATCGGAAGACTGTTGCAAATATGGAGCAGAAAACACTGAAGATGCACTTCTAGCTAAAGCTGCATCCTTGTATGGCAGTGCACTTGTTTATGTGGACAAAGAACAAGAAGAACTGCACAGAGGGTTGTCATCCCAGGTTTGCTTTTCTGTCTCATTTTTTGTTTTTATATTTTTGGATGCCAAACATCAAATTTTCTATGTTTTGAGAACACCACTAGAAAGTTGATTATGCTTTTATTTCTATATCTCTCAGTTTTAGTGAAGTTAACCTAACCACAATTTGATAAAACCCTGGCAGTAATTTTGATATTTTTGGTTCTATTCCCCTCACTAATTTACGCAGAATTAATTGCGAATGGGATATTCTTGAAAAGCTTTAATATTATCAATGCTCTAAAAGTGCTAGACACTAGTCGAGCGGTCAAATGTGGCCTAGGGACTCGGTCAGCCAGGTATTAAGTGGGGATTAATTGACATTTTTTAATAATATATATATATATATATTTTTATATTATCAAAAAATGTCAATTAATCCCCACTTAATATATATAGTTAAAAATAAAAATACAATGCAATACTATATGGAAGAAAGTCAAGAAACAAAAAAAAAATCAAATTAATCAAATTAAACTTATCTCTCTGCCTCATCCCCGCCTAGTCTTTTGATCCTTGTTTAATCACAAGGCCACATAATCCCTTGGATGAGGTGGATTAGACCTGATTCTCCTAGGCGCCTGCTTAATCCCACTTTTTAGCTGCCGCCCCGCTCTCCATAAATCCTCACCCTTTTGTTAATATCAATTGAGGCCGAATGCCTATCATGTACTTCAGCAAAAAAAAATCCCACTTTTTAGAACACGGAATATTATAAACACCAATTGATCTTTAGTCATCCTTCTGACAACAAAAAAACCTCAAACTTTGATGTCAGATTATGGAACCCTTGAAGGCAATGATTAATGGTGCTCCCCTTGAAGATGCCCGCCATCTCGCTCAACGCTATAGCCGAATGAGACATGATGCTGAGGTTCAGGTAATGGAACTGATGGAAAGTGCTTCATTTTTTTTTAAAATATTGTTAACAGGTGAGTAAATTATCTGGTGTTGTACTCATAATGTTCTTATGATTTCAAACAAATCCAAAAAGCAAACAGGCAGCAGAGGTTTCTAGGAGACAAATGCGAGTAAGGGAAGCTCCTATTACTGAGAATACTGTAAAGCTGCAACATTCTGAAGCCAAAATGCATGAACTTAAAGCAAACATGGCAGTTCTGGGAAAAGAGGCAGCTGCTGCTCTTGCTGCTGTTGAAGCGCAACAGCAGAGGCTGACTTTCCAACGACTCGTGGCGATGGTAATGATTAATTATTTTGGTATATGGATTGAATGCCTTTCTGTTGGAGCATATAATGATTCTTTTTAATCTTTACATAAAGGTTGAGGCAGAGAAGGGATATCATCAGAGGGTGACAGCAATCCTGCATGAGGTTCAGTCTGAGGTAGCTTTCGACCACCCAGATTCAGTTATCTGTTAATTATGAAGATTGACTTTCTTTTGTGTGGAAACCTGTAGATGGTCTCAGAGAAACAACAAAAAGACTCGGTTCCTCCCCCGGCTCCCCTCACAGTTTCATCGAATCAGAGCTTGGAAAAATCTCCGTATTTCCTTGCAGAGGTAAACTTTCTATTGTAGTTGTTAGAGTCCTTCGAATTTCCTAAACAATCATAAAAAAAAGAACAGTGTTTACAAAGTTTTGTCATGCCCTGCCCTTTGTTCAACCCAAAACATAATTCCATCCATTGTATTTATAATTCAACGATCCAAATTAGGAAGAAGAATGAATCACAAGCATGGAAGGGGCTGTCAAAGTCCACATCTTATAATCAATAATTAATTAAATCAATAACTGAATAGGATTTAAAAACCAGTTGGTGGCATACATAGCTCAGCTCATGGAAGCATGGAAGGGGCTGTCAAAGTCCACATCTTATAATCAATAATTAATTAAATCAATAACTGAATAGGATTTAAAAACCAGTTGGTGGCATACATAGCTCAGCTCATGAATTTTAAAACCAACTTGAGCAGCCCAAACACGCACAATTAAACCAGTCCCATCGCTGACAAATCAGGCACTGAATTGGTCTATAAACAGCTTCCCTGCATCCATGTTTCATTGCATGAAATTAACAAGTTTTTTTTTTCCAATTTTTGTTGTTGTAGGCAATACATAATTTCCATTCAGAGTCTGAGAAGGAACTGAGCTTGGCAGTGGGTGATTACGTTGTTGTTCGCCAGGTACTTTAATCTCCTCCTGTCTGTAATGCCCATCCAATGCCTTCACAAAACAAAGTTGGATCTGTAACGTCCAATTGTCCATGCAATGTCATCGCAAATTAATGTTGGACAAATGTTTATTTTTTCATTTTATGGACATGAAATTACTGCATCTTCACATGTTGTCTAATATACATTATCTATAAGAACATTTGTGGCCAGTAATGTTTTTAGTAGACCGAGAGGATAAAGTAGAGATCAACATGCTGTTTCTTTTTCATGATCACATTTATAGCAACTGCTGAATCTGCATGTTAAAGCATTCTCTCCACTACACACATTTAAAGTATCGAAAATGTTTAAATTATATTTTACTGGAGTCCTACACTTTTCATGAAGTTTTTTTTTTTTATAGTTCTACATGCCATTAATCATGTACTAATTAAAAAAAAACTTCACCCACCCCACATTAGTGCCAGGAGAGGAGACACTGAAACAAAGTGACTGGTAGCTCTTTTGTTCCATATTTCCTTGGTCTCCTTTGAGTGGACAACCATACCAAATTCAATTATTCGGGGAGAGTTGAACATATAAAGGGTATGAAGGGGTGACAAAGCTACAGAGGTTTGATGGAGGGGTTGAAGAAACATAAGGGGTGAAAAGAGTTTCTTGATACTTTAGTGGCCATGTGAAAATGTTTGTATCCGCGTGGGGTTGGTTCTTTGGCTAGAGCTATGGGTTTACTCTCCATAGGTTTGGAGTTTTAATCCCTCTGAGATAATATGATGCACAGTGTTTGTGGGTGATTATGTGCATTCGAGGTTTTCTCACCTAATGTTGGGGTTCCTCAACACCAAAATATAAAGTATTAAGCACATGCAATAATCATACACAACTATTTGATCATAAAACTACATCAGCTTATTGTGGAGCCAATTTGGATTTTTCGGGACATCCTCCATACTGTGTGTGTACAGGATCTTAATACGATGGTGCAAGGCTGCTGTCTAACTCAACCTGATGTTGATATGATTTCGTGATCTGTTTATGTGATGCAATATGATATATCATTTAAGGAGAATGACTTATTATTATCTTATGCTAAGAAAAATTGGTATTATCTATTTCAAAATCTAGAGTAATTTTTTATAATGATTGGATTAGACAAGACTTCAATGCCAAGATGCTAACAAAATAATGTATTCACCTTCATATGCTGATCGGAATGGCTAAATTTTCCTTGGTATGTTATATATGTACTCATGCACCCCCATTTAATTAATTTTTGTGCAAATGTTTTTGAATTCTTGTGATAATATTAGGTCACTCCATCGGGGTGGTCTGAAGGAGAATGTCGGGGCCGGGCGGGATGGTTTCCGTCGGCCTACGTGGAGGAACGACAGAATATTCCAGTGAGCAAATTATCCACCGAAGTCTTCTAGGTTTGTGCACTCTGATAGCTCTCCAGATGTGTGTGATTCAGATATGTTGTACATTTGAGGTGAAAAAACACACTTTTGAAGCTTTGATTTTAGTTGAAGTGAAATAAATCCTAGTGGGACATGTATTGTTCAGAACTATATTTATTGCTTGTTACTTTGACATCTACCTGTAAATGGCTATTTGTTAGAAAATGTTATAATTGGTTGTTTCTGCTAAGACTATCAATAATTGAATACAGATCGAATGATGTAATATCTATGTCAAATCCTAAATTATTCAAATATGATATTGTTATTCGGATTCGGATCTCTTCCATGCACAACAAATACAAATAGTTTTTTTTTTTTTGGATAATTGAATTGATAATAATTTGACTGATTAAGTGACATCAAGATTTCAAGGCTAAATAATCTCTCAGAGATCATACATGAAAAAAATATATTATTATTATGATTAATATTTGGATCACATGATTCAGATACATAATTACATATATTAATATACATATATTTATTGGCTTGTTTATTTTACTTTTCAAGTTTTTATAAGATTGGGTATAAATTTGGTATATGAGTGTATGATCATACATGAATTATTTCCTAAAATTATTATTTGGGATTATTTTATCTTATCTAGCATAGTTATGGCAGTTTATACACATCAAATCAAAATTATTAGGAACGACGCGGCCACACCTATCATTTGTCGCATCTAATCGCTGGTGTGTGTATATATAATGAGTTGAATGCATTTTTTAAAAAAATTTGTCCTAATCTAATATACAGTAGTGTAACCCGGCATATTCTAATACTAAAGTAAAATTACCTTTTCAATTTTATTTTCAATTCTATTTGTTGAACAATGAATACGCATGTTTTGATTTTCTAAAACATCATATATTGTCTATAGATATATATCTTAAATTTTTTTATATATTCTTGTGAATGAAATGTTTTGTTATTTTAAATTATATATTCATGGATTTGTTCACGTGAATCCACTCATTCAGAGACAGAATTTGTCATGCGATCATCATTAGAGGTTAATTTTATAAAATAACCTCCATAGGGGACATTTTTAGAAGTTAGATCCATATGAGAATTTTTTTAATCAGGGCCCACTAATCCTTAAATCTCGCTCAGACACGAAAATATTGAAGGGAACCTAATGTTATTTCATGCTCATGGGGAGGACTTTTCCATAAATTGTCCACGCACGTTAAGTCATGGATGATCTTAAGGAAAATGACAGTGCAGTCTCAATATACATTGAGATATACTTGTATTATTTTAAATAATAAAATAAAATACATTATACACAGGCTGAGTGTGTAAGTGCTCTTGTTGTAAACTAAGGGTACTTACAAACACAAAAAATCTAATACCTTATTGAAGCAAACATTACTAATCTTTAATATATATTTTTACAGATATAAAGAAAAATCATTTATATTAGATATATAATGTAATATTCATCAAAATACGAATATCTTGGAAGTATACAACCCATTAGTGTCAAAATAATTGATATATTGTTTTAAGAATAATATTACAGGCTTCATGGAGGGGGATAAAATAACGAGTTTCTAGCGAGCGTAACATGTTTAGGTTGTGAAGAATAATCCCACGAGGACACAGGGCATGACCTTCGTGAACAAAATATTTTACGAATCATAATCAAGGCATGATCTTCTTCTGGCTTTTTTTCGTCCACTCAAATTCAATGAGGAGTATTTTTTTTTAAAGTAAGTATATTGAAAATATATGTGTTTATAAAAAAATATATTAAAGTATACACTATACAAAAAAAATATATCACTTGATGGCTGGGTATACAATGACTTTTTGGGTTTATTAGTTTTAAGTCCTTATAAATATACTTATTTAGGGATCGATCCCTCACTTCTTTAAAATTTGGTTTTAGTCCCCCGATTTAAAGGATATGTTCGGTTTTAGTCCCTCCTAGGGATGAAAAACAAAACTAAATAATTTAGGGATAAGTCCCTCCCAAGGATTAAAATCAAAATCCTAGGGACTAAAACCAAAATATGAAGAAATAAGAGATCAATCTCTAAATAAGTATGTTTATAGGGACTTAAAACTAATAAGCCCTAACTTTTTATAGAAAACCTCCAACTACTTTCCAATAATCAACAACCAGTCCCTCTCTCCATTAATGAAAAGTGAAAAGTGAAAACTCTCCTTCTCTCTCTCTGTCCCCTCCCTCTCCTTCCAAAACAGAGTTTCCAGAGTGGTTTTTGATGGGATTTCCTCAATTGGGTTCTATCGATTTCCCTCTTTTGAATTGATGGGTCCTCCAAAAACCCCATTTTGATCCACACCCACTTCGATTTTTCCCCCAAAAAAAATCCCATCTTTTCCAAACACAATGCGACATCAATAGCGGGGAGAAGAAGAAGATGAAGAGACCTCTGAAGGGCTCCGACGCCGCCTCCCTCGCGAGGCGTCTCCGCCTCTCGCACGCCCTCCTATGCGCCGCCGCCCTATACCTCCTCCTCATCTCCTTGAAATTCCCGCGCTTCCTCGAGATCGCGTCGATGCTCAGCGGGGACGACACCTTCGTCGGCCTCGAAAACCGCGACCACCCTAACGGGAGACCCTTCGTCGGCTCGGTGAGCCATCGGAGGCTGGAAAACGACGAAAAGGCGTCGCCTTTGCCTTCGGGGGACGCCAGCCGTCCGATCAAATCCCTCAGACATCCGTACGGGCGGATCAGCGGCGAAGTGGCGGCGCGGCATCGGCGGCGGCGGCGGGACCTGTCGGAGCTCGAGAGGATGGCCGACGAGGCGTGGACGCTCGGCTCGATCGCGTGGCGGGACCTGGAGGGGTTTGAACTGGCGGCGAACGCGTCGTCCGTTGTCGAGGTTGCCGCGAATCCCGAGACCGTCGTGTGCCCGTCCTCGGTCTCGGTGGGCGGGGCAGACCTCCGGGCGGCGGCGGCGGAGGGGGAGTACCTCGTGTTCCTCCCGTGCGGGCTCGCCGCGGGCTCGTCCATCACGGTTGTGGGCACGCCCCACGAGGCGCACGAGGAGTACATTGTGCCGCCACGGGGGGCGAGGACACTACGGGACGGGGTGACGACGGTGATGGTGTCGCAGTTCATGGTGGAGTTGCAGGGGCTGAAGGCGGTGGATGGGGAGGAGCCACCACGGATACTGCATTTGAATCCGAGGCTTAGGGGGGATTGGAGCAAGAGGCCGGTGATCGAACACAACACGTGCTATAGGATGCAGTGGGGGTCGGCCCAGAGATGCGATGGATTGCCTTCCAAGGATGATGACGACATGGGTATAATTTTACTTTGATGAGTGGCTTACTTGCTTTTATAGTAATCTTTGATTGTTTTTCTTACCGTTCATTAGATGCATTTATGTTTGCTAAGATTATATGATTGGGTAATGTGCATTGTTAGTATGTTTCAATGATTTCGACTTGTTGTTATTGATGCATGTTTCTTATATATCAATGTTATCACATTAGTATCTTTTCCTGGCCACTTATCTATGTTTTCTTATATATATTTTATTGATTTATTGGATGGAAGTGTGTTGATGTCAATGATTTCGACGCCTGATGTCTGCATTCTCTAATGAGATAAGTGTTTTGGAAGCTCGCGTTATCGGAAATCCAAAATAAAGAATTAGAGAACATAGCTTTATGGGATTGATGTTAACAAATTTTTTATGGTTAGATTGATTTACTAGACTGCCCTTGTTTTTTCATCATGGATGAGTTGTCTACTGAACGCATAATTAATTTGGGTCCTACATTGGCTTTATGAATGATCTGGAATTGAGCTTAGAGCAAGATTACATTTTGGACTACATCTGTCTGTCAGGTCTCAGATCGTATATGATACTCAGTTTCCATGTTCTTTTTATTCCCATAGTTCTGTTATTTTAGTTTAATGAATTATAGTGGAATTTTCACCTTCTTTCTTTTGTCATGTATTCCACACTGTATCTTGGAAAGCAGTTCTCTGCTGGAGAAAATTTTCTTCAATATCTCCATCCTGCTTTTGCTTCACATATCATTTGGCTGACTCATTTCCCAGTTAGGATGATGGTATTGGTATAGTGCATGTATTTGGCTTATAAGCCTGTGGGTCAGATACATAGCAGATGGCTCTGATTCATCCACCTGCCATGTGGGTCGGGTTGACATGATACCATGCAAATAAGAGGTGTAAACATCTTTTAACCATAAGGGGATCAAAGAGTTTCATAATCTAAACAATTCACAATGATTTAGACCTTGAAATACTAGGAGGTAAAAAAAAGTCGCTGAATTTTGATTCCATACTGTAAAATGAATCTAAACTTTGATATTTAAAAGTTCTCTTCTTTTTTTTTTCCCCAACAAATTTTCAATTCATTTTTAGATTATATGATCTTGTGATTAACGATAGATATGAATGTTTAAATTATGAATATGATAGAAGCTTAGTCTGCTTAGATCTCCAAAATGTTCCAATAACATCATCCAATGTTAACCAAATCTTCCAGTAAATTGGTGGATGGGTTTGATTGTGTTGACTTGACACTCATGTGGGGTCAGGTGTGGGTTATGTAATCTGAGTCAGCTAGTGTAGTTCAGGAGCCATGACCCGTATGTGGGTGGGATATGAGTATGAGCAAAGCCTCTCAATCGTCCGTGCGCATCCAACTTGAACCTGACTTGGACCATTGCCGCATCCAACTGTTTCTTCTGACGTACTTGAATTTAGCTTCTGGTTTTATGATGATCCTAACAAACTCTGCAACCTCTATTTAAATTCTGAGATCGTATATTTTGCAAAAATTCACAAATTTTTTGTTGTGTGTATTTTGGACAGTTGACGGGTTTGGAAAATGTGAGAAATGGAGGCGCCCTGATACAGTAGACTCAAAAGAATCTAAGACAACTTCGTGGCTCATGCGATTCATAGGACGGCACAAGAAGCCAGAAATGACATGGCCATTTCCTTTTGTAGAGGGCAGACTGTTTGTGCTAACTGTGAGAGCTGGTGTGGAAGGGTACCACATCATTGTTAGTGGCCGACATGTGACCTCATTCCCTTATCGGACGGTATGTCTTTAGTCCTTCAAACGCTCTCATTTTGGTTATTTTCATTTATGTTTCATGCTTCATTTTGTTTGAATTTTCTGACATGATATTGTGGGTTGGTTCAAAATCCAATCTCCTATCGCAGTTACAGATCCATTCTTATGCATGCAAAATCTTTTGCATCAGTGTACTAAGTGTATCCCTTCACCATGAATATGGTTTTTTCTATGCTAGGGATTTACTCTTGAAGATGCAACAGGCTTAGCGATTAAAGGAGATGTGGATGTGCACTCACTCCATGCCACGTCGCTTCCCGTTTCACATCGAAGTTTTTCACTACAGCAAGTGTTGGACATGTCAGAGAAATGGAAGGCCAGTCCACTGCCTGACAGTCCAATCCAAGTCTTTATAGGTATCCTCTCAGCATCAAATCACTTTTCAGAGCGCATGGCTGTTAGAAAAACCTGGATGCAGTCTTCTGCAATCAAGTCATCAAAGGTGGTGGCCCGATTCTTTGTTGCATTGGTAAGCCCCAGCTTTTGAATTTTTTCCATGTGCACTCTATATTGAACTATGGAGCATGGATACCAATATGAGACAGACGGTGTGACGCATTGAATCTTGAATAATTAGGAAACAAACACAACAATGAATATATAAATAACCAATATATGTTATATAATGATTATTTGAAAAAATGGAACATACATCCATAAACTTTAAAAGGTTGATACATAAGAAATAAATGGAATGATGTTATATTGAATAATGGAGGCCGAAAGGTCCCTTGTATATCTACAAGATGTACAAACCCTAGAAATAGAAAAAGACTATCAACTCCATCAAAATCTTAACATAATTTGGCTTCATGTGAGCATAAACCTTACAACATTTATTAAGAAAAAGTTGCAATATTGTGCTGCATGTGTCTCATGTTTGATATTCAGAAAATTATTTTTGAATTTTGGACACATAGCGACGCGTCTAAAGTGTGTGTGTCATGCATGTCCAGTTTCCAAAACATGGGGGACACGGGTACGGCATATTCATTGAAGTGTCCGTGCTTCCTAGATATTTGCATTATGAGGAATGTATCACTAACCTTGGAACACCAAAAGAAGTTGCCAGAGGACTTTGATATTTAATGTGATTGTTGCTTTATTTGTGTGATTTTGTACTGTAGCCTTTTAAGTTTGCCGGTGAAGAAAAAAGTAGATGGATAACAGAATCCCCTGATGAGCCATAAATTTCAGTCTACGAAGTCCTGTTTCTAATATTTAGACGATTAGACTTCAATACATGAAAATTTTGTATGTTCATGGAAAGAGAGAATATTATGGAGCATGAGAATTTTTGTCCCTCATAATGTCCAGTCGAAGACTACTTTTCAATGTTTGTCTCTTTGGTTATCTATTGTGTGATTTTTTTCCCTTATTTTATGAATCTTCATAACTGTTTTTCTTGCACTTAGTGTAGAATGTGCATGATGGCCAAATTGTTGGGGAGATCCTCCCATCTGGTCCATCAGATGCAGCAATGTCTGAATTGAGCGTTTTTTCTTGGTGGGTTTTGAATTGATAGTTTAAGAGTCTTTTGAAGACCAATTCTATGTTTTAAACTTTTGATGACATCATATTGACCTCCTAATTGATAAACGCATCCCCGAAATACCATTTTTTCCAGAAAAGTGCTATGCAAACTTTTTGTGTGAAGTTTTGCATAATCTGCATGTGATCAAGTAGGGAACTGTTATGTGCTGTCATTATCAGCCCTGCATGCAGTTCCATTTCGCCGAGGAGGTATATGCTTTGTTAGATGAAACGTGTAATTTTTTCCGCGAAGTAGCTATATACAATGCAGTAGAGCATATATTTCATTTTTATGAAGGTGTATGCTTCATTACATGAATCATACACTTTAATAAAAAATTAAAGCACGCGGGGCTACACGTGGGGCTGACATTATTTGATCAAAATATTCTGATGGAACTATATTCCACAGTCGTAAACTTGTAATGGACTTCCTTTTCTTTTATTTTATTTTCTCTTTCTTCCTTTGAAAATCCATACTTTGATTAACTGTGTTTGAAATTCACCTGTAAGTTCTTTCTTTTGTTTTTGTTTTTGCTTAACTTTTGCCATTTGATATCATGTGAAGTGCCTCGATATTCAATGAACTTTGATATTAAGGTTCCTACCAGTTCTCAACAAAATATCATGTAAATTGCTTCAAACTAATGACCTTTAAACTCTTGTATATGCCTAGAGTCTTTTATTATTGTATCTGATACAATTTTTTTTTTGTGAAACTGTTATTATACAGAATGTGAGGAAAGAGGTCAATGCAGCACTGAAGAAGGAAGCCGAATATTTTGGGGATATTGTGATCTTGCCCTTTATGGACCGCTATGAGCTGGTGGTTCTTAAAACCATTGCAATATGTGAATATGGGGTAAGATCGATATATATATATCTTTACCCTGTAATGTCATGGTGTTTTCTTTATTAACAAGTATAGTTTGCAATTTTTTTGCAGGTCCGTAATGTGACTGCAGAATACATCATGAAATGCGACGATGACACGTTCGTTCGGCTGGATGCTGTTTTGAAAGAAATTCAGGGCGTCTCTCACAAACGATCCCTCTATATGGGCAATCTCAATCTCTTGCACAGGCCTCTCAGAAATGGAAAATGGGCTGTCACATTTGATGTAAGACATTGTCTTACATTTCTTTTTTGGCATTTTCAGAAATCCGGGACATGATTTAGTTTTTTTTACTTAGAAAACTATCCATCTGGTTTAATGTGATAATCCTTGGTTATCAAAATAATCAAAACATACACCATATAGAAATTCTCAAATCTTCAAAAGTTTTGAAGCCCTCCTCCCGTCTGTTAAGCTATGGAGCAGGGACATCATATGATATAAACACGGTGACAACAATAAATCTTAAAAAAAGGGGCACGGACACGAGAAAGACATAGCAATGAATCAATAAACACACACACACATATTTATACATGCATATTATATTATAATTATTTAAAAAACTGAGTGAACATTTAGAAACTATAAAATATTGATATAACTATGGCAATGTCACAACTATGACCTCCATCAAGTTTCTTAGGTCCATTTAATTTCATGTAAACATAAATCTTATTATTACCTATTAGGGAAAAAAATGTATGATAGGTGTCTTGTGTTCTAACCATGCTCATCCTGTGTCCAGCGAGTTCAAAATTCAAAAAATTGTTCTGTTATTTGGACAAGTCTGGGACGTGTCCAAAATGTGTTCAACATGTGTTGTGTCGTCTCGTGTCTGATACATGTTCATAATATATTGCTGTGTCATAGCTTACTGAATTGTTTCATTAATTTTCCATTTTTTGTTGTGAACAGGAATGGCCGGAAGCAATATATCCCCCTTATGCAAATGGACCCGGATACATAATCTCAATCGACATCGCCAAATTTGTGGTTTCCCAACACACCAATCATAGTCTACGGGTGAGAACCACTTTGATAAGCCATGTTTTATACAGATCAATGAAACCCAACATGCACCCTAAGCCCCCTTTTGGGGTGCATAGTAATGATTGGGTAGGGCAGGAATATCTAAAAAACTTGTTTGGTTCAGATAAGTTATCATATGCCTAATTTAAGCACTAAATGTTCCAGATTACCAATCTTTACCAATCTATCCCGGATTAAGGCTTTGTTACACCCCACATGGGCGCCAACATTTTTAGCTATGATTTTGTTGTGCAGCTGTTCAAGATGGAGGATGTAAGCATGGGTATGTGGGTCGAGCAGTTCAACAGCTCAACCCCCGTTCAGTACTCACACAACTGGAAATTCTGCCAATATGGATGCATGGAAGGCTACTTCACCGCGCATTACCAGTCTCCGAGACAGATGTTGTGTCTTCACGACAAGTTGGCCAGAGGACGCGCTCACTGCTGCAATTTTTAGGCGATCCGTGAGCTTAGGCTGTCTTTGGATGCCAATTTTGGTGTAGGGAAGAGATTCATCGGGAAGGGATGAACGAAAAGGTGCGATTTCGTGACTCAACTTTGTAAATTCTGATGTAAATCAGTGGCTTTTACGTAGGTGATTTGGTTCGATCGTTCTTCTATCTTGCGATGCCATTTAGGATTCGTTGAAGAACAGAAATTGCATTGATTCACATGAACAGGTGGGAAAGAATTTTTACATGTAGGGGAGGGTGAAAAAAAGATTTATCTGATTGTCAATTTTATTAACTTTAGGCTATGGTTTTGAGTTTTGACATGGACTGGTTCCTTCCCCTAGGAAGAAAAAGTAGTGTTTCAAAATTAAAGAAAGATCTTGGATTTATTTGCAATGTTGATTTGATTATTTACCTGTATTTAAGGACAGTCATGATGTTTGTTTTCACTTATAATCAGTAGTGATTAAAGCAACTTGAATTGGCTAGAGCTGGGTATAATACTGAATAAGTCCTACATATGATTTCTAAAATCTGATGGATTTAATGTTTTAATTACAAAAAAAGTTGGATTCAATTAAATGTGAGAGAGAAATGTTTATTTTTTTTTTGAATTTTATAAATGTGTGAATTTTCCTATCAGGAGTTGTGTATTAAGTTTTATGATTTCACTTACTCTATTCAATGTAATGGGAAGTATTCTTATTTACGGTCTCAAAACATTTTGATTCTTTAAATATATATTTTCTATTGGTCTAATTTTTGTGAGAATATACTTTTTTTTATAAAGTAAAATAAAGTACATATTCATATGATGTGTTATTTTTTTTTTATTTTTTTCTGTAATATACTGACACAGTGAAATATGTAATACCATAAGGGATGTTTGGGTAGAGGAATAGTAGAGGAATAGATGGGAATAGAGGAGAACAAAAGAAAAAAAATGTGGTTGGGTAGAAAATGAGTATGTATAGCTATGCAGAAATAAGTTAGAATAAACTGATATATGTATTCTAGGAATCCTCCGAAATTGTGTTAATCCTCCACTAGTATAAGGTGATTCACATTAAATCACATGTCATTACTTCTTATACATCAATGAGATTGATATGTTAAATCAATTTTTTACACCCTATTCACATTTTATTTTTTATCAATCAAATAACTCAACCTTTATTATTATTTTTTCAATGGAAATGATAAAAACACAGTCAATTTTATTCTATTGATAAAATTATTTATTTTTAAAATAAAAGATAAATCATAGAATAGCTAAAAGTGAGTCAACATATATGATGGTGAGGGCCCGTCTATCCCCACCAAACAATTTTTCAATCCCACAGATAAAAAAAAAAAAAAAAACGGTGTTTGTCTGTTCCCACCGATTTAGTTCGACTGAATTCGATCGCCATTTCAAGTTTTGGGCGACCGTAATGGGTCGTCATTTCAGGTTTTGGGCGACCGGAATGGGTCGAACAGGGTTCAGAATTATATCTATTTATTTTTTGTAAACAAATAAATTTTTGGATTTATCCATCATATTTTATATTTATTCTTTCATCCAAACAACAACTAAGGGATTAAAAAAAATGTAAGTAGATATACTTTCAATTAATTCAAATTTTTATAGAAAAATATCTTATTAGACAATATATATCATTTTTAAGCTTCATTTGAATTCGTAGTTAAGATGAATTTTTGTTTGAAAAAAAAAAAACATATCAGTTGATTCAAACACATTTTATATTTGACTTTTGAAATTTTTCTGTAACTTATGTAAAAAAAATTGTTCTTATATTCTACATTTAAGAATAATGATTTAGTATCCTTACATTACAACTCAGACTTGGAGTGATATGAAAGATTCAAGAAGGATACACGTCGTGAGATTATGTTTTCAAAAAAAAAATTATAAATTTTATTACAAATCCTGTTCGACCAGTTTCGGTCGCGCGAAATCTGAAATGACGATCAAATCCGGTCGCGCGAAACCTGAAATGGCGACCAAATCCGGTCGAACGGGTCGAATTGGTGGGGATAGCAAAACACCGTTTTTTTTTTATTGCTTGGTGGGGTAAGAAAATAAGTGGGTGGAGCTAGACGGGCCCTGATGGTGATTGAATGTATCACGGACATTCAATCGGGTCTCTTGGAGTGAAATATTCATATCCAAAATAACTATCCGAATTTTTCAATTTATTATATTTATATATTATTTTAATATATTTCTTTCATATTGCTACATTAGCTATGAAGAAATCAGAGATCTTTCTGACACAATCTTATATATACACTCCCCTGAGTTTCTGCTTAGTTTTCTAATATAACTTATTTAACACTAATGCCCTTTGGGGCCTTCTCAGAAAAACAAAAGACTGAATTTTATCATCTGGCTAAAAGTAATATACAACCAGTCCTCTGAATTCAAATAAAGAAAACAAAGCAATGATGAATGGACATGAAGATCAAAAATTGAAATCTGAAAAAAAAGAAGAAAAAATTATATATTGAGATCCAAAGACCAAAGAACCAAAGAATATCATCAATCAAAGAACTCCCAACGCGTCGCCGCCGTTGTTGTCGCCGTTGGTGCCGTAGCGACGGGGGCGGCGTCGAACGTCTCCCAGTCTGTCGTGACGACGACGGGCTTCTTCGCACTCGCGTTCGAGACCTTCAACATGTCCAGTGTCTCGACACACTTCTGCACCCTTTTTGACTGCCAACACATAATAGTTAGTGCTGACAGTTTTTGTCATATGTTAGTCTCTTATTGAAAACTGAAGAGACTGGGCAAGTATGATAGTACCTGAAGGTTCTTGAGAGAGGAGAGTTCGCCATCCGCACACAAGCTGTCGAGCTTGATTGCCTGCCTCATGAGCATCTCAGTCAGGGTCGTGATCTGCACCTCCGCGACTTTGATTCCGCTTGCAATCGACTTCTCAATCGCGCTCACCTGGGGAAAACCAAAATAAGCATGCATTGTAAAGTTTTTTTGAACCACAATCCACAACGCGAGTGTTTGTTCCGGATATTACAAAGTTACGAAGTTCATGCACGACATTTTAAAATAACTCCAGTAATAGAAAGTAAACAAAACAATGTTTTCCCAAATCTATATGCATTGCATTCTCAAATGTGGTGCATTTGCCCGCGGTTCGAAAATCCTGGGTTTTTGCATTAGAGAATCTTGGCATTTGGAGCTTTTGAAACGCCGCCTATTTTATGAACAAAACATGTAAAATCCTGGCATTCTGTTGTGGAATCTGCTCCGCTTAGAAACACAAGATTTTAAGAATTACATAGTTTTTATCGCACATCCAACACAGCCGTAATATGTTCGATCAACAGGTAAACTTTTTATGAATCACTATAAGCATGCATGTGAGGTGTTTGTGTGTAGTGAGTTTATACCTGGTCGGTGAGCTTGTCGACGTCAGAGGAGATGTCATCGAAGGCGCGGTGGGTGGTCTGGATCTTGGCATTCCTCCTCATCTCGATGAACCTCCGTTCCTTGCTCAGAGGGTCTTCCTGGAGTACGATCTTTGATCGGTTCTTGACGCCGCAGAGGTCAAGGTAATGCCGGTTCTCCCTCTCCTTCCCTCTGAACAACAGCCTCTGCTCCCCTGCTTCCAGCCCCGTCTCCGCCGCTAACACCTTCTTCAGTTCCCCTATCAGAATTAAAATATATCGTTCAAGATTAATCCAATTAATTTGGATGTGCAGTTAAAACATTGAGATTCTTAAAATCATGCGTTGCTATACTATTTTTTAGCATGAATAAATAAAGGGGAGAAAAGATGAACTTGAATATGTATTTGAATCCACGCTTAAGAACCTTCACCTAAATGCAAATTCATACGGAACAATAAAGGATAATGTTACATATTAACCCCATTATAGCACCAACTTTAATACTCACATTTTTTTTAATTTTGTTAAAAAAGCATATTTCATGTAACAAATCATGTATGTTCCCTCTACTATATTAAAAATATACATTCATCTCTTTGCTAGAAAAAAATATGAAATCATGTGCAAAAATTTATAAAAAAAATCATTGATACACTCACTCATTCATGCAATTTTAATTTGGTATATGAAATATTTAATAGAGTATACAATTACTATTTGAGTAAATTTCCCATTTCTTAATATATTAAGATGACCGCCTGTCTTTTAGATCAAATATATATACACACACTTTATCCCCTGTCTTGAGTATAGGTGATCAAAATGGTCACCTAGAGCTTCATAGAAACCCATGGTCCCAAAATTTGAAAAAAAACAATCTTTTGTTTCTATATTTGTTTTTATTTTCTTAAAATTTTATTTTTAAAAGTTCATCCATTTTTTTGTTCATTTTTGTTATCAGGATCTCTTTAAAATATTCAAAATTTTTATGCAATGTAATTACCCAAAATATCGCAAACAAATATCATCAATTCAATTCAGTCATTTAGACACATAAATATTATTAAGAAACTCAAAACATGTTAAGAGATCATCATTTATAAAAGATATAAGGGTTTTAAAAGTAAAGATTGACTAATTCCAGGGCCAATGTTGACATTAAAAAAAATGCTGGGGCAAAAAATAAAAATTGCCCAAAATATAACTGAGACCATTTATCTTGTTTTAAAACCGGAGTACTTCTTCTAATTCTCTTGCCCCTTTCCGTGATGTTCTCTCTTATTTCTGAAATAAAAAATAACTACATTTTACAATATTTAAATAATATAAACAGCCAACTAATGAATAAATGTGACATTATTGGGGTACTAGATAATATGTCATCACCTTCCACGTAAATGTCACGTCCACCGACACTCCCTGGGAATAACTTTATCCATTATTTTTTTATATAAACTTTATTCATTATTCTATTTGGTTGCGTACAAGATGCTCCTCGTCAATTCCTATTCTATAATAGTAGACTTATCAAACATTTGTAACCACCCAGTTCATCATTTAATTCATAATTTTTAATCTAATCCCAATAAAAAAAATCAGAATAACTATTCCCATTCAACCTTCTCCCTCTCTAACAGCCATCCGAACCAAACGCATAAAATATATAAACCGTTAAAAAGACCAAAATGCCCTCAACAACCCCCCGATATCCTCACCCATCACCAAACGCATAAAAACGGGCGTGACAATATCAAAATCCCACCGTTCACGGCGGAGCAGGTTTTCCAGGGGCATTTTGGGAAACCAACCCGATATCCTCACCCATTTCCCCAAAAGATATACTTTGACCCGCGGTCAACACCTTCATAAGATGGCGCGCATCATCCAAAATCAGGCGTGACCATATCAAATCCCACCGCTCACGGCGGAGCATGTTTTCTAGGGGCATTTTGGGAAACCAACCCGATATCCTCACCCGCTCCTCGATAAGAAATTCTTTGACCCACGGTCAACACCTTCATCAGATGGCGCACATCATCCAAAATCAGGCGTGACTATATCAAAACCCCACCGTTCACGGCGGAGAAGGCTTTCCAGGGGCATTTTTGGAAACAAAAGAGAGGGTGACGAGGGTTTCGGGGAGACTCACCGAAGGTGGACTGAGAGTTGACGGAGATCTCGTACCGGGCGGCGCCGTGAACGACCCTAACCCGGAGATTCGGCTTCGCCGCCGCCGCTTCCGCGGCCGAATCCGTCCTCTTCTGCACGAGCATCCCCCCCGGCCTGACCTCCCACTCGATCTTCGCCTCCGCCTCGGATCCTCCTCCGCCGTTGATCCACGATCCCATCATCATCTCCACCGTCCGATCTCTCTCTCTCTCTCTCTAAAAAGCACGGCTTTTGCCGCCGACATTTCTTCTGGAGAGGTCGAGAGTCTGCTTTTATACGTGCACCGTTAATTTTTTTATTTCTCGGGATCTCGAAAAGGTTAACCAATCATAGACGGACACGTGGCGAATCTTGGGACAGCTAAGATGGGGTATGTGAGAGGGTGCTGTAAGTCTACGCTTGCGACCTTTTTTTGATCGGTAGAAACTGATGACGTCGTCGGTACGTCTCGATGTTTGGTGGGGTCAGAATGAGGTTGACGATTATACCCCCGTCCCCCGAAACAGTCTCTTCCTGAAATACTGTTTCAGTAGATTATGTGTAATAATAATTTGATATATAAAAATTGAATAATGTTTTCTAGCCCAACTTCATAGTCTCGTGATATGTGTCTAATACACATTATTTTTATTTGATTATTTTATTTTTTTGATAATTGATCCCGTAAAATAAGAGAACTATGTTTGTGTGAGATCTTATAGAAAAGATCATGTCGATGTTGAGAAAATTCTAGCGATAGTCAGGGAATAAATACAGATATTTGTAATGAGCTATCAGAGTCAGAAGAAGCTGAGAAGGATATAGAGGATGTCGATGATGTAGTTGAAAGAGATGATGAGGGTGGAGAAAATCCGGAGAACAGACTTGGAAATGAGGAAAAAGATTTTTCATCACCTCTAGAGAACTCCAAAAACCATCCTAGTATTGTTTTCGAGAACCATGAAGGAAATGTTGATTTTGAAGACAGAGATAGATGAAAGCAAGTGAAGCTTGGGTTCAGGGATTCATGGAAGGAGAATATTTTGATTTCAACTGTTTTACTATTTTGAGGTTAGTTACATTTAATTTATATATATGATTTGTATGATGTTAATGTTACATTTCTGACATCGAAATACTCATATTTTAATTTGTGTTACATTCATAAATGTAACAGTATGAAATATAACATTCATTCGTGTATTGCATTTGTTTCAATGCAAATAGTAATTTATATTTGTTACATTTATTAATTTAACAATCAAATATATATGTTTGTTAAATGCATCACAAAAAAAAAGTGTTTACATTTTCTATAAAATGTAACCGACTATTAAAAATAGAATCTGTTTCTAAATTGTTTAAACATTGTATGAGATGTAAAATATTTAGGTAAATGTAACTGTTTGTTACATTTAGGTAAATGAAATTGTTTGTTATACTTATGTAAATGTAATAGTTTTGATACATGATCATTTTATTGTTATATTTATATAACACAATTACATAATTATGAGACTGTAACAACTCATATTTAACAAAATTGTTACATTTTGTAACAGTTATAATCACATGAATGTAACAATTATAATCACATGAATGTTACATTGATGATTAAATTTTTTTTAATGTTTCTACACATACATTGATTTTTGATACATTCATATATAAATGTAACTAAATGTAACTATCACCAGCATACCTTACCTTCATTGAACAAATTCAAATCATTTGTGTAATTTTTTATTACAATTATGGAAGATGGAAACCAAACACGTTACATTCTTCACAGTACTATTACATTTTGTTACTTAACCCAAAACAACTAATTGTTTCTTTCTTATAGCATAGTAAATTACATATGTAAAAGAGTAACATACAAATGCAACTAATGTAACTGAGGAACATACAAATATAACAAAAAGTAACATAAAAATGTCTTTTTTATAATAAATGTAACATAGTAACATGCTAACATTCAACTGTAACATTTTACATACACAGTTTCAAAAGTATTATATTCAATTGAAGAATTTATCATAAACCTAATTAAAATGTACATTTCATCCATAAAATCTGTTGTACAATGCAATATTAATTAGTTCAAAATAATTTATAGTTAGAAACCTAAGTGATTCAATAAAAAAAATTGATAATTTAAAAAAAAAAAAGTTGCTTAGTGTTCGTCATCATTGCTCGAATTAAATTTTGAAAAATTTGCAAAGAAGTTTCAGATTAAATTCAGGGTACCAGATGAACAGATTTTGGGTTTGTAATGCAAAAAATAAAATCAAATGTCTCTTTGTATGTCAAAACGGAATGAAAAGTGAGTTTGGACTAAACAATTGGGGTTTTTGTGATATAGATTTGTTTGATTTTGGGGAAATATGAATTTGAATGTTTGTTTTGGCTTGGCGAAAAAAACGGGATATACAATTAAGAATGTGAAACCGGGATTTTGATTGATTCGCGCTTTGAATTCGGTGGGTTTTTAAATGGGAGTATTTTTGTATTTTGCTATTTTACCCTTTTGAGAAGTTAACAAACCAACCAATGAGATAATAACACCTCATGAGCTTGTGAGTGGAGCTTAAATTTTGAGGCCTGTGTATTACCACTGATAAAAATTTAAGGGCACGTTTACATTTGGATAGAAGCGTAAGTTATTTTGGGGTTCATAACTATTTCAGGGATTTTTTATTTTATCAATGGAATAAATGATTTTCTGTTTGGTTGTGCTTTCAGTTATTCTCGTTAAGAAACATAAAAATAAAGGTTGGAATGTTTGGTTGATAAAAAAAATAAAAAGTTGATTTGACATGTAAGCTCCATTGATGTATAAGATGCAATGATTAGTGATTTGATGTGATGATATGTGATTAAATAGGTGAGTCCCCTTATACCGTTAGAGGAATAATACAATTTCATGAGGGGACTTGGAATACAAATACCAGCTTATTATCACATAATTCTACATAACTATACCCTTTTATATCACCCACCTGAACAACTTTTTACCTTTATTCCCCCTTATCCCTCATATTCCACCTCTTATTCCCCTATCCAAATGGGCTCTTAAGGAATGAACAAAAGATTCTAAACGTAATTTTTTTGAATGTTCTAGTAGAATAAGAATGGACACTAATGCTCCGTTTGTGTAGCGGAATAAGAGTGGTTTAAGGGTGAAATAAGGTGGGATAAGAATAGATAGGGGAAATTGGTGTTTGTTTAAAGAGTATAGGATGGAATTACTATGCCGGTTTAAACGAGTATAAGAGAGTATAACAATTCTAAGTAACCCATAGGATAAGCTATACTTATTTTATCTATTCCCATAGGCTCACATGTCAAATCAACTTTTTTACACTTTATTTATATTTTATTTTTTATCAATCAAACAACTCAACCTTTATTATTACGTTTTTCAATGAGAATAAAAAAAACACAACCAAACAGAAAATCTTTTATTCCTATAGCCCCTGTTTGGAACGAGTATAACCCCCCGGATAACCTCGGATAAGTATTTGGGGGTGTTTGTTTACCCTGGATAACCCCAGATAAATTATGCCAGAATAAACCTTGATAAAGTGGTATAGGGATTCCAATCAACCCCTAGAATAAAAGTTATCCTAGGTTATTCCACCTAAAGAATATGTGGGCCCACTGTCAAATCAACTGTCATCACCTCTTATAAATCACCTGTCAAATCAACTATCATTACTTTTTTACATTTTATAAATCATTATCCATACTTTATTCACATTTTACCCAAACAACAAAACATTTATTCTTACGTTTACCAATGAGAATAATTCAAAATACAACCAAACACAAAATCACTTTATCCTTATTTATACTCATTTATACTTGGATAAATCTATACCCTAGAATAAAAACTATCCCCGTTCCAAACGGGGGCATAGATTTGTTATCTATATTAGCATAGTTATCTATCTAGAATAACTCAATTACGCTATTCCAAGGGGGGGGGGGGGTTTTAAATGCTCGGAGCTTATGAAACTCGAGAGAAATTATGTGAGCAGTGCAAAAAAAAAAAAAAAAAAAACATTTAGGACCAGGGTGACGTTTCATTAGATTTCTCGTCCCTCATTACAAATCCAAATGGGGCCTTGATAAAACTGATTATCACAATGCTCTCTTTATTTGTTTTTAAAAGGTATGTTATTTATATTAAAAATTTAATCAAACTTTTTAATTAAACATATTTTTTTGAGATCATTTGAAAGCACATTTGATTTCTTCAATTACTGCAACAACAAAAAAAATCTAACGAATTTTTAAATAACTTCTAAATCGAATTAGGCATCTTTTGACAAGGCTGACATTGAAATTAGTGAATTTAGATGTGCCATATGTCAACCTATAAAATAATTTATAGGAGCCCCAATTTATTTATATTAAAAAAAATTTAATGTAAAAAAATGTTTACTACAAAGTTAATAATGTTAAATAAAAAATGATGAACAACAAACTTAAAAAAATTTATATTTCAAAAAGATAAAAAATAAATGAAAAAACAAAAATAAAACAACAAAAAAATACAGAAAAATTTGGAAAACTAAACCATTTCCAAGATGAATTTTTTTTCTTTCATAGAAGAAATAAAATCCTATAAAATTGGAATAAAAATAGGGATAAGATTTTAAAAAATTAAAAAAATAATAAAACTAAGTAGATGAATGAATATGTTTAAATTAAAAAAAAAATTTATATTAAAATGTGTAATATATCTATATATATATATATACGCTCGCGATTAGGTACGGCGAATGGCGGGTGCGGTCGCGACGTGGGCCGTTCGATCACGGGTCCATCGCATCCGACGGTCGATGTGAATCGCACCCGACCGTCTGATGCGATGGACCCGTGATCGACAGCCCGTGATCGCTGCCGCACCCGCTGTTTGCCCACGCACTGACCGCAAACCGCACCTAATCGGTTCACTATATGAGTCGCGATTACGTGCGGTTTGCGGTCGGTGCGGTGCGCGATCACGGGCCGTCGATCACGGGTCCATCGCATCGGACGATCGGGTGCGATTCACGTCGACCGTTGAATGCGATGGACCCGCGATCGGACGGCCCACGTCGCACACCGCACCGACCGCAAACCGCACCTAATCGGTTCAATATATATATATATATATAAAACCGATTAGGTGTGGGCGAACGGCGGGTGCGGCAACAATCACGGGCCGTCGATCACGGGTCCATCGCATCAGACGGTCGGGTGCGATTCGTATAGTGAACCGATTAGTCCACCCGCGATCGAACGACACACGTCCCAGGCTCTTTGTTCGACTCGCTATTTGTATCTGCGGTTGGACATATTTTTAACCTTAACATTATATTTGTTCTTTCGTGGTCGGAGTCAGGGAGGTGAATTTTGTAAACGGACGCATGACGATAATTGAACAGTAGAAGTAGGAAGGTGTCAACGGCTTATGGCCCGGGTTAGATCCCTCTTCTAATCAGGAAATAAGCATGCAAAACCTTTTATATATATTGCTCTTTCTTTCTCCATGTATTCTCAATCCATCAGAATTGTACATCGAAATCAGAAATGAAATCATGTTAGTTATTCCTACATTTTTCAAAAAAAAACATTATATTAGTTCTTTTGCCTCAATTAATTTTACGTCGTACACTATTATTCCTCGTTACGTTGTCGGGCATCCACGTTAGGAGGGCGTTTCCGTCATTTGGTGCATACACGTGGACAAGCATGACTGGACTGACGTCCTTTTCGATGACTTGTGAAGGTGGGTCCCAAAGTCTCCATGATTGGCACGTTGCGACATTGGTAGACTGAGCTGTCCGTTGTCTCCGTGACGGGGTGGACTTTTCGTCCTTTCCGGATGCTCCGTCGCTTTTCACCAATCAAAATCCTCCACGTGGAATGGCAGGTAGTGGGCCCCATATGTACCATTACCTGCTACATATAAACGGGTCTCACCATACGGACCCGATTAATACTCGAGTTTCCGACCCGAATAGAAACTTTAGGGGACTCGTCCCCCTCTCTCTCTCTCTCGGTTTTGGCGTTTTTAGGGCTCGATCACCGCCAATTTCGCCGCCGCCGGCGCTTGTCAATGGTAACTCGTCTTACCAATAAAGATTGGTTGGATCGAATTCCGATACGTGCGGTTTTTAGGGTTTTGAATTCGCGTTTCCGGTGCAAATTTGGGGTTTTTTTCCATTTCTGTTCAGTCTACAGTTGATAGTGGGGAAAAATTGGATTTTTGATCCTCTTTTGTTAGTTTTGATAACAAACAATGATTCTGAGGTTTCACTAGTGATTCGCTTATACAGATTTTATCTGCTTCGATGCACAAGGCATTGACTTTAATCAATCGTGTAAAAAAAAAAAACCATTTTGGTGTAATTGAACATGTCTCATTGACAATGTTTGGTCTTTTTAGTGTTTCTTGTTTGCTGATGGTTTTTTTTATTGGATTGTGTTTTGGGTTTTAGGTGAAAAGGAAGTGGCTTTGCTGGGTTTCTTTGGGTATGATGTGATGGATCCAGAGGGGAAGAAGTTTGGAGCTGGTAACAACATTTGGTTTGGGTTTTTCTTGTTGTTTAGTATTGTATGAGTTTGTTTTGCAAGCCTATTATTGGATTAACTACTGATTAAGATGGGCTTGATTTTGTTAGGATTTCGTTGTCTGTTGGTTTGTTTTCTTTTAAACATCTTTGTGTGCAGTTTTGGTGAAAATTCACATTGATAAGTAACTGATAGGAAGAGAGAAGTGCTATTTGTCTTTCACTTGTTAAGAGATGGCCGATGATGGATATAATTTTCTGTAGTGCTTACAAACAAGATTGTGTATTCTAATGAACATTGTCTGGACTATTGAGCAATATGATATGAACACAATTCAATGAGTGGGAGCATGTAATTGAAGTGTGTCCCTGTTCAGAAGGTTGCCACTAAAAGTTTCAGCAACCAGTGTGGCAAAAACATTTGGTTGGATGTGATACATCAGATTTCATCATAAACTTGGATGGAAGAAAGCAAACATGGGATTACAGGCTTGCCTCGGGGACGTAGATTGATTGGATAGACATAAAGATTGATATTCTTGTCTTATTAATATGCAATTATCTTCTTTTTTCTTCAAGATGTGATGATAAATCCTTGTGCCATGTGTAATCGGAATCTGTTAATTTTATTATGCTTTCACTTTATCAAATAAGGTTGTCAGCGGTGATTGTGTGTTTGCAATGAGCCAATGAAGATACCTTTCTTCTCTCAATGCATTCAAACAAAACTGTGCCCATTACCGACTTGATTTATGCTGTATGAATTGTTGCATTCTGTTTTTCCTATTGGATTATGTCTATATGATCTGCATTTGTAATTTATTGAAACTTGCCTCACATTTTCACAGTGATTATAGATAAGTTGAGTTAATGCACTTCTGTTATTTTTTTAGCATGTGTCGTGGTAAATAAAATGGAATTTAAGTAGTGGCCTCTTCTGCTTTCTGCCTATTTAGAGCGGAATATATTAAATGAAGCCAAGGAAAACTTGCTTAAGTATATTTAATTCATGTCCTGCGTAGCACATTCTGAGAAGCATCCATCCATGAGAGTTTCAATCCACCTAACCTACATGATCAAGATCTATTGTGAAACTGAGAAACTATTTCACATCATTTCCTTTTAATCACTGATTGATTTTCTAAGAAAATGCAGCAGATAATGATGGGCGCAGTGGTGGCTATGTAACTTTCACAGTTGACCTTATGGATGTAGATTGATGCTTTCTAAGATTTTCAGTTCAGATAATGTGGGATATTCATACTAGATTAGAGATAGTCAGATAGCTGAACTTCAAATAGCTGAACTTCTTCGGCATTGACATTTAATCTTTTGCTTTTCCTGTGTATTAGATTTCACGTCATTGTTGACATGTGACCAGCCTGTGAAATCTATGAAGGTATAGGAAATTTACTTATTAAACAAGGTATAGATGCAGTTCTCCTTTCTATCCTTCTGCTGCCCAGCAATGTTACCCTTTTTTTCATCAAGGCCAAGTATAATAAGCTAGGCCCTTTCCATTGCTATCATAGATTTACTCTATGTCTAAATTCTATGATAAGTTTGAATAAATATATTTGCTAATTCCTAACTTAACTCTAAAGTCACCTGATCCAACTTTAGGCTGATCCTATCATAATTTTGCCTGATCATGTCAGGCTTGATCAAACCATTTCACTGCAGGGACCATCACTGACCTATGCTCACCCAAATTTGTTGTTGAGTATAAAATTTTGGTGTTTTAAATGTGTAGCTATACTGTGTTGAATATTAAATTTTGGTGGCTTAATGTGTGGCTATATTGTTGTTGATATCAAATTTTTGAGATTAAAATATTTGTCTGTATTCAACTTTTGAAGGAACCGAACTCAAGACAGATATGTTTGTCTTAATTTTCAGGGCCCATGGAACTGACTGGTAGAGTGGACCTTATAAATCACTACAAGTTGATGGTGCACCATGAGTTTATCTGCAAGAGAGTTTTTCCCTTGGCTCTTTCGGATACATACTATCTTCACAATGCTGTGGGAGATACATAAATATGAAAGGGGGAAGGCATGGAAGTAGACTCCTTCAGAATGCTTCTTATGCAATAGAGACATCCTCACGCATGCATCCTCTGGACCTGGACATTCTAAGGCAGACATTTCAGTTTCGAGAATCAGGTCCCATTGATCTACCTCCCACAAAACGTTGATCCGTACTTTTGGCATTTTTGAGTTTTTGCACATTAGGCTTGGTTTGGCAAGAGAACAAATGGTAGAATAAGGGGATAAGTGGTTGGAGGACAAATTATCCTCTCTTTTTTTTAATCACGATAAAATGCAGACATAGTTTTGATTTTGAAATGAAAATGAGGATTTTATTTTTCCACTTAAAGGCTAAAATAACATTTGTCCTGATTTTTCCAAATGTGAATAAAGACAAAATTGAGGATTTTTTTATCCCCTTAAGATTATGATAACTATTCTCAAAATTTATTAATTTGTTTGTCATGGTCTTTGACTGACAAAAAGGGGATGCCTACCATCAGCCAGAAAGTGAAAAACGAGACCAGAGATAGGGAGCGGAAGCATAAGCAAGCACAAACACAAGATAAAGATAAAGACAGAGAGAGCACATGAAGCATAAATACCGGCATAAGGATAAAGAAAGAAGGATAAAGATAGGGAGAAGAAGAAGGATAAAAGTGGGCACCATGATGGCAGCAATGATCACTCAAAGAAACATCATGACAAGGTCTGCCTCTCTATCTATGAATGAAGGGATTCTTATCTTTTCTTTATGACCTGCAATTAGTGGGATTCTCTTCATTATAGAAGTATATACTTGTCTAATATATTACATACCTTCAGAAAAATTAAGTGTATACTCGAATGAATTGAAAGCAACCTTTATGTTTTTTCCTTAGTCGAATATATACTCACTCGCCAAACTCAGTACGTACTCTTTTAGAGAGAGTGTATAATCAGTTAAGAACTGAGCGTATTAGTGCCTTTCATTATAGCTTGCAATTTGTGGAGTTCACTTTTTATTTCTTTTGCTACTCTCTTTGTTTCAGAAAAGAAAGCACGAGGGGATCAAAGATCTCAATGATGCTCACAAACACAAGAAAAATAAGGTAACATATCCATGACTACATTTTGTTGCTTTACAACCATACTTTACCCATGGAGCACCATCTTCTTCAACGATATATGAGCTTTTCTTTAATCATTTCAGCACAAGAGCTCAAAAACAGAAGAGATGGGAATGATGAAGATCAGAACCTGATTCATTTGAGCCTTACCAAATTCCATTATTTCCAACTCCGCCTTCTTCCAAGAATTGTCGGAGTTTTAAACAACAGTTCTGCCACCAAAATTCTTGTGGTACGGTCTTCCGAACATGATCCCCTTCAATACATACATTTCTGTGTTCCTCTGATGCTCATTGCTTTACCTTAAATTATTATGCAGGCTATGTATGCTAACAACTTTAGACCAATTAAATAGGGGCAGTAGCATAGGTGATTATTCTTCTTCTGTGTTAGTTCTTTCATGGTAGCGTTGTTTGTTGTGTTAGAAGATGATTTTATTCACTTTTGCATTTTCTCTGGATTGTTTTGTAAAATATACAATGTGAATTGGGTATCACAGTTTAGGACAATATGGGGTGGGCAGTGAAGGGGTGTGTTTGGTTACTTTCAAAAGTCTTGGATAACATGTTTTAATTGTTTTTTTGGGGTGGGGTGAGTATCTGGTGGGGTGGTAATAACCTCCCCTATGTATATTTATGTGGCCCTAACCCAATTGTTTTTAAGATCGATTTTAATCATATTAAAAATAATTTTGATACGTTCACATGTTTTTATTATTTTAAAAACACATTCTACATAAAGCAATATGTATTTTCATAAAAAAATAATGATTAATATGCTTCAATGAATGATATATCACTTTCTACAAAAAAAAATTATATATTTCATTTCCCAAAGGGTAGGTACCATGTTAGCAAGTATGTTAACTAGTACACTTAAAGAGAGAAATTATGATTTACGTTGCTTTTTTCATGTACAACTAAAGTAAATATCACCGTATAAAGTATAAATAAAAATGATGATAAAGTATTAATAAAATTAAAAGAAGGCAGAAATCACCCATCTCATTTCTTTATATTACCAGTCTATAGGGTTACATTCAATATTGATAATGAAATTATGGATTATACTGAAGAACAAAGTAACAAAAAAATACGTGAAGTTTATGGTTATTACATCCCTACATTAAGGTATAATGACTCGAAAAACTTAACTTGCTAATCTTGGCTAGTATATATATTGCATTAGATGACGTGATGTTTGAAAAGTGTTTATAGAAGTGTCAACACTAAAAAATATATTTGGAAAATGATATACATACCCCCCAGTTCAGCCTCGTACGTATTCGACACTGTTTTTCTTTTATTTTTAATTTTAAAATATACTCCACTATGGAAGTATATATATTGTTCTACGGAAAATTAAGTATATATTGAAATACAATAATATATTTTTTCTTAAAAAAAATAAAAATAAAAGCTTTCATTCAGTGTGCTATGATAGAACACACGTAGCATACAGCAAACTGAGTGTATTTTTGTTCCCTGATCTCTAATCACTTATACATTGTATGATGTCGCTTGGCACTAGGAGGTTGAGAAATGACAAGAGTATACTTTTGAGTTGTTTTAAGTGGAATATCATCATTGACAAACCATTATAAGCTTTAATAAGCACAACAGAATAAAAATATCATGCAATTAGGATGTCAATAACAAAAATATTGAAATGAAAAATATTTTTCCAAAATTTACCAACACTTTTCATGCCAACCATTGCAAAATGTGTTGTGTTGATTCTGTGCATACCATTTGTGTTATGATGAATTAGTTTTAAATATATAGGATGCATGGTTTATCTTCGTGTCACTAGAGTAGATTTATGTTAGATGTTACATTTTATTGACTTTTTTAATCAATAATTAATGAGATGTTAGAGTAAATTGAAATTTTATTGATATTAGTATTGTAATAATTAATCTCCTCTCAAATGGGGATCTGATTGAGATTTTCATAAGAAAACTGAGTATATTTAGCTTGTAAACAATTCAAATCTATTATTGTATTATAGATTAAGGGAGAATCTGAATATGTATTGCACATCGGGAACTATTCATTTCATATGATCTCCAAGCCGAGTTTATCAAGGAGGATGAGATTAGGATTTGAATCTGTTTTTTAAGTGAAAGATTAGGGTTACAGGTATAATCAAATACTTTTTTTTGTGTGTTCATATGGCTTCGGTGAAATGTAATTATTTTACAAAATGCTTTGAGTAAAAATATTATGAAATTTGTGTGTTAATACTGATAATTTATAATCATATGTTAAGTGCAACCAATTCGAACATGAGTCAACCATCTGGATGATTTCAAGCCTATAATATGGTTTGTTCATGTAATTATCTCTTCTTCTGTAATCTAAAGAAAAATAAAATTAAAACAAAAAAAAGAATCTAATCTATATCCTAATACAGAAGAAAGAAGACAATGAGAGTATAATGAAATGAAGGCATTGATCCATTTCAATATCCTAATGTCTTCTAAACATTGATCCATTTCAGTGCATCATTTCTGTGTTCCTCTGATGCTCATTGCTTTACCTTAAATTATATGCAGGCGATGTATGCTAACAATTTCAGACCAATTAAATAGGGACAGTAGTATTGGTGATTCTTCTTCTTCTGTGTTAGTTTTGTCATGGTAGCTTTGTTATTGTGTTAAAAAGATTTTATTCACTTTTCCATTTGTTGTATCGCACGCACAGTAAATTGGGTATTACAGTTTATAATAAGTTTGAATGAAACCAAGACTTCTTTCATGTCTCTCTCCTCTCATCCCCAGTTTCAGAGTTGTACTTTAGTTTTAGCCATAAATCGTGATTAACAATATTTACCTTAATTTTTCTCCCAAAAAAACATTTACAATTAATAAATCATATCACTTGGTAATGTTTTTTGTTTTATTTAAACACACATACGGAGAATCTCTACGCCAAATAGTGTGTCACAATGATGACAATTTTTTAAAATAAGAATGTCTCACTTTAATTAACATTTATATGAAAAATTTTATTTGTTCATCATAAACAATTTAATTATGACTTCCATCTAATCGGCTCATATAGAAATTCTCAATGTCAGACAATAATGAGGATCTCAACACAAGGTTTAGTGTCTTATAATTTTCCACTACATAGTATTGAAAAGAAACCAAATACACACCTACAACTCAATTAAAATTCGACCCCTAAGCGTAAAATATTTTTCAATCTTGAATGAATCTGATCGTAGACTCTCATATATTCTCCGCATATGGTAGACTGCCCTTGAAAATGGTATGGTTGGGGGTCAACCATATTGCCTATACACTGCAGGTCAACCATTTTTGGAAACAGGGGCGAAGTGAGGATTTAGAACGGGGGCCAAGGGCAAGAAGACTTTAGAGTAAAAAATGAAAAGTATCTTTAAAACGTATAAAAATAAAAATAAAAAATAATATACAATAAAAGTTATAGGATAGTGACAAAGTCTTTGAATATAGAATTATGATTTTTCAATTCCTCAAAATTAGAGATAAAAAAATTGTTAGAAAACAAGGCTTTCCTTAAAATAAAAAAAAACACAAATCCACAACTCTAAATCTTAAAAATTTCAATGGATATTGATACTAGGTTTGTTTTGGAGCCTCATTTGCAGTCATCATGACTAACATACTGCATGAAATTGGTTAACATATACATACTTTTCTGTCTCAATATATACTCTATTATTAAAAATAATAATTATATGCATATTATATGAGTATGCATTTGATTTTTCATAAATGAATGTACTTCATTAGTTAGGTATACATTTTATAAAATTCAAAACATGTGCGGACTGTAAAAGAAACCAAATGCAACATTTTTAAATTTCAATACTAGCTTCATTATAATATCAACTGATCTTGTTTGAATCATATAACCAAAAAAAATTATACTTCCCCGCTTGCATCCATAGTCAACACCGTCCACACTATTTTTCTTTTTTTATACATTCGTCTATTGAAGTATATACTGCTATATGATGAAGTATACTAAAATAGTATATGATACTTTTTTTTTACAAATGTAAAAATTGACCTTCATATAATGTGCATGCACTACGATATCACATCATATCATAGTTCATAGTATAAGCTCTATTATAGTATATTATCATATCATAGTGCATGAGATTATAAACGGAGTTACAATACGGACTAAGTGTATTGACTATCTTATTAGACACTTTTTTTTCCGAGCCCCAGTTCTAGTCTTGTATTAGTCGATAGAAAATAACTTGAGAATATATTCACATTAAAAATATATATGCTTCAATATAAATTTTTCATTTTTTCTATAAATGAATTCATGTAATTCATTATAGTATATATATTTCATTTTTTTATAAAAATAAATATCTTATTAAATGAGGTATACTAGTTTTAAAAAATTCAAAATACTTGTGAATCGAATTGGGACTGAAAAAAAGATTGTATATACCCATATGGCCATATCCACATATCCACTTTTTATTATGATATAGCATGCTGAACACACTGAATTCCTTTATACAACCCATCTTAAGTTTGAAAATGAATGGGCTCCAGACTTGATATTTCACTTCTGTGTTATAATTCATAAAGGAATTGATATATAACATATATGCTTACCAAAAAAATTAAAGAAAAGGCACACAACATATATCTTTACCTCGGTGAGGGGGGGGGGGGGGGGTGTTTGTCTCCGCCCCTGTTTTGAAATATATAATTATCATACATGTTTTTAGGAATTGAATACATATGGGTCACTGCACTGATATTTCACTTCTGGTTATAATTCATAAAGGAATTGATAATAACATATATGCTTACCAAAAAAATTAAAGAAAAGGAACACAACCAGGGGGGCCAGGAATTTGACTCATCGAATAAAATAATAGTAATTCACGAATAAGGAAATATTGGACAATCAACTTCCATCACATTTAGAAAATCTAAATATCGTATTTCTTTTAAAAAAGCCAGCCTACCAGTTCATTTTTCAAAAAAAGAAATAACAAAAAAGCTAAAAAATGAAAAAAATATTAAAAAAAATTAATCATAACACAAGTTTCTGATTTTAAAAATTATCCTTGGATCATGGGGGGGGGGGGGGGGGTACATTCAATATATATGGTATAAATTTAGTTTTTATCCTCTTTCAGCCCGCCCCCTGGCTCCCACCCCACGCAAAAAAAAAAAAAAAAATTAAATTAAATTAAATTTCAAAATAGTCCCCAAGAAAAATTTATCTTGTATATATATTTACTTTTGCTAGAAATATTTACAATGAATTCATTTTCGTAGGGAATTCGTTTGCGGAGGAAGATATCGTTCCATGGTATAAACAACAGTTATGAAGCACCTCATTTACCAATGGTTTCCTTGGGAATAACATTAACCAACTAAACCATAACCTTTACCAAAGAAATATTTCGCTTGTATTTCTTTTAATACTTCCACATATGGTTTCTGGGGGGGCCCGCCCCCCCGTCTCTGCCCCTGTTTTGAAATATATAATTATCATACGTGTTTTTAGAAAAATGAAATATTACTCAAATGAATTGAATACATATGGGTCACTGCACTGAAAAAATATTTATGTTCCTTGTTAAATTAATCACATATACTGACTTAGTATATATATTGTATGATGTATCTTGGCCCTTCCATTAGTTGAGAAGTGAGAGTATACTTGGAGATGTTTTAAACATAATGTCTTCATAGAAATAACCATTATAAGCTTTAATAATATTTAACAGGATATACTAACCAAAAAAAAAGAGGTGACAACATGATAAACATATCATGTCATTAGGATGTCAATAAAGAAAGAGTATTGAAATGAAAACTAATTTTGAAAATCTACCCACCCTTTTCATGTCAAAACAATGCAAATTGTGTTCTGTTGATGCTGTACGTGCATGTCATTTGTGTTATGATAAATTAGCTTTAAATAAATTCAATGCATGCTCATCTTCTCTATTGACTGGATTTATATATAATAGATACATTTTATTGTTTTTTTCATCAATAATTAATGAGGTGTTAGAGTAAATCGACACTTTATGCAAATAATAGGTAAGTTAAAAGTGATGTCCATATTTTATATCATTTTAATTATATAATTGTTACAACACACACGTAAGCCAATTGGATAATTTTATTGAACAAGTTATCTCAATTCGCTCCCCATTATTTATTATGTATATCGAAGTATGATTGGGATGATAAGTAATTTTTCTTCGTAAACACACATAATATCAAAATCTATTATAAAATTAATATCTTACATTCTATCTTTAATATAAGTATATAAACGTCTTGGAGAATAACACCCCCAACCCAAATTTTTTTATTAAAGTTATTTTGGTCATTTTATTTGTTATATTATTTAGTGCCCTTCTTTTTAGGATTAAAATAGATTTAAGATATTAATTTCTTTCATTTGTGGCTATGAATAAGATGCCCATGAGCAAGGACTTTTGTAATCAATTCTCGTTTTTCATGGAGGTAAATTTTGTTTAACCACGTAATTATACATGATTTTTTAAAAAATTTTGTATGGATTTTATTTCATTATTTTCTATAGATGTTGAGATTTAGTTAAAAGCAATACACAAGATATCATTTGAGGATAAAAAGAGCAACGGTTCAAAATGCCTTTAGCAGTTCCAGATAAAAAAAAACAATTAAATTTACAATAATGTAACAAATATATGTTTTTGGAAAGTTGTTTTCCAAAAACACTATGATCTGTAAATTAGCCCTGTTTAAGTTACTTCTTTGTATATACTTATTTGATAATGGAAATGTTTTCATAAAAAGCATATAATTTTATATTTTATAGCAATAAAGTATATATACATTGACACAGTAAAATATATATTATATTAAATAATATATTAAATTTAATATTTTTTTTGAAAGTGGTAATTCATTTATAATTGAAGAACAAAGTTACTATTAATATAATATATTAGAAGACAAGGCGTTTGAAATGTGTTTATAAAAGTGTCTGATACACTCAATTTCCAACTAAAAATCATACTCATTGAAAATTTGTCACTAGCACAAAAAAATATCTTTGATCCTTGTCAATTGATCACTAATACTTGGTATAACCTTGTATGATGTATTTTTGGCTATTCAACTAGTAGGGAACATACAGATCAGTTCACACTAGCAGGTTGAGAAATGATTATCATCATAGAAATAATCATTATGGACCAACATAATAACATCATTGATCATAGCCAGCCCCACACGCCCCAGAATCTTTCAAATTTTTTTTATTCATTCTCTATTTTGTTGGATTTTTATTTTGTTTTTGAATTATTTCTTTTATATTTTAAAATTTATCCATTTATCTTTTATCTCTTTTTTTGATCTAGGATGCTCCTATAAAATTATTTGGTTACGTGTTATTTTTCATTTTTAATTTTTTTTATTATCTTTGATTTTTTTTCCTAGCAAATGTATTAATTTTATGTGTTTTGTTACTTTCATTTATTGGGATTTTTTTACTAAGAGTCAATTATGTAAAAGAATTGAAAATTAAATTTCAAATAATTATTGCTTCAAAATATTTTGTGATAGCATCATAAAAATATTTGTATACATTCAAAGGTCCACTATAAGAGTTCGTCTAATTTCCTAAAAAAAATTCGCACGACAACATTATATCCTAATATAACTTTATTATGATGTCAATAACAAAAGTATTGAAATGAAAAATATTTAAATAATTTACCAACACTTGTCTTGCCAAACCAATGCAAAATGTGTTGTGTTGATGCTGTGCATATCATTTGTGTTACGATGAATTAATTTTAAATAAATAGGATGCATGGCTTATCTTTTCTCTTGAGTATATTTATGTTTGATGATACATTTCATTGATTTTTCAATAAGATATGACATTTTATTAGAAGAATATGATAAGTTAACAGTGATATTAGAGAATTTGAGCCATGTAGGTTTTATGGATCTAGGAAGAAGCCAGAAGGACATACAATTATTTCTCTATGACATCATAGTGAATGGTAAGCAACTAAGCATTGATCTATGAGGAAAGATGTGATGAAATTTTTGTGTCAAAGAAAGAAGTTATGAGTTATATATTTCAAATTCTAGAGCAAGTGTTGCCTTGATAACTTCATTTTATTTATAAAAGTTCTATATTTGTGTTTAGGAACACAAAAAAAAACCTGTTACAATCAAATTAAAGGTTTGTTCATATAATTATGTTTTGTTTTCTAAATTATAAAGAAAAATAAGATAAAAATAAAAATAAAAATAAAAATATAATCTGAATCCAAATATAAAAGAAAGAGAACGATGGATGTAAAATGGATAAAATGAAATGAATGTACGATAGAAATCTTGTTTTATAGGCTGTTGTGTATAGGATGCATCTGAGAGAAAGTGAGAGACTTTTGTAACCCGATTACTTGATATACTGAATCAATACTCCTCTCCCATGGATGTAGGTAAATTTTCTCTAACCATGTAATCACGTAATTTTTTATTTTTTTGTATCGATTTTATTCTCATTATTGTCCTGTATATGTTAATATCTAAGGACACAAGTTAATCCAATCTTAATTCTGAATGGCCCCATCGGTTCCAACTTTTAAAGGAAAAAAAAACCAATTTTTATTTATAAAAAATAATCTTACAATAATGTAACAAATATATGTTTTTAAAAAGTTATTTACAAAAACATCGTCCTTTATGAGTTAACTCACTCCTTGGTATAAATATGTAAATTTTTCTTAAAAAATACATTTTTGAAATATATATATAGATTTTTTTATTTTTAAGTCACCATAAACTACATGATTTAGTAATCGATTCTTTTTTTTCCATATTTCAGTTTAAGTCCCCAGATTTAAATGATATATTCTTTCCTAGGGACTAAAAATAAAATCAATTAATTTAATGATATGTCCCTCCCAAGGACTAATAAGAAACAAATCTTTTAATTCTAGAGACTAAAACTGAAATATGAAGAAGTAAATAATTGATCACTAAATTGATCACTAAATCATATAGTTTATCAGAACTAAAAAATAAAAAATCCTATATGTATATTTACATGATAAAATATATATTACATTTAAAGAAGTGCCTGATATACTCAATGCCCTATTCAATGGGTCACTGGCACTAAAAAGTATTTTTGTTCCCTGTCAATTTAATAACTTATACTGACTTAGTGTATCATTTTATGATGTCACTTGGCACTAGCACGTTGAGAAATGACTGTATACTTTTGAGATTTTTTAAATGAAATATCATCATAGAAATAAAGGTCAACAGAATAACATATCATGTCATTTGGATGTCAATAACAAAAGTATTGAAATGAAAAATGTTTGTGAAAATATACAGACTTTTATTGCCAAACCAATGCAAAATGTGTAATCTGTCATTTCTATGATTATTAAATAGCAAAATTGTTTCAAGACAAAACAAAATTCTGACTAAGAGCAACATTTACAACTGCACAATTTTAGAATTACATTTATATATAACCCAGTAAATATAAACCAATTTTGTTGATTAAAATGGAGTGATGGTTTCCTTCAAACTTAGATGTATTATTATGACATGTAACTCATATATCACACCACACCAATTTAAGAGATTTAATCACTCATGTCACATTACACCAATTTGAAAGAGGCACTATTAGGTGTGATCATTTTGATTGAAATGTTCTGAAGGTTTCCTTCAATCTTAGATGTATTATTATGACATGTAACTCATATATCACTCAACACCAATTTAGACATTTAATAACTGGTATCACACATTACACCAACCTGAAAGAGGCAGTATTATGGCTAGTTTGGCAAGGCTAAGATTTTGAAGATAAATAAGTTGTCATAATTTTTTAAGATAAAAAATTTATCAATTTCGTTCATATTCAATTTATCAAAATTAAGACAAAAGACGGAGATAAATGTTATCACAATCTTTAGGTGAAACAAAAATCATCATTTTCATTTCAAAATCAAGACAACTGTTCACATTTTATCCTGAATTTTTTTTTACCAAATGGGATGAATTATCCTCCCTCTTACTTATCCCACAATTACCTCTTACCACACCAATTATCCTCTTACTAAACTAGACCTTATGATCTAATATATCACTTGAATCATTACAAAAAAAAAAAAAATTTGAAGATACATCTAGTTTTACAATTATATAAGAAAACAGTTAAAAAACAGTCCTACAGGCAGCTCCACATGCTTTCATTCTTTTAAAAGGCATATGCAGTTGTGAGAGAAGATCTCTTCATTATTTGAAGAGTCCCAAAAGGACAAAAAGAAAGCACAGTTAAGAAAGCACAGTTAAGAAGTCACCCAACAAAATGACAACACAAACTGTATTCAAGAATCACCTGAACAGAAGCAGCATATCTTACAAAAAAAAAAGATTCAACGCCACCTAACCCAGAAACACAAACTTCGCGCGCGCGCACACACAACACAATCAGTGGTGAAAACCAAGAAAGGAAAAAAAAATTACATACAGTGCTATATGGGTGTGATATATCAGGACTTCAGTTTTTTCAGACTGGTATCGTTCTTGAGACCTCCGACCGAGCATCCTCGAACTGGTCCTCAGTGTCATCGAACTTGTCGGAGACCAAAGCGGGTGGTATATACGCCCGAAAAACCATATCCATGTTGGGGGTCTCTTTTGCGTTCCGGCAGGCGACCTCAAGAGGGGTGTATTTGAAGGCGAGATAGAAGCGCTTCGAGGAGAGGAAGGCAAAGATGAGGGTGAGTATGGGGAGGGGGATGAGTATCGGGACGTAGTAGAATTTCTTGACACCGAAGTATCCGATCATGGTGAGTTGGTAGATGATGATGGCCGCGAGGATGCGTGCTTGCATGTGTGGCCACATTCTTCCGTAGCTTTCGTATGCGGGTACATAGACTTTCAGAGCCTACATAGATACAAGAGCATATGATAGTATCAAGAAATAGGTCACTGTTACAGTCAGTTGTACAATTTTGGAATCAACTTTACTCTAAATTGATTAAAGCAATTGATTCTGGAACAATTGTTCTCAACCTGCATTTTTATAAAAGTTGTTTTGTGGACTTTTAAAATCCCTTTGATAATTTGTCCAAGTTTAGGTTTTAGGATCCAGGTTCTAATTCTCATTTGGAACCAATTTTCAAAATAGTTTTTTTTTCCATAAAAGTTGTTCTCAACTAACATTTATAAAAACCAAAAACTAAAGGTAAAGTTAAAAACAAAACATTTTGGAACCGATTAGCTTAAAAATTGATTTTGCAAAGCACAATCAGTTTAACAATTGATCTAAACGAGGCCTTAGTCAAAATCACCATATTCGGATACATTTTGGTAATAACAGGTGGTTAAAAAAACACACAAAGATCTACAGATATGGTAGGCATAATTATAATTAGAAAGCAAAATGAAATGGTTTGGTACCTGATTTCGGAGAACAAGCCATCCTAGGCCAAAGTACGCGACGCCAAAAGGAATTATAATAGGAGCTATGACAGAGTAGCAGAGGACAATAGTTACGACAAGCAAGTCATTAGGAACCCTTGTAGCGTAGTTTAGATCACCAGGAGCCCAAGCTTCTTTTAACTCAGCTTCTGTTTTACATAGGTACTTCTTTTTTATGTGAAATATAATCAATGGGACCAGACGAGATAGTTCGAGTCCATAGCCCACGAAGAATCTGAAAATCAATAAATTAGAATTTCAATCAAGGAAATTGCGGAAACAAAAGTCCCCCCCCCCCCCTTTTGTAGCAAAAGATCAAAGAATATATTCAACGTTTAAGGTAAGTCGAGAAATAAAATAAAAATGAGATGAACAACTATGGTAAAATCCATGATCTCTCAATGATGTTATAACATAAAACTTAGACTTTAGGAAAAATCATAAAGAATTGACATTAAAATCTCGTAGAGCAAAGCCTAGTAAAGCATTTTTCCTTCTTGGATTAAATTCAGTTGCACAACATACATACATATTAACATACATATTATGCATACAAGACATATTCAATTCGTCTAACTTAGACTTTAGGAAAAATCATAAAGAATTGACATTAAAATCTCGTAGAGCAAAGCCTAGTAAAGCATTTTTCCTTCTTGGATTAAATTCAGTTGCACAACATACATACATATTAACATACATATTATGCATACAAGACATATTCAATTCGTCTAACACATGAATTATTGAATAGGACATGTATTATGAATGTAGAAATTAATATTTTAATGCAAAATTATGCATTTAATATATGGATTACTCAATAATAATTCGGAGCATAAGGTAATTAAGTGAAGATGATGAGATACTCACTTCAGTGCGACCAATGTGATGAAAAAAGTTGCATTTCCCGGAAGGCTCTTCCCAAGCATGGGAATTATCTGACTGGGATGCTTCAAAACCGTCTTCAGCGATGCAAACAACGTCCCACTCAACGTGACGCCCAAAAACACGTTGAATATCGTAAAGTAGAAAAACTTCCCGGAGGCTGACCTCACAATGTGGCTTCTGGACGGTATCCCTTCATTCTTCGAAAGCATCATAAGGAACTTCGGCAACAAAGCCAAGAACACGATGAGCGCAATCTGAGGCAGATAGGCTTCCAACACCGACTTGACCTCCGGTCGGTCGACCACCTTCTTCAAGAATGGCAAAAGCTTCTTCAAATTCGACAAAGTTGTAAAGGCGGATATTGCAGTTATAGGGACCATGTAGAAGACCACCGTCAAGAAAACTATGCCATACACGACATACTGCTTAATCTGCCTCACATGAAACTTGATCGGCAAATTAGTCCATACCAGCTGGCGAGGCTCAGGAGCTTCCATGACCGTCCACGTGTCAATCTGCTGCGCATGGAGGGTCTGAGAAGCAGATGCTGCGGCAGGACGGCTGTTGAAGAATACGAGCGCAGAGTTTTGCTGTTTCTCTCTCAAAGTGATTTTTTGTTCGGTTTCTAGTTTCAGCAAGAGGTCCTTGATTTCCTCATTGCAGTGATCGATAGTGTCAACTTTGGTGCCGATAAGGCCGAGGAGGCCAGTCTTCATTGTGGGTTTGGTTCCCTCTGGTTTGCTTGAGGTTTTTGATTCGGCATACACGGCTTCTGCGTGATCGAGCTTCTTTCGGTAGGTCTCCAACTTTTTCCATATTTTGTTAACCTAAACATAAATCATGAATGAATCCAATATTGTTAATAAATCCAAAAGGTTACTCATAGAAATGTTTTGTTGATTTATAAAAAATTAAAATTAAAATCTGAAACCTTATATTTGAAGGTCCCAAAAAAAAAAAAAAGTTTGGAATTGATTATCTGAGAAACTGATTTTGCAAAAGTTGAATCAGATAGCTGGTCCCAAATGCGGCCTAGACAAAAAGTTGACTTGATTTTCAGGGAGCTGGTGACATGTAGTTGTTTAAAATTGTGGCAGATACAAATGTGATGAACATGTTGTACATATTACAGAGGTGAATGGACTTAGGTATTATAGCATCCAACGCCTCCAGGATTCTCAACTTTTTGGAACAATTTTCAAAACCAACATATATATGAAACCTTTTCATAAGAGCTACTTTCAACCAGTTTTTCTTATAATACTTGTTTTGTTAAACTTTTATTAGATCTACTTTCAACCAGTTTTTCTTATAATACTTGTTTTGTTAAACTTTTATTAGATAAGAACCCAAATCCAAAAACCAAAAGCTTAAGTTTTAAAAAATTTGTTTGGAACTGATTATCTGAGCAAAATTAGTTGGATAAATAGTTCTGAATGGGGCCTTACTACACCAAACATAAAGGGTGAGAAAAAGAGAGACCTCTTTGTTGTTTGTGATCACCATTGATCGGTAAAATGAATCCGGATGGAGGGCTTTAAAATATGAGTCCACTTGTTCTTTCCTAGTTTGGCCCTCAGGAACTGGGGGGATGTCTCTAACCAATACGGTGTACTGCTCGGGCCTCAATCCAGGAGCTGATAATGCTGATGCTCTCAGATCGGAGACATGTTTATAGGCCTTCCATAACACGAAGTATGTCACCAAAGTAACCCAATAGGTTCCCAGCAGGAATGCCCACAATCTTGTACTTTTCTCCTGAAATATGAACAGTTTATATATGAAGAGAGAAACAATAGTGTGTTTTAAACTAACCAAACATTTCCCTTATAAGATCTCTACAAGACCACATTGCATGTAAGATAGTCTAACTATCTCAAATCACTGTTTCATATTTTATTCTTTGACATTAGACGTGACAAAACATTGACACGGGCAGTGTTTGGAAACCCGTTTGAAAAACAACTTTTCACTTAAAGTTGCTTTTAAAATTAGATTCCTAGGAAGCATAATATTGGTAAATTCTTGAAAAGCTCTTTTTATTTCATTGTTATATGTCTTAAAAAATTGTGACCATTTGGGGGGTTCGGAAACACGTTTAGATTGTTGATTCTTGGCAAAGCAAAATCAACCAAAACGTGTTTCCAAACCATAAAATGATAGCATGAGGCAATAGTGGGTAACTTTAATTTTCAGCTCTATACGCTTTTAAGTGCACCCCTTGTTGGATCAACTTGTAAAAAAGTTGTGAATATTTCTTACTCAAATTATCTGGTCAGTTGCAAAATATCTGTTGCTTAAATAAGATAAATACACTTTAAGAGGTTGATATAACAAAAGGTGTGAAATGGTAAAAACATAATAACTATAGTTACAGAAATATGATCAAATTCACAGAGTGTCTTGTGCTTTTCTCAGTTGAAAAAAAAAAGAAGACAGAAAGAAATGTAAAACGCTGAAAATCCACACCCATGGGGAAATGCTTTGGCAACAGCATCTTCATTATGCAGGGAAATTAAAGCCAAGACACGAAAAGACAGAACCTGGTACTCAACAACACAATGGTATTGCGGAATTGATGAATTATACTATTGTTGAAAAGCCAGATTTATGTGGAATATGACTATATTGCCTAAGAAAAACGAGACCAAGATATAAAAAGAAAATCTAATAAGATCACATTTGCTTACTTGAACATTTCCCATTGCTAGCATGTCAAGGTCACTGAAGGCAGTTGTGTTACTTTTCTGTTTGAGTGTAATGTTATGATCCGTTCGAGCCACAGGGAGCAAAACGGGCAACAAAAGCACGCCAGAGAACACCATTATCGTCAGTACTGAAACATAAAAAATGAATGAATTGGTTGCATCAGTTGAAACCGTTAAAATTCATTAGTCCAAAACACATTTGCTCCATCTGATCCATAAAAAGGCCAAACTGCACATCCCCTTTTTTTTTAGAATGGTGCTCCCTAGGGTTTGATCCCTTGACCTTTTTCACAGGTTCACATACTGCATATACCTTTGTTGAATTTTTCATATGTACTTTATTATAAAAACAAACTGGCATAACTTATTCATCCACGATCTATATACGATTTGCATTTTTTTTTGTATAATAAACAAAAGTAATCCAATTCTCAATAGAGAAATTATAGGAAACAGTCCATTAATGAATTAATCACCAGTAGAGAATTTTATTTGGAGAAAAAGTGAAAAACACGAGTATGAATAATAATTCTGCTTATAGAATTAATTTTCTATTTATGTAAACACAATAGGAATCGCATAGCTAAGGGAAGAAGGGCTTAATAAAAAAAAATGTTTGTGGCATGGATAACTGTAGTAGTTATGCCTTCAAATTAACATAAATCATGATAAGGCATAGTTTATTCCTGCTTATCTATCCAAAACTATAAATATAAAATATTCTATGAAGAAAAAAATAAAAGACAAAATTTTCCCAAAACAAGAACCCCCCGTTTGGGGTGGAGGATAAACAATGGATAGGGGAGAATACGGTAGAATAACTCTCATACAGCTGTTTGTTTGACAAGAATAAACTTTGATAGTTATGTCTGGATAAGCTAGAATAAGGCCTGATAACTATTCTAAAAAAATGCTAGAATTACTTATAAGGGCTTATCTATACCAATGGATAAAAATAACATTCTCTGTCATTTTAAAAAATTTATCTTACCTAACACTCTCTGCACACATTTAAAAATGCACACATTTAAAAAACCGTCACATCTATCACACACACATTTTTCATACTTATTCTCAAACACAAATAATTTGTGCAGGGGTATAATTGTAATTTAAAAAGTCATAAACTCTTATTCATCTCTTATCTACTATTTATTTTTACTTTATCCAAAATGAACCGAACAATAAAAAGATCAATTTTATGTTTTTCAATGAGAATAACATAAAAGACAACCAACAAAAATTTACCCATTCAACATGGATTGTCATCTATCTCAGTATAACTATCAAAAGCGAATTACCTTATGTCACCCCAAACGCGGGGATAGCAACTAAAAAATCAACTAATTATTTTCTATGCCATAATTATTTTATGCTATAAACCAAACAAGGGGAGATATTCTAGAACACATGATAATTTCAGGAATCACTCAAGTTTCAATTAAGAAACCACAATTAGATCTGAAAAAATCAAATCAATAGAAAGAGCAGATTTACAAAAGGCATCATCCGAAACCTGTCACGGGAAAGACCACATCCCTGAAAAAGATTTATTTAACTAGGTTTCCAAAATTGAATGTCAATGATAGAGAAACAACAGATGTTGAACCATAAGATTTAATTTTAAAAAAAAATCAGAACACCCAATTACATCTGGAGCCATATATAAATAATTATACTAATAATAATGGCCCATAAAATTCGAATTTTGTAAAAGTACCAAAATCATAAGACTAAAATATCCCCAAAAACCCTTTAAAAAAAAAGAAAATATCCACAAGTTTAAGTAATTCTAAATAACAGAAATCCAAAAACCTTAAAAAAAAACATATCTCAGAAATATATATAAAAAAAAGTATTTAAAAAAACTCGCAAAATAAATTCAGGAAAAACCAAAGTCAAATCAAAATAAAAACAGAGGGAAAAAAAGAGAGAAAAGAAACAAACACCAATATCACCAACAAATCCCACCAAACATGCCATATCTTATAAATACGAACAAACATTAATATAACAGTAAATCCTAATAAAAAATAAACCTAGAATCAAACCACAATTTTTTCTAAAAAAAAAATCCAACCAACCAGTTGAAACAAAAGGAAAGAAATAAACACCATTAACACCAATAAATCCCACCCAACCAATAAAACCCAGATTCAGAAATACCAAAAATCAAAGCAAACCCAACAAAAACTCAGATTTTCATAGACCCAACAAGATCCCCAAAAACCCAATTAAGAAGTTAAAAAAAAAAGGAACTTTAACCAACATCAATCGAAACCCAATAAAACCCAAATCAGAAAAACTAAACAAAAACCTAAAATTGAGAAGAAACCCAAACCTGAAGAGAGGAAGATGAAGTAGACGGCGGAGTCGACACCAGCGGCGGCGACGAGGTCCCCCTCGCTGGACCCAAGCGCCTCCTTTATCCACGCAAACGGGTTCCGGGTCCTCACCCCTCTCCCCTCCGACGGATCCAACCCTCTCAGGATCCGATTAGGGTAGTAGATCACCTCGTTTGATGGCTTCCTCTGAAGCCAACTGAAGATCATCATCAGAACCAGAAATACCAGGAACGAAGTCACCAAAGACGTCAAAAACGAACTGATATCCATATTGGGTCTCTCTCTCTCTCTCTCTCTCTAAGTGTTTCTTCTTCTTCTGCCTTTTGTACTACTACTGTTGTTAATGTGGCAGAGTATCCGTTGAGGGGATTGGGGAAACGTAGCCGTTGAACTGATGGTCCTTAATGGGGGATGAAAAGATGACCGTTGGATTTAAATGCACCCTCTCTCTCTCCCTGTCTGTGTGAGTGTGTGTTTTTTAAAGAAGAAGAGGAGGAGAGAATCGACGAGAGTGTCGGTTTTTCGGATCGGACGCGTATGCAACGGGGGGGAGTGGTGAAATGACGATAATGCCCTTTGTGTTGATGGTTTTGGATTGTAGTCGCCTCCTAATTGGAGTGATGGAGAAGTGGCCCTACTTCCTCCCTGTCTGTTTTGGAGTCTTTCTTTATTCTTATTCTTATTTGATTAGAGGAGGAGAGCGACTTAAGTTATTTTAAAATAAATATCTATTTCAATGTAAATAAAGAATAAGTAATTTTTTTGTTTTACTGTGTTTTTAATTATTTTTATTGAAAAATGTAATTATAATTTTTTCATTATTTGGTTGAAAATAAAAAATTATTGATAAAATATGAATAAGATATAAATTAAGATTTATAGAATGTAAAAAATTGTTTACAATTTAATAGAAGTGATGACATATAATTTAACGTGTGGACCCTTTTATGTCAGTGGAATAGATTAGATAGAATAATACAATTTTAGAAAGACTTAAAATATCAATACCAGCTTATTCTCACATATTCTGATACGAATACACTTTTATTCTTTACAAACAAACAATTTTTATTTTATTCTCCTCTATTCATCTCTATTTCTTTCATATTCTTCCATCTAAATATAGGCTTAGAAAATTTTTGATATGAATTGTAGGCATTTCTATGTTAATAGTAAGTCAAAATAAACAATGTTTGAATCGGGGGTGAGAGAAATTAGAAAAAAGAAATAAAGATAAATAACATGAAAAACAAGATACATGAGCACTTCCTGTGAAGACCGGTAGATAAGATGTCTAATTAGGGTTTCTCATATGGACGCTCATATTTTTTCATCTAAACATAGGCTTAGAAAAATTGTATTTGAAATCTTTTATATTTATTTTTTATTACATTTTTCTTTTAGAGATTTTTTTAAAATGAATAATTCTTTTTTTTTTTGGGCCAAAATTACCAAATCAATTTTTAGTTTTATTAGATTACGTGGAAAAAGAAAATTTGTTTTAAATCTTTTTTGTTGCTCCAACGCAAGGATAACGATAATAAACATTAAATTGATCTTAATATAAAAGTATACTTTATTTTACAATTTTTATTTTTAAACATATATTTAACTAATTAAATACGTATTTGTATGCATATATTTTTATATTTTTTTCATAGTATAATATATAATACGAAATATATAGGTGAGGGATGATTATATTCGCAGCTCTATGTGTAGTCCACTTATTTTAATTTTTTTCATAACTTTTATATAACCTCCTGGGAAACTCAAATAACCCCTTGTAAACTGTCAGAAATTTATATAACCCTTTGATTTTGTTTTAAAATCTATAGAATCCTTCGAAAACATCTATATAAATCCAACTAGTCTTCTGAGTTAAACTTCCGTTCATGGATAAGATATATTATGTCAATTTTCGTTTAATTAACACTGCCTGAGAATACAGTATACTAAAAATATCTTACAAATGTTAAAAATGTGAAAAATTATTTATAATGATGATTTTACTATTTTGAATAGATTATAAAATCCTATTATGTGTGAGGTAAAATCGATATTTATAAATAAGTTTTTATATTTTAACATATTGTAAGGGATTTTTATGATGCTATGTTTTCAATCTGAGTCAATTAAATAGAATATTTTTATCTATCAATTAAAATTTAATTATGCACTATTTGAATTTATGTAAATATTTTCATTGAATTATATAAACACCATGAAAAGTCAGAAATATACGAAATGTTCCAATGTATACTATTAATTCAGGGTAATTAAAACATTAAATGAAAAAAAAAACACCTCAGTCACGATGACAGTATTGATCAGTGAAAAATGATTGAGCGTGTCCGAATCCAAGCCGCCGAAATTTGACTTTCCGTAAATTGTGGATAATGGTAATTCCGTAATTAAAGGTATTGTACTTGCCATTTTTAGGAAACAAAAAAAGAGGGTTTTAAATCCGTAGACAGAAAGACATACAAGATCGAACTGTCAGTGGACCCCACCTTTACGTGGAGACCACGCAGAACGTGACACGTGTCCACGTCACGTGTCTTGCCGACACAGGAGTTTTTGACCGGTCCCCCCCAAAAACCGCAACCGTTATTTGTCTACAAGGCCCTCGAGCTTTTCAATTAATGACGTCTCTGTCCCTCAACAACTGGGGCCGTTGTCACACGTGCGGGTCTCGTCGGCCACACACGTGTCGGTAGTTGGGAAGGGTGTTATATTTTTTTTTTGTTCTTTTGAAGCGAAGTGGGTGTTGGATATTAATAAGAATATTGTGAACAGGGAAAGAGAAACATTGATACAGCTCCCTCGAGACATAACTTTACTGATTTTAGTCTATGTAAAATTTTTAAATCACTATAAATTTTTATATTTTATTATAGTTAATGATTTTTAGTTCCTTGATTAAAAGTATGTAAAAAAAAATCATATTTTAAAAACATTCCCTCCGATTTTGGGAATCTATGAAAATCATATTCGAATAAGTTCCTGATAAAGTATAAAAATCGAAATAGGTCAATTCTATTACCAAAATGTCCTTGAGAAATTTAAAAAATAGCCTCATAACTTTAACAGGCTTTGAGTGGCATCAGTCTTCGCATTGGATTCATTTTGGGGGTAAGAGGCTTATGAGAGAGAATGAGAGATATGTTAGATAAAGGAAAAGATATTATGGTACTCTTACATGTTTACTTAGGGTTAACTAGAAATCTGATTAATTTGAGTGACGACAGAGACTAAAGTAGTAATTTTTTAATAAGACAGGAACCTACGGTGAGTTAAGGATTTTATAAGAACTAAAACTGATTTAACTAAGTTTACATGGAGTTATATCGATTTTTTTCAAAAGGAAAATATATCCATTGTTTTTTATCAGATAATTAAATAAAAAATTGGGTGACTTTATTTACTCATTTCCTATTTTTTTATTATTTTTTTTGTTTTATTTTAAAATTTTATTTTTAACAAATTGATTCATTTATTTCTTTTTATCTATTTATATTATTGTTTCTATTTTATTAAAATTTTGCAAAGAAGATGATGTTATGTGTAAAATTTTTATATTATTTTTCATCTTTTTAATATTATCATTTTTTGGTTTGTGTTTGATAAGCTATATTTTTTAATTTTTTGTTATTTATTTTTCATTGTTACTATGTTATTGAGTTTTTTGTTAGGATCATAAAAAAAAAATTTATGTAATAAAATTTGAACAGCTGGGAGTTCCTTAAATCCCCAAATGGGAATGCTTATTTCATTCTATTGTTAATTTTATATCTCATGCCTTCCTTAATAAAAATTGACATACATATTCAATTTATATATTATATATAGATAAATTATATATTAGGTTGATCGAGCAGGTCTTAAAAAATACTGTGTGAACAGATAAGAAAATTAAGGGAAATAATAATAGGTATGCTTAGTGATGGGGATTGATGTAAACAACCTTTAAAAAAAAATGTAACTATCAGATGTGGACCCCTGAAATTTATTGAGTTTTGTAGTTTATGAGATTTTGGAAGTAATTAATGGATTCAACCAACCAATATCAGATAATAATGCATTGTATGGATGGGGTTTTTTTAATTTTAAGTAAAGGATCTCAGGGGATTACATCCGATTGATATACACATACATTTTCATAGATGTCACATCATCTTTTTTTTAAAAAAAAATTGATGTATAAATCTTGAATAATAACAGTTCTAAGATATTATAACAAAATTATTTTTTATAATTATAAATCAATCAAGGCAAAATGACAAAGCACCCTCAAAAGAGAATTGACTGTGAATTTAGTAAATTATTAGCATCTCTAAATTTGTCCTAACTATTAGCAACAAGTTGATCCCAACTTGGGGGGAAAACACTTTTTCAATTTTTAATTTAGTCAACAAATTATCATGTGATAAAAAAAGCGTAGTAAATATAGTATTGATGATGATGATGATGATGATGATGATGATAATAGCTCATGTGTTCGTTATTGTGCCACATCCAAAATCACCAACTTTCATCATTATTTAAAATGGCAAAAGATTTATATGTTTGGGGGGTCAAAACAGTAAAGTAATGATACATATCAATTGAGAATGGACCTTTTTTTTTCTTTTTTTTAAACAAGAGAATGAACTTTTATTATATGGCTTTATAAAAAGATGTTTCATGTGGTCACATGACTACCTAAAAATAATGACAATCATATCAATCAAATCTTCTGAAACACACAACATATTAAAGTTTGGAAAGCCAGTATGCCTGAAGTGGCAAAATGCTTTGTTGCAACTCTGATGATGTTTGCCTTGGAACAACCTGTAAAAGGAATTAAAGATCTGACCTTTTTTTTAAATGTTCCTGAGGTCTTTGATTCTTGTACGCACTAATTTTAGATGGCAATTGTGTTGAGAAAAATAGGAACAAGAATCTAATTAATTAGATTATCTTGCCAAATTAAACCATTAGAGTACAAAAAATTAACAAAGAATTAGAGTTAGATATTCTTGTTTGTGTCTATTGTGACAAGTGATTCTTTATTTAATATATCTTTAATATCATCTCCACATAACACGTAATTAAAGATTTAACATCTAAAATATGTAAAAGAAAGTGTCATTGGAATACAATCACCAAAATGCTGGACATCTCAACCAACAATAAAAAAAAGTGTTAATTTAAAGACATGTCCCTACCCCGCCTAGTGCAGTGGTTGAGTGACACCCCCATTCACTGTGCCTCTATTTGGATGAGAAATAAAATGGGAATACATGTGCATAAGTGGGGATAAAACAAAAAAATGTGTTTGGATGAGTGGGTATAATATGGTATATGTATGTCAGAATAAACTAGTATAAAGTGATATATGAATTTCAATCAAATTTCAACAAATCCATAGAATTAAAGTTATTTTAGGTTATTTTACCCAAATAAAATGTGGGCCAACTGTCAAATTAACTGTCATCACTTTTTATAAATCACCTGTCAAATCAACTATCATTACTTTTTCACCTTTTATAAATCTTTATTCAGAAAATATTTTTTGGGCCCCAATTGATAAGCCTCATCTCAAGTCCCATGAAGTGGCAAAGTTAAAATATCTCATTTACCATTTATTTCCAAATAAGCATTAAATATGTAACTGCTCCCACAATCTTTGGATGTAACCGATCACACGAATCAATTTGTTGTTTCTTTCTTTTTTGGAAAACAAACAATTCGTTTGAAAGAAATTTATGATCCCGAAAAATGAAATTGATTGCAGTTTTGGTGAGGATCTTCATTTGAAAGAAATTCGTCTGGATTTCAAAAGAATAGAAAAATAAACGTGGATTGCAGTTTTGGTGAGGTTCCTGATCTCGATTGCATTGTGTTCACGAAATTCAAATTTGAATTCAAAATAATATAAATTAAATCTGGATTATAGTTTGGGCGAGGATCTTGATCTCAATTGCAGCTTTTTTTATTTTTCGATCTGTTTGTGGTGCAATAAATGACGATCGAATCAGGTCAGACAATCGATTCGTTCAAAACAATCTGATTTGTGTTTGAGAATGTTTAATCTTGTGGACTCATTTTTTATTTGAATCATCGTATACATTAATTGAATCTAAATTTTATTTTAAATTCAGATACATGGGATGTATCTTAATTTTCATGCATTGTTGTGTACCATATATGATCTTTACAATCGTTCATGATTGTGTATTTGTGAATAATTATGTATAATGTGTCATTTTTCATATTTTTTAGCTTTATATCAATATTATTCGACTAATTCAGATTCAAGATTTTGAAATACACTTGATATTTACTTGTATGGAATGTGGATTTGTTAAATTAAATTCTAGATACAATTGTATCTGAATTTGATTTAGCCCATTTTTTTAAGGTAGTTATTTTTATTTTTATGAATTTGATTAATGGGTAGCTGATTAATATGTAATTGCTTATTGTTGGCATTTTGAAGACCTTTTTATTAATTTTCTAGTGCAGTTTTAAATAGCATGTATACCATATTTGTTTATTTGGATTTTCATATACATTATTGTATCTTAATTGATAACATATGGTTGATGCTCTTTTTTTTCACCAGACAATTATGATGATTTTGTGGACAAATGTGAAGACTCAATTAATTTGTATGACATCAATGATTCTTGTTCCGTGGAAACCAGTTTGTCAAAGGAATTGTTTGTTGTGGTTGATCAACAAAATCTAGAAGAGATTGTCTGCATGCCTTTGGGTCAACTCCATTGCTGCAAATGTTTCAAATATTTTGTGCATTGTAGATCTATGCTAGCGATAGTATGCCTAGTTTCTTCTTTGTTCAGCAACTCTGTCTTTTTTTACTTCTGCATAATTCGTACAACATCCAGATGCAGTTGAAATGCCTAATACACTATCATACACATGACACTGTCTTTTCTATATGAACAGTGGACAAACATTGTCTTTTTGTGTATTAAGATACATGTGTGTTTTGAAAATCAAATCAAGAGTTTCTAAACAAATATCAGAGAGATCAAAACTATATATACCATCTATATTTCAGATACATATGAACAGTCAGATTGCACACAAATAAATTCTATCACATGTTTGTTTTTTCAGATACAGCCAAATGATTTAGCCATGTTTTATATAACAATTTCAGATACAGTTGATTTAGATACATACAATTTTTACAAGAGCATTAATCTATTTTCATCAAGGGATTTATAGAAACAGTTGAGTAATCTAAAATATAAGATTGAAGTTTTTAATACACAATACATTTTGATTCATGGCTACTTGCTAATAGTATGTAATGTGACTATTAGGATCTCTGTTGCTACATAATTGCTTCGGATTCATATTTATTTGATAACAGGTTTTCAGATACATGTACAGTTGATTAAGATGCATGGATTATTTTACAAAAAAATAAGATAATTTCATCAAACAATGCATGTTAATTATCAAAGATAATATAATAATTCATGATCTACATGCATATGATATTTCAAACATTTCATTTGGCTACTGTTAATTGCTCAGTCAACTAGATTTTGTTTTCACTGAATCATGAAACAATTCCACATTATATAAATTTTTCAGATACATGTATCTGACTTATGTTCTTATTTTATCAAAAGTGAAATTTGCACACGATAAAACCCTAAACAATCGAAAACTGTAATTTCATTTTTCCTTTAATCTTGATACACTGGCAGACGAAGACAATGTATCAGAAAATAATTTCATAATATATTAGAGATTAATGACAATGTATCTTGATAAATAGATTTTTTTTTTCAGATGCATGCATCTGAATCACTGATTTCAAATCATTTTTTTATTTCAAATGCAAAGTATTTGAAATAATGATTTTTCAAATGGATGTCAAGTATAATTAGATTAACAGGAGTTTAGATAATCGAAGAAAATCGTTTTATATATTATTTTGAAAATCAAAGATTTCGTCTAATAAGAGGTGCAAAAAAAAAAAAACACAACCTCTTTATCAAATATAAATGACCTGTATTTTTGTGGAAAAGAAATACAAAGTAACGGTGAAGTTTCAATTGCCGGATGAAATTCGTCATTTTTTCTTTGCCATTGTTGACAATTTGTTGGGGAAGAGAATCAGATGGAATGAAATCTTGATCGCCTAATTTTTTTTTCCGTTCATATGGTTTTCCCCAAATCGGAACCAAACATTCAATTTTTTTCAAAATATGTTACGTGGGAGAGAGGAATTAACAATGCCACCTTTTGTGGGATTCAGTTACGATTTTAATGGGGATATTAGACAATTTTTAAAATTATAAGAAGAGTAGTTTTGTCATTGGCATTTTGGTGGTTTGAAAAAGTCAAATAGGAAACCAATAGGAGAGTGCCACCTATTGGGGCTCACAAATGTAACTTAATTTATGGGGCCTAGATAGCAACACTGATTTTTATTCACATTTTACCTAAACAACAAAAACTTTATTATTATGTTTTTCAATGAAACTAATTCAAAACACAACTAAACATAAAATCATTTTATCCTTATTTATATTAGAATAGTCATAAACATTATAATAACTTAATTCTATATCCAAACGGGGGCCTGGGAATGAAGGATCGATCCCTGCTGCCACCAGGGGAAATATGTGGTTCTCTAGCCCTATGGGCTGTGTTTCATGGGCCTTAGCCCATTGTGCTCTATGGGACCCCTGTTGGTCCCATCTACTTAATAGTTGTAGTTTGTTGTTGAACGCGACCTATTGCCATGTTTAGGGCCCTTCTGTACCAAAAAAAGAAAAAAAGAAAAGACAAGTCCTTGGCCACCTTTTGTTAAAGTCAACGAGAGGTTCAGAAATATATAATGTCTTGCTTTTATGTATAGGTCTTGTTTGAAACTGATTTTGACAATGAACTTATGATTAAAGTTAGTTAAAACAATAAATTCTAGGAAAACTGCTTTTAACTAGTTTTTATTTATAAAAGTTTTTTCCATCAACAATTATAATATAAAAACCAAAATTTGAAACCAGTAATTGAATTTTCAAAATATAGGTTTGAAACCTATTATCTAAAATATGATTTTGTAAAAATAAATTTTGTTTCATAATTGGTTCCAAGCTAGTCAAGGCCCCTTTTGAATAACATTTTACTCGCGTTTGCGCTGGCGTACACTCTCGGATGCTATCTCCGAAACAAAAACAAAAATCAAGTTTGCTTTGACGACTAACATTTGCGTTTCATGTGTATTTTTTACGAACTTCCCTGACATGTTAAAACGTAGCTTTCTAAAGCATTTTTGCTTATTTTGACGCGGTGTCCCCCAAGCAAAACGGAGTCTTAGGCCTCGTTTGGATGGGGGTTATACTCGCGGTTGCGAGTTGAACGCGTATAAACGCAGAAACCCACATCTAAACTTATTTTGGCGTTTGTGAAGCAGCCTCCAGTCTGCTATGTTGGTAGTATATTTCGTGGCGTCGATGGTCGCTCCAACACAATGCTTCAACGAACGCAGGTCACTCATTCTTCAGCAGTGGTGGTGCTATTACCGTGTTACCCTTGATGTTTCCTTGGTAGGAAAGTAATATGCGATGGCAGCTTCCACAATGTGAATAAATATGCCAAATAGAGTTCATGTAGATGTAGATGTTAAATCTTATCTTTGGTATTGTTTACATTTTTATATTTAAATGAACTGTACACTCATAATTTATATGATTGTTTAGTCTTTTTTTTAAAAAAAATGTATATAATTCAATCAAGGATATATTTTTATTATGAGTATTCAAACGCCAAGCATCTATTTTAATAATAATTTAAATTTCAACAATGAGACACGTAGTATTATTAATTATGTTTCAGTAAAAAGTTTAATGTAAACTCGGTCCAAGAGAATTTTTTTTTTTTAATTAGACAGGATTCATTCTTCTTGAATAATTTTTCATAGAGAAGTTTTTTTTTTTTACTTTAAACGAATATTTTGTATTATAAAAAACAAGTAACTAAAAGTTTATAATAATAAAAACGTGAGATTTTGTATAAAACAGATTAATAAAATTTTAATCATAAAAAATATTCTTTTATTTTGTTTTGATTTGCTATTTTGCTCCTTCACGTATTACCAATTTCATTAGAATTATTATACTTCTTCTATTTTGCTGTTCCCAAGTTGCTTATAGTGTACTTAAATATGAATTTGTTATACCGTCCCAAAATTAAAACAAAATAAATGAATTTCTCACTTTTAATAGCCTCAAAATCTTACAACATTTATAAAAAAAAAAAGAAAATTTCTAACAGATATATACCTCATTACAGTGAGTGAATGTTGAAAATGAGGTATATAAGAAAAAATTTAGAACCGTAAAAAAACTCGGTAAATATACTACATATGCAACTTGGGAAACAACAAAAGAGAAGTATAATAATTATGATAAAATTGGTAGTAAGTGAAGGGGGTAAAGTAGCAAATCAAAACAACATAAAGGAATATTTGAATTTTAGTAGCCTCAAATTCTTACAACATGTGATTAAAAAAGAAATGCTACACCTAAAATTGAGGTACAATAGAGTTACAAATACAGTTTGAAATTAAAAAGAGAATGTACACTTAAAAATTGGAAATAAATAATCTTTAAGCATGTCAATTTATCTCCTATAAACCCAATGCATCTCCTATGAACACTTCAAATATGATTCTTACATAGTTACATTCCACCTTCACATAATCTTTAAACCCAATTTATCGCAAATTCCAACGGTAGTATATATATATATATACACGACCGCACCTCATCGCGGTCGTATATGAGCACCGATTAGATGCGGTGATCGCACCGTGCGGCGTCGATCACGGGTCCATCGCATCGGACGGTCGGGTGCGATTCACGTTGACCGTTGGATGCGATGGACCCGCGATCGGACGGCTGCCGCACCTCATCGCGGTCGTATACATATATATATATATATAGTCGAGTGATAGCGTGTGGTCGGTGCGGTCGTGCGGATTCGACGTGCGTCGTCCGATCGCGGGTCCATCGCATCCAACGGTCGACGTGAATCGCACCCGACCGCCCGATGCGATGGACCCGCGATCGGACGACGCACGTCGAATCCGCACCGACCGCACGACCGCACGTAATCACGAGTATATATATATATATATATATATATATATATATATATATATATATATATATATATATATATAGGTCGATGATAATATGCGGCATCCCGCACGGTGCGGGAACGACGTCGTTCGTCCGATCGCGGGTCCATCGCATTCAACGGTCGATGTGAATCGCACCCGACCGTCCGATGCGATGGACCCGCGATGGACCCGTGATTGACGGCCCGTGGTCGTTCGCGCACGTTCCCGCATCACGCACCGTATCATTCCCCTATATATATATATATATATATATATATATATATATATATATATATATATATATATATATATATATATATATATAGATTTCCGATAATATGCGGTCGGCGCGGTCGTGCGGATTCGACGTGCGTCGTCCGATCGCGGGTCCATCGCATCCAACGGTCGACGTGAATCGCACTCGACCGTCCGATGCGATGGACCCGTGATCGACGGCCCGTGAATCGCGACCGCACGACCGCACGACCGTATAATATCACGACTATATATATATATATATATATATATATATATATATATATATATATATATATATATATATATATATATATATATATATATATATATATACACGCGAGCGATTCAGTGCGAGAATGCGGGAAACGACGTCGATCGTTCGATCACGGGTCCATCGTATCCAACGATCGAGATGAATCGCACCCGACCGTCCGATGCGATGGACCCGTGATCGACGGCCCGTGGTCGCTTCCCGCACGACCGCATTCCCGCACTGAATTGGCTCCCTATATATATATATATATATATATATATATATATATATATATATATATATATAGATTTCCGATAATATGCGGTCGGCGCGGTCGTGCGGATTCGACGTGCGTCGTCCGATCGCGGGTCCATCGCATCCAACGGTCGACGTGAATCGCACCCGACCGTCCGATGCGATGGACCCGTGATCGACGGCCCGTGAATCGCGACCGCACGACCGCACGACCGTATAATATCACGACTATATATATATATATATATATATATATATATATCTTGTTAGCCATCTAGAAGACTAACACATTAAATGCAGTATCATATATCTTGTCAGCCATCTAGTGAGGTATACATCTTATTAACAAAAATTTTACATTTACAAAAACATGTTCCATTTATTTCGAAAGGGTGTGATGTACATTTTTCGTCAAAGCATATAATTCATTAAATGAGATTTACTATTTTTTTTAAAATTAAAACAGTCCATGTAATGGTTCAGGGGGATGTTTCTAACATTTTTCCTTTACACTTAAAATATTGGAAATAAATTATATTTTTAACCAAAAAATATTGGAAATGAATAATCTCTAAGCATGTGAACTGATCTCCTATAAACACATTGCATCACCTATGAACATTTCAAATATGATTCTTACATTCCACCTTCAGAGTGGCAGTTCCATAAATTTTTATAAATAGGGTTATTTTAAAAAATAAATTTCACAAAATTTTTAAAAAATCTATTCTTATCATATATTTATAAAAAACATATATTTTTTTTAAAAATAGAACTTACATGAATAAAAACTAAATCATAAAAAAAAAAAGACATGAAAGATTTTCAATATATAAATTTTCACAATTTGCGGGTTTTTAAATATAAAATCTGAGTCAGGTTGGTGGGCTGGTAGGGTCACTAGTGGGTTTGGTTGTTATTGTTTGAAAGGGTGATAATAGTAGTTTGAATTTTTTTTTAAAAATGTGATAGGGTCAATTGACCCCACCATATTATATGTGGCGCATCTTGCACCTTCACATAATTTTTAAACCCAATTTATCACAAATTCAGAAATAAAAGAAGGCACAACCAACAAACAAATATACATATACATGCATATGATTGGGACAAATGCATAAGAAAAACACATATTAGAAGACTAACACCCTAAATGCAATATCATATATCTTGTTACAATCTAGTGAGGCATATACATTGTTAAAAAAAAGTTTACAATTTAAAAAAAAAAGGTTACCCATAAAAAAAAAGTTTATAATCTCGTTACCAATAATAATAATAATAAAGTTCAAAATAGTTTACATTTACTAGAAATTGTACCATTTAATTTGAAATGAAATGGTGTACACTTTTCGTCAAAGCGTATAACTCAATAAATGAGATTTATTTATTTATTTATTAAAATTAAAATTGTCCATGTAACTATTCACGGGGCTGTTGCCTAACATTTTCTTATAAAATATAGATAATTAATTTGAGAAATGAAAATGAAGGAAATTATGCAAATAAAAAAAGACCCAATTAGTCATACAAGAATCCATCAGCAACAAAGTCATATATAATCTATAATCTATGACTATAAGCCTGGAAAATTAAGATATTAGACCAATCAAATGAAGAGAAGGAATCATGAGTTAATGACCCAGCTTAAGTGGAATATTTGGGGACTGAAATTTAAAATGTTCTTCATGATCTTTAATAAAGTTTTTTTTTGGTATTATCTTTAATATTCCATACTTTATTGCTTAATTGGCTGGAAATGTAATGGTTGTCATCAAAAGCAATGAAAGCAAACATACTGACCCCCCACAGTATCATCTGCTCTGTTCAATTCATTTATAAAACCTCCCAAACCTCACATATGCAGTCATTATTGCAATTTTTTTTTGTTTGATAAGGGAGAAACTCTATGTAGGGTCAAGCTAGGAAGACGACTTCCTTCTGTTTGTTCCGGTACTAAGAAAAATTCTTTTAAATAATCGCTAATAAATAAGTGGGTAAGTCAATGTTAAAACTCGAATCCAAGACATACTCTTCACACAGATAAACCCTAAATCGTTGTGCTATGACTATTGAGGACTCATTATTGTAATTTTGTTACAATTTTGTGTATGAAAACTCAAACAGAATACATATTCAGATAATCTATTTAAAAAATATAAAAACAAACATACATTCAATTTATTTAAATATATATTCTATTTAAAAAAAAAATATGTAGCATTATATAAATATATACAATTAAAAAAATCGAAATATGACCGCCGATATCATTGTCCATTATTTCCAATTAAATATTCTATCCAACTTAAATGGTTCAAAATCCCACAGTATTTTGTACATTAAATTGAGAAAAAAAATAGAAGTAAAAACAATGTCAGATATCCCATCAATCAAAGTTTCCTCTTCTCCAACAACTCCAAAACCAAAGTCTCCAAAGCCACTCCATGTGAAGTCAACCCCCCTTTCAAATTTTCAAACAACACACAAGCATCTTCAACCCTCCCCACCCTAATCATCCCATTAATCAATGTATTATAACTAACCAAATCTGGCCGACACCCCCGTCGGACCATCTCCGATATGAATTCACAAGCGCGATCGACGTCCCCTGCCCTACACATCCCATTCAACACACAATTATATGTGACCACATCAGGCGACACGGAGAACTGTGACTCCATTCGCCAGACAAACCTAATCGCTTCATTAATCCTCCCCTCGCCCGCTAATCCATTCACTAATACGTTGCATGTGATGATTGACGCATCGATCCTCAGCTCGTCCATCCTTCGAAAAACTAGCCATGCCAACTCACTCTTCCCATGCTTGTAAAACATGTCAATCACAATGTTGAATGTGACCTCATTAGGTCTCTCAATTTCATCAAACACTTTATAAGCCTCATTTAACCTACCCATCTTCCCTAGCCAAGATAACAAGGTGTTCCATGTTTTGACCCCGATTGAACGTTGCGAAGACGCCATCCTCATTGCCTCGATCAATCCCATCGCCTCTTCGATCTTCCCCTCCTTGACAAGCCCAACAATGCAAAGCCTATAACTCGCTTCACTCGCCTCGATCCGCCTCCGCCTCATCTCCTTCATTAGCTCGAGAGCCTGGAGTCCTCGCCCTATGTCGCTATAGTGCTTGATGAACAAATTGAAGCTACACAAATCCAGCTCGCACTGTCGAATTCCCATCCTCGCAAGCACTCCCCTCGCCTCGCGTACCCTCGCACGATCCAAATACGCCTTGATTAGTGTATTATACACATGCGTATTCGCCCTCACCCCCTTGCCCACCTCCATCCGTCGCAATAGCACTACCGCCTCCCCAATCTCGCCCATCGCGCATAGCGACTTCACTAGAGAACCATACGTCACGATGTCTGGGGCTACCCCATCTTGCGCCATCTCGCGTAGGAGCCACCGTATGCACGCACGCTGACCCCTACGCCCGAGGCCGTCGATGAGGACATTGTAGCAATAGACGTCGGGCGCGCAATAGCGACGCATTTCGAACAGGAGATCAAGCGCCGGGTCGTAGAGTCGATTTTCGCAGAGGATGCGAATGAGGACCGTGAACGCGACCGCGTCAAGGTTGTGCGAGTCTTGCATCAGCGAGAAGAGCTCGCGCGCTTCCGCGACGCGACCGGACTTGCCAAGGAACCTCAATTGCTTGGTGAAAGTGACCTTGTCATGGCCGGACTTGTATATGCGCGCGAGGACTTGCGATGTCGCGCGCGAGAGGCGGCGAATGCGAGGCAGCGGTTTTGGGTGGGAAACAGTGGGTGCTATTGAGAGGGATCTGGGTTCTAAAGAGAGCTCTAACATGATGACTCATATCTTCTCATCAATGGAAGTACTAGCATTGCTATCAGAGTTTGAGCTTTTTCAGTTTCTTCAGTGACAGATTTTTGAATGACTGGAGAGGGGAGGTGTGGATAAGAGAGCAGTTTTGAGCCACCCATGTAATGTTTGGATTGGATGATGGTCTTGTGAATTTGGGTAGTTCATTACACAAATGTCATGTAGCCCAATCACTCAAATGGGAAAACGTGATAATACAGTCATTCTTGTATTTCAAATCTAGTGTGTGAATGTATATTTTTTATAACCTAGTATATTTATTTTCTGCAATCTAATATATACAAAGTTAATTAGTATAATGTATACTTAGGCTGTTTTGGTGATTATATGTTCTTCTAATTCAGTGTTGATATATTCAATTTGTTTTGCAGTCATGTGTATAGTTTAGAGACGACCTCAAGTATATAATATCACAGTGCAATATATACTATATTATTGCAGGATATGGAATTAATTTTTTTATTAATATTTTCTGAAAAATATAAATTAAATTGTCTAAGTATGTACTTCACATTTCATGATAGTAATACTTCATTAGGCAACATATACTAGAAAATCAAAGTGATAGAGGCTGCAGACATTGCTAGATGTGTCATCATTTAACAAAAAAATTTGGTGCTTCATGTAACGGCGCCCCAAAATATAGTGTCAGGTCCAAATGAGAGGCCATCAACCCGGCCCACTCACCCGATTAGATTGCAAAGCAACCTCACCAAACCCCGCACACAGCTTTTCCAATCCCCCCACCCCACCCAAAACAAAACAAAACCTACCAAACCCTAATAATGCATGAAATTACACATCACGTGCACACCAAGAAATTTTTTTAAAAAAATTTAATTTTTACGGTGTGTGTATACACTGTGTAATAAATACTGGGATCGGATTAGGTTCAACGCACGTTGTTTGTTGTCCAACGCATTTGTGACCGTTCGATCGTATCATCTTGAGATAAAAATTACAACTGAGATATTCTATCAGATTTTAAAATTAAAATAGAAAAAACTAAACTCTTATCATTTTTTATCTGTTTAGAATGTTTCTTATTTTTAACTATCTTGAAATGATACAATCGGATGGTCACGAATGCATTAGACAATTTAATTAATTAATTATCCAATATGCGTTGGACCTAACCGGGTCTCAAAGAGTATATACTGCATGTAGTGTATAGAAGACTGCTTTTAAACCGTAAAACAGACTGTGTATCAAACTACAACCTCACCAACCGCACTTCTTGACAGGTGCTCCTCTACAAACAAAATCTGAAAAAACAAACAAAACTGCAAAACCCCACGTAGTAACACACGAAGTTACACATCTCATTTCACACCAAACACACACCCTACATGGTCTCAAAGTGTCAACAAATCCACTCTTTCCGCCACTAAAAACCCACACTATAAAGAGACCCCTTCAAAACACACACAGACCCCCATCAAAAGACATATAAAGAGACCCCACCCACCATCACCAACAACACAAACACATGATGATGACCAAGAGGGGCCTGGCGTGCGCGCTCCTTGCGTTAGCAGTCGCGTGCGCGCTCGCGACGATGCGAGTGCAGGCGCAGCAGGCGGTGAGCTGTTCTACGGTGGACTCGGCGATCGCGCCGTGCGCGCAGTACCTGACGGGGCAGGAGAACGCGCCGCCGGCGGGGTGCTGCAGCGGGTTGAGGTCCATCCACCAGGCGGCGACGAACACGCAGGCGCGCAGGGACACCTGCAGCTGCCTCAAGCAGATCGCGTCGCGGTACAGCAACCTTAAGGACGACGCCGCGCGCGCCCTCCCTGGCCAGTGCAACGTCCCCGTCCCCATCCCCATCTCCCGCGACGTCGACTGCAGCCAGTGAGTAGCCCATAAACAATCCCCCAACCACTAGTGCAGTGTATGCCACGCTATAACGGTGTATACTGCACTATCGTAGTTTATAAAATTTTTAAAATAAATCATTTTTTTTTATAAATGTATATATTTCGTTACTATACCGAAGACTTGTTGATATTGGTAATGATTGTCATTAACATTTTTCTTTAGTTTAGAAATAAGAAGTTATTTTTTATGGTGTCTATGCAGGATTTCTTGAATCGATCAGGTAGAGTTGAGGATGAATGAATAAAGGGAGGAGCTACACTTTGGGAATGGCTCCTTCGGCTAACTTCGGTGTAATGGGATAAATGAGAACCTTTGTTTCTCATATGTATGGATGAATGAAAGAGTTGGAATAAAAATGCCAAGTTTTATATATGCATGGTGTCTCCCCTCTTATTCTCTATGAAGTATGTGTATCCGTATATATTTTCCTCGGAAGAAAAATGGTCTTTTATAACGACAATGATTTTACTAAGAGCGTTGATACACTCGGTCCGTATTACAGCCCAGTCTGTAGCCTCATATGATACTATGATAACGCAGTATACTGTGTTATCATAGTTTTTGAAAGGGCTGCAACTTGGGTTGGGTTTAACCTGAACTCCACGGGTTGAACCTGATTTTTATATGGATTGGGTTGTAAAAATCGAGTTTGGGTTCAGGTTGACCAATTTGGATTGAGTCAGAAATCAGGTTGATGGGTTCGGATTGACACCATAGATAATCTGACCAAATTCAAACCAATAGTAAACACATATATGATATTTTAAATGGGCCATGGACCATTGATACATGATTGTTTACTCTAAATTTCTATCTTTAGATTGTAATATAATTTTTTTAGTGGACTTAAATTGTTTTAGTAGGTGATTAAACTTTACAAAATATGTGGGTTTTTTTTTGTTGTTAAAAGTTAGACTTGAAAATCGGGTTCCGTGGGTTGGTTCAGTTACAGTCGTCAAATTGAAATTGAGGTTTGGTCAAGTTAGGGTTGAACATCTTGAACTTCGGGTTGAGTTCGGGTCAACCAGAATCCAACCTGCCTAAGTTACAGCCCTAGTTTATTACAATTTTTTTTCATTTTTTCAAAATAAAAAATATAATGTTGTATCTCAGTATATACTTTATTTTAAATAACATTTACTTTAATGAGAGAGTGTATGTTTTTTTTTAAAAAAAAAACTGATATGAACTATAATTGAAGCTGGACATATCATTTTACTTTTACTAATAATCAAAATTTGGACCAATTAATGTGGTGAACCAAAGTGATAGGGAGACTAATAATCACAAAAGCGATAGCACTCACATTACAAATTGATAGGATGGTCTGTCTTGTGATTGTTCTGGATTACTAAATTGGTTAATTTTACTTTTATAGTAAATCATTAATTGTCAACAATTACATGTTTCTCAACATGTATGCAATTTAAATAAAGACATACCAGCTAGTTTTATACACGTCACAAATGTATGTGGACCTAAATGTACAAGATGGAACTATAATATTGATATAAATAATATAATATAGACAAAATGTGTTGTGGAATATTAAACCATGTAAATATCTTGTTCCATTTAACATAGAGAGTAATGAATTTATATATAATGTTATATATGTTTTCATATTATAATTATTTGTAGAATTTAATTGAGATATATTTAATAACATCTTTAATTTTAAATTATTAACATTTTTTTTTGGTGAACTTAAATTATTAACATTTGAATATATTGATATGATTTACTTAAGTTTAATTTTGAAATCTTAAAATATATTTATGATTAATTAAATTTGAATTTGAAAACTTAAATTTTGAATAATTAGATATGAGTAATTGCTAAATATACGAGAGAGTAAAATGAAAATGAAAACTCGATCACTCTTCCTTTAATTTAAGTAATAGATTCAATATCATTTTTAGTCTCATTTTTCAAGTTTAATGTATATTAAAAGATAAAATGCATTTGGCCTTCAAATTTGTGACACGCGCAGAATATGAAAAAAAAAAGTTAATGAAAAATTTACCCCTTCAATTAATATGATCCATTTTAAATAGAGTTTTGATCTTTGTGAGAAAAAATTGACTAATTTGGTGATGAAATTGATTTTTTAATCAATCAGAAGATCATCGGTCATTTTATCACTTTTGAGTAAGAGTGCTATCTCTTGTTGAGATTCGCCACCTAAGAATTTAAGTCACCAGTTTGGTTATCATGTTCCTTTTAACCTCATACATTTCAATTGAAAGAGATCATTCACGCAAATCAAATTATTCATCCATACATCTCAAATTAATGTAAACCATCCACATACATCTCAATTGACAGAGATCATTCATGCATGTATAAAATAAGATTAAAATGTTCATAAAAAAAAAAAGATTTTTGTATCTATACTTCTCAAAAAATTCTATATATATTTCCAAAATATTTCTTTCAAACTCTATTATCATCAACACTCCTAAAAAATCATTTTATTCCACACACCTACCTTTTTACATGGTATTTATGCATAATATAAATATTATAAAGTTACAATAATACCCTAAATGTGTTTGTGCACAACTTTGAAGCGAAAATGAAAGAAAGTGATGGAATTTGGGTCAAAAGAAAAGTGATAGAAAGTTAAATATTTCCTCTTTGTTTTTTCATAGTATTTATGCATGTGGTGGAAAGTGATCACTTTCCCTTAAATTATCTCAGATGGGGAAGAGAAATTTTTTCCACTATTCCTAATAAGACAAAATAGGAGAGAGAAAATGATGAAATTTTTTTCCCTTATTTGACACGAACCTTAGATTTTTGCATGGTCAAAGAAAATTTTTCACTTTCCATCATTTTCCCTCACTTTCATGTGACTAAATATTATTTTACCAGGGACATGTTGACAAAATATCCATGCAACTTTTAAAAGAGAGAAGGTCAGATCTAACGTCAATATTGAATTACACAACCTATAAATCAAATTATATAATCAATTGTTGGGTACATATCTTACTCTCTTGTTAGATCCAGTTAGACATAGGTTTTGTTAATATTATCAGTATCCAATAGAAGAGTGAGACCTATATCCAATAATTAACTACATAGTTCGATTAAAAAACTGTGTAATTCAATTTATAATCCGAGAAATTCAATATTGATGATAATTTACTATATAATTCGATTCAAAGATTGTGTAGTTCGATTATAAGCGAACGCAATTCAATACTAATGGACTGATCGGATCTGGACTCGAGTGAGAGAGGATATTATCGTCAATTCGTCATTTACTCGTCTCGAAACACCGTCCCCTCCCAAATTCAAAATAAGAAAAAAAAAAAGAAAAAAAAAACAAAACCCTAACTAAAGTAAAATCAATGGCCGAAGCGGCGGCGGTGGCTGCGGTGGATCAGGATCCGGCGCCGGAAGCCGTCGAAGAGGATACGAGGGACTGGGCGGAGATGTCGCCGGACCTCCTGTCGGTGGTGTTCGAGAAGGTCGGGGCCCTCGGCGTTCTATACGCCGCCCAGGCCGTGTGTCCGGCGTGGAGGAGGGTCTCCCTCCAGCCGCAGCTCTGGAAGTCCATCGACATGAGAAACCCTTGGCAGCCGTGGGATCTCATGGACTCCGACGAGTTCGATCTCGAGAGGATAGCGAGGAACGCAATCGATCGGGCGGACGGAAACCTCGTCGAGATCTCGTTCGAGTACTTCGCCACCGACGATCTTATCAAATACGTCTCCGAAAGGTTCCTTTTTTTTTCAATTTCTCTAAAATTAGTGGATTTTGTGTGTGATGTGAATGGGACGGTCGAATTTAGTGGCCGAGGTTGGGTTTTGGATGAATCAAATTAGGGTTTCGTATTCTCTTTCTTTATGCCCATTTAGAAGTGTTTCTAGTTTCAGGGATTGTTGGATTTGTGCATGTTATGAATGTGAAAAAAAATCTCTGGTGGTGGGTGTATGTCGAGCTGTTAGGATTGATGGTTCTTTTTAGTTGATTTACATGTGTTTGGGTGTTTTTTTTTTACACCCAATGAGATGTATTTCTTGTTTTAAATGATTTGGTGCTAAGGATTAGTTGATTTTGTATTTGATGTGATTTGAATGGTTGAATTTGGTGGCTGAGGTTGGTTTTTGGACGGATAAATTGGGGTTTCCTATTATCTTTTTTCGACGCCCATTTAGAAGTGTTTCTAGTTTCAGGGATTGTTGGATTTCTGCATGTCATGAATATGAAAAAAAATCCCAGGTGGTGAATGAATTTGGAGCTGTTAGGACTGATGGTTATTTTTCAGTTGATTCACATATTGTGTTTTACACCCAACGAGAAGTATTTCTTTCCTTATTAGATATGGAGTTCAGGTTTCTAAATTGAACTCAGTGTTTGCTCTAAAAGTTGGTGGATTTTGTGTATGATGTGACTTGGAAGGTTGAATTTGTTTTAGATGGATTAATAAGGGATTCCTATTATTATTTTTTGACACCCATTTAGAAGAGTTTCTAGTGTCAGAGGTTGTTGGATTCATGTATGTTATGAATGCAAAAGAATTTCTGATAGTGGGTGATTTTGAGCTGTTAGGACTGATGGTTCTTTTTAGTTGATTTACATATGTTTGGGTGTTTTACATCCAATGAGAAGTACTTCTTGTTTTATTGAATTTGGAGTTTTGTATTTGTTTTTTGCTACCTATGGTTTGTTCTGATTAAACTATTTGAGATCTCGATTTGTTCATTTTAAATTTTAGTTATAAAAATTGGTAGATTTAGTATATGATGTGATTGGAAGAATTTGAATTGGTGGCCAAATGTGGTTATTGAATGGAGTATTAGGTTTTTCAGAAACCAATTGGAGGTATTTCTAGAGTTAGAGATTACTGGATCTGGTATATGTATCAATTAGAAGAGGGTGGATTTGGGGTATTTTGGTTTCGTTTCTTTTTGTGTTCTCTTTTATTCTATTTCTTGGCTCTCCTTGTCCCCTTTTTCGGATGCTTGTAACTTTGGTTGTGATATAAAACTGGGGTAGCAGTGGCCTACCGTTCTCTCTCTAAAAAAAAAAAAACCTTCAAAAAGGCCAAAAGCATAATCCAGTAAACCCAAAGTAGTGTGTGGAACGGAAATAAACACATCATTTAATTTACATAGGATATCGTTAATGAATTAGTCCAATACAACCTCTATGAATCCTTTGACATCATGTAGCTTTAATCCACACAATTTCATTCAATATTTCATCATCATGATGAAAAACAAAAACCTATGATTACTTTATCAACGTTATTAGTAAGATTTTATCAGGTGAAACAACTATATGATGAGGAAGCAGTTCCAGTCAAATAAATTGATGCAAGTTCCAAATTCTATGATTTTTATAGGAAGGTTTTCATGATTGTTATCCACCACTTCAACATGTTATCTGTTAGCAATTTTAGAAGATTTTTAAAAAGATGTGATTATTTTATTATCTATGCCCTATTTATAGGTATTTGATAGAGGAATCCTCTTAGCCAAATCAATCATCTGATCTGAAAACTTTTTTGTTACTTTGATTTTTTAAATTTTGGGTATAGGATCTCATTTGAGCCATTGGATAAAATCAATTACTTGATTTTAAATCTCAACTAAATCTCAACCATCCATTTAGAAGGTGTTTAAGCATCTTTAAAAATCTATATAAAGGAATCCCCTTAGCCAAATCTGAACACATGGGTGGCCATTTCATATCTTCTTGGAGATTGTGTAACAATTATTTTGGAGGTGGAAACACCTTCCTCAATTATGGGGAATCTTTGGTTCGGGAGGTGAATCATGAGTATTCGTGTCGGGGTCCTCCCTTTCCTTGTCATCTCTCTTTCTTTTAGTCATCTCTTTCTTCTCACTTCTATTGTAAGGAGATCCCTCGTCTCCTGTTGGGGTTTCTACTAATAAGATGCTTCTATATCTTTTTCAAAAAAAAAAAAAAAAATGGTGTTCCATGTAGCATGATTAACTTTTGCAAATTAATCACAAGATCACAAGATAAGATCCATTGTATCATGATACTGGTTTGCTGGGGAACCTTTTGCTGGTCACTTTTGTGATAGGGGGTAAATAACTGTTTAAAGAAGGTGATGTTTCTTGGCCTCGGATCAGTATTCTAGTGTTCCTTTTTTCATTCTTATACATCTACTCCAACATTATCCACCAATTCGACATACTTGTTCTTGTCGTGGAGTGGATTTTCAAACTCATTGCATGGTTATGTTGTTTCTGCCTCCAAGGATTTTCAATTTCAATCTCCTCGTGTGTAGATATTTTGTTGTATTCCCCTGACTTCCAATTTGCCTGAAACCATAATACATAGATTGATTCCAAATTGATGTAGCAGGGCGTGTTTGCTTCTATGCCAAAACTTATATCCTTTATAAACATTTTTTCTTAATATTCATATCACCTAATGGATGGTTAATAATATTTTCGACTTTCCGCTGAGGTATAGTTTAATGAAGTTGATGTCTGCCTACTTGGTGTTGTATGATCATTAACTGTTTGTGTATTACCTTAATCAAATAATATCGTAAGGCTTGACTATTAACTGTACAACATGTAGGCAAAACATGCAAAGAAGTTGTTTTATAGCAAGAGATGATAAAGTTGAGGTTGATGGATTGTTATTATTATATATATATATATTTTTTTTATTTTTTGGTGATGAAATGGTAGGCATCCTACCAAAATTATATTATAGTAGAAAGCCCAAAGTACAACAACCCAACCAAAACAAATAAAGCAAAGAAGAGAACACCGACCCGGGACACTAGTGGAAGAGGAATCTACCATGGCCCTGGGATGGTACCCACATCAACCTACTACTCAATGATAAATCGATCCCTGGAGTACAACACGACACTTGCACCCATACTAAAACAACCCCAGCCTTTCACAAAACGAATAAAGCATGAGTAGATCATGATATATTGAGTAGATCACAAAATGAATAAAGCATGAGTAGAACATGATATATTGAGTAGATCACAAAATGAATAAAGCATGAGTAGAACATGATATATTGAGTAAATCACAAAAATAATAAAGCATGAGGTTGATGGAAGTTGCAGAAGATTTATGTAATTGTGGAAGCTTAGTTATCTAGATTGATAGTGGTAACAAAGCTTGAATAGATCATGATATATGATATTGAGAACTAGGGAAGAAAGTTAGAGATTTAAATGGCTCTGGTAAATTAGTATACGAAAGGTAAAATATAGGTGGACGGAATGACATTTTTTTAGTGAATTACTTCCAATAGCTATTTATGGTGAAAAAGGGGTCCTAAGAAAGACAAAAAAGCCATTGGCAAATTGCATGTGTAGACAATGGACATTGAAGCCTCAGTTGGTTGAGGAGAATTAGGATGTGGATAGGATCTCTTACTAAGTAGAAAATGATATGTCAGTGTTCTCTGTTGGGAAAAGATAATCATTCCAACACCATTGTCCTAAATTTCTACATCTTGACTATTTCTTTCATTTCTTTGATCTGGTTACTTCCCTTCTAGTGATTTTGGGCCTTATCATTCTCTTCTTTTTCTTTTTTATGTGCGCTGGTTGGTGCATTTATTTCCAGCCTTTATACCTGTCACAATTCATATATTAGATAAAATAATGCTGGCCTTTGCTTTCTAAACACTTTATTTTCTTTGATAACATCTTAAATTATTTCAGGACCAATATCTTGAAATGTCTTCGTCTCGTAAGTTGTTACCAAGTAATGGATGAGGCATTAACTGAGGCAGCCCAAAAATTTCCCCTGCTGGAGGAGCTGGAGATTTCCCATTGTTCATTTTCTACGGAAGTGCTGGAAGCTATTGGTCGCTTATGCCCACAACTGAAATGTTTGAGATTGAACTGCCGGGGATATCTATGTGCACCTAAATGTGATGAGACGGCAATCATAATTGCGAAACACATGCCTGGATTACAGCGACTGCAACTATTTGGCAACTTGTTATCAAACGATGGCCTTCAGGCCATACTTGATGGTTGCCCTCAACTTGAATCACTTGATATCCGCCAATGCTTCAATGTCCGTCTGGAAGGGAGTTTGCGAAAGACATGTCTTGACAGGATAAAAAATCTAAAGCTTCCTAGTGACCCGACAGACGACTATGAATTCTGTACTGAACTTTGCAGTTATGGACTTGATTTTGATGATGAATCTGATGGATATGATGCATACGATTATGAATCTGATTTCTCGGAGATGTATGACTCTTCTTTTGATGATTCTGTTGAATATTATGATTTTGAGGATCCATATCTTCTCTTATGAAAAGTCTTCTCTCCTAGACCTGAGGTTAGTAACTAATATTTTTGAAAGCTCTTTAGCAAATGCGATGTGTTAAGAATCCATGGACCTGCATGGCTTTTCATCATTCATCACATGAAATGGATAGCGTTTTATTTATGGACATGCATGGCAATTTGCATTTTTGTGTGCATGACAAGAAAACGTTTTGAATTTTGTTAAAATGGTACTCATTCTCTGATATGACGGCCTTGTTTTTTATTTGCTACAGGTATATCACATCTCTGGTGAAAGTGTTCTGCAAATGTTAGTCAAGGTGTCTGGTGTCTGGCCTTTTTTTTGTGGCAAATGGATTGAAGGATCTTGTTGCTGTCATACTTGTACAGCTTTTATTTTGGTGAGTTCCTGTTGCCATAGCTTTATATAGTCATCTGATTTTTACTTACTCCAGTGAAATTGTCAAATACTTGTTAGGTCTATTGATTTTTTTTTTAAGCTATAAAATTCAAATATTACCTGATTCTGGGCCAACCATGGGGCCTAGCATCCAGCTGGAACCAGAAGTTTGGATAATTTGATGATATTTTTATATGCATCGCAGATGCAATTTGGAATCTTTTTTAATTTTTTTTGGGTTTGGGGGGGGGGGGGGGGTGTGCTGGGTGATGTAAAACCAGATGCCTAAAATCAATTCCTATGCACTACTCTAATTACAAGTCCTTCAGAAGTGATTTGCCAAACACCAAATGCCACTTAAAGAATACACTTTGAACTAAATCCTTTTATTGTGTTCCAAAGCTTTATAATTGGCAATTTAATTTCTTCTGAAATTTTTTCTTCGTCTACTAAATTTGAACCCTACATTTGTTTCACAAGGCCTCTCTAATGCACATCTGCAAATATTTTTATGACACCTCCCTCTCTCTCCTTCAAACTCTCCCCCTCTCCCTCCCCATTAAATCTGTTTGTCAGTTTCAAATAATCTTAGCAGCTTAGCCCATGTTTGGGTAGAAGAATAGGTGTGGAATGGGGGTGAATAAGCCCAAAAAACATGTTTGTTTGCAAGGAATGGGTGGGTATAGCCACCTATTATACATAATTTATTCATGGTCAACCAAATGACAAAAAAATTATTATTATATTTTCCAACAAGAATAACTAAAAACACAACTAAACAACAAATGACTTACTTCACTAGTATAGTTATCTCTATGCTGGAATAGTTGTCTATCCCGAAATTGCTCATGTCGCTACCCAAACAAGGGTTTATAGTCTCCATCCTTCACCTTTGAACTATCATATGCAAACACTTAACACAAGAAATATACCACACTATTACACATTAATGCTGTAACTTAACAAAGTACTCCATTTGGCTGGCAAGCAGTCCCATGTATCACCATTTCTAGTTAGCAAACACTGAACTTCAAACTGGTTTGTGTGGGATAGGTTCAAGCCATAATCTCCTGATTATTCAGACTCATGCCACTGATATTCTTGTATTGAATAATTGCATGAGTTATGATCCCTGAACAAAAGAAGTAGATCTGTTGTGTTCTTTAATTGTGTCCAATACCAAAATGTAATCAAGTTAAAATGATATCTTGATATTGGTGAAGAATGAAAAGCAATTCTCCCAAGTTTCATTTTAGTGTGGTATTGGTTAATCATGCCATGCAGATATGTCATCCATTGCCCATATATGTTTTGTGCTAAACAGATTTTGTGCACCATAGAATTTGCATGCCTGGTGAGTCATGGGTTGACCATCCAACCATTTAACCATCAGTCTCTGATTTGTACAACACAAGCCACATCAGTGTGTTTTATGCAGTTTTTTTTTTTAGCGAAACATGGTTTTTATTAATACGAAATTTCAACCTTCTATGGTTGAATATTTGTATCTGCATCCTTTTCACAAAGTGATTCAGATGTTTGTTTTCGAAATTTCAAGATCTTATTTATCCATCAATTAGCCTATACCAATAAACTTCACATCAGAGGATTGAAATTTATGGATACAGGAAGGCATTGAACTTGCATGGGATTTCTAAACATTGTTTTCTCATATACCCGTCTCTTTTTGTTGGTTCATAACTTCATATCATAGAAGTCTCACATCTTGATTTACTTAATTAAACATGCTGAAAAGAAACATTGGGTGGAGTATAATATTGCTGTACATGGATGTTGGTGTCTGATGAGTGATGTATAGATGTATGTTTTTCTCTCCACACTTATTGGCTAACAGCCTATGTTGATATATTAATGGATTGTTAGTTGTAGTGTGGATCTCTGTTCAGAAAATATGCTTGGTTATCTAGTATGTAGTGGCAACTAAAATAAATTTGTGTGACACTGATGGATTATCTTTTTATTTACAGGGTGTTAAAAGGGGCGATGCAATATTCACTAACAAATCTCAACAGGATTATGTGATGCGATCACCTAATGGATATTCATGCCACAATATTTTAGTAAATCTTGTTAGTGAACTTTTAGCCTTTTTTTTTTTTGGTGCTGTGGAATCCTTCATGGTGACATCCTTTTAGTGCTGAAACTATGTTAATACTCAAAACAGTTCATGATGTGATGAATTAGATGATTTTCCTGAACTCTAGGAATACCTGTCACTTTCGTTGAGCCAGAGTTGATAAGTTGTTCTGGTATGCTTTTGGGTGATACGACATGAGGCACGACATGTTAAAAACTGGCATATCATTGCATGACATGTTAAGGTTGTATAGGTCATATCGGGTTAATCTTGTGACACGTTGAACCATTCTGACATGGCATGTTAGTGATAGTGAGGCATGTTAGTGAGTATGGTTAGATAGACATGATATGGCACTAGAATTCTTTAACCCCCCTGTTTGAAACGGAGATAGGTTTTATTCTAGGGTATGCATTTATTCAAGCATAAGTGAGTATAAATAAAGATAAAGTGATTTTGTATTTTATTGTGTTTTGAATTATTCTTGTTGTTAAACGTAAGTATAAGAATAAATGTTTTGTTATTTGGATAAAATGTGAATAAAATATGGATAATGATTTATAGATGGAAAAAAATAATGATAGTTGATTTGACAGATGATTTATAAAAGGTGATGGTAGTTAATTTGACAACGGGTCCACATATTCTTTGAATGGAATAACCTATGATAACTTTAATTTCATGGATTGATTGGAATTCATATATCATTTTATCAGGATTTATTCTGTCATATTTTATCAGTGGTTAAACACTTGAAAATTCTTATTCTGGGTTATCCGGATATATCTGGGGTTTTATACCAGAAACAAACGGGGGTTAAGTGTATTATCTCATTGTTATATCAAATACATATAATATTTTTGTGTGTATATTTGCATATGTCATATGTTTATATATTTTATGTGTGTATAATATTAGGAAATGTTAGGTTTAAAATTTGAAATTAAAAAAATAAAAAAATCACGGGCCAAATCGTCCCAATGGGCCAAGTCTGGAACGGACCCTTAGCCCGTTGGCTTGTTTGTTTAATGGATTGGGCTAGCCCAGCTTGATCCATTTACACATATGAATAAATTAAAGTAGCCCACTGCTTCTCCATAAGTTAAAGTTATGTTTGAATAAATTAACACAAGTTATATACGATGAATTCCAATAAAGAATTCCAGTAAAGGGAGAACGATCCATTTTACCCCTTTGGATAAACTAGAATTATGTTTAAATAAATTAACATAATCTCCATGAATTCCAATAATGGGTTGAATTACCTTATCTAATATGAGTTTTTGTTTATATCAGAGCTTCAATTGCTGTAACTGTTTTGATGAGGAAGGTATGAAACATCGTAATGTGTATGAAATATCTTAAATATCAGGCCGATATGACACAAGACACGTGTTAAAAATCAACATTGTGTTGATTGCACGGTACAACATGACACATTAAGATTATATGGTTGTATTGGGTCAACCTTTTAACACGTTGAACCATTCTAACACAACAAATTAGTAAGTAGGGTTTGGTAAACACGCATGGCACGAGAATTCACTATAGACAGGGCATATAAAATGTTGATTAAGTGTATTATTTAATTGTTATATGAAATATATATAATATTTTTGTGTATATATTTGCATGTCATATATTTATATAATTTTTTGTTTATGAGATTAAGAAATGTAAAGTTTAAAATTTAAAAATTAAAATATTTTTAAAAAAAAATCACAGGTGATCAGGGGGGTCTGGAAGAAGCAATGTTTTTTTGCATGAACGAGACAAGCAAAATCATGAAAACGACAAGGGTTTTGTGGGTTACCAATGTCAGGGGGAAAAGGTGTTTGTTTGGGATCGCGCCCGCCGGCTCCCACTACCACCAACTCTCCGCACAGGATTGGCCAAACGGACCCTTAACCTTATATTTGGGCTTAGATGACTCTTCTGACCGGGATGTCGGTCTTGGTCTGGTGCCACCACCACCGCGGGTGGGACTCGGATCCAAACGGTTTAGATGACTTTTGACCGGGATGTCGGTCTTGGTGGTGTTGATGTTTTCTTATTTTATTTGTGTTGTTTATGTCTATTTATTCCCCTCCTTCCTCTGCATTCTCATTCAGAGTTTGTAATTCGATATTTTAAATAAAATCAGATTTAAAATATCTATTTTTTTTTTTTTTAAAAAAAAAAAAACTTGTATTTGTGGGGGTTATTTGAATTATGAAAAAATGCATTGGTTTACCAGGACTTGGGGTTTATATGCATTTTCCCAATGTTGTTGTTTACTGAGACATTTAATACATGAGACCACGTATAGTCCCATCTCCACGAGGCCATGCACAACCTTCCACAATCACGTCTCGTCACTTCTCTTGATCCCATCCATCTCAACCGTTCACATGATGGAGACATGCATCACCAACCGTCCAGTCAATGGACCTTCTGCGACAGTAAAAAAAACAAAAAAAAAAACAGAGAAAAGTCAGCTTTGGGTCGATTAAAGCCTGTGGAGGTACCGGTACTGGCGAAACGAAATGATGAATCAGGACCAGTTGTCTGAGTGATTGGACGGTCCAGATTTCTCGTCCCCCGATGGAGAGAGAGAATCGCATTACGAGGCACGTGCAGAGGGAGGGGACCTGTGAATGTCCTCGTAAGACGAGCCGGAGACAGGCTTTAGATTTTATTGGAAGTCAAAATACGGAGACTTTTTTGGGTTTTTAGAGAGATCATTAGTTACTGAATGGGAGAATCAGTGGTTTAAAAGTCAACAAATGCAGATCTAAACATGGATTGTTTTGGGCAAATATTAGGTACTTTTGTTTGACTAAAAAAAAAAACCTATGAAACGGAATCCTTGATTTGCTCAAATTGCTCTCCTGTTTCTAGCTCTAGCTCCCCAATCGAAGCAAGGTCAAGAAAACAAAAAAGAATAATAAAATAAATTGATAGACTGAAAGTCAATACTGAAAACAATCACCAATGTTTTTTTTAAAATAGATGGGTAGAATTTTTTTTTTTTACTCAGTTTTTTTAAACAATTTAAGAAAATATTATAATCAGGTTTTTTTATAATCTAATTTATGTTTATTTTTTAAGTATACACTTCACTAATGAAATATAATTTTTTATGAAATGTAATATAATTTATTATTAATTGAATTTATGTATTTTTCTATTTTTGGAAAACACATTGACATAATAAAATATAGATTTACAAAAAAAAAAAAACCAATATATTTGTAAGAATGTACATGGATGCGTATAAACAAAAAACCGATGATAAAAATCAAGAATGATGAAGAAGCAGTGGTGGCCCGCAGGGGCCTATCAAGCGCGAAGTGGGCGCGCAGGAGACTCGCCCGCGAGATAAACAGGCAGGATCCAGACAGGATCCTGGAAGATATGGGATGTGCGCTGGCGAAAGCACGTGACGGGCGGGCAGACGGGCGTGCGAGCAGAACAAGGGCGCGGGTAAGTCAAGGCGGGGGCACAGGTTCGACACTGTGCGGCGCGGTGTGCGATGGGGTGCAGGTGGGGCATGAGCAAGGCGTGGAGGCAGCACGGGTCTGAGGAGCAACAAGCGAGGGCACACGGGCAGCGACAACAACAAAGGGCACGAGGGCATGACAGCAGTGAGGATGGTAGTGCAAAGGCACAGTTGCAACGCAGGACAGGGCTACGGATGGCGGATGATTGATGAATGCTTGAACAGCAAGAAATGTCTGCCAAAAAAATCGTGGGTATCAAAAGTCCTTTCCCTGCTCCGATTGAAGACTCTTTAATCGGAGCGGGAAGAAGAAATAGATAACTTTTGTAGATTTAGGATTTTTCATTTGACTTTGATATCCATGTTAGAATTAAGAATTAAAAAAAAATCACAATGTTTTTAGGGTTTGCACTTAATATTTATAATACAAAAAGAAAAAAGAATTAAATGACTAAACTACCGCTAATACGTTTAACAAAATAATAATAAAATATAGATTGCGATAAGCCACTATTTTAATGACAAGTGATGCAGTGACTATAAATGGAGCTGCAAAACATACTCATTGTATTTATGCCTTAAAAATTATTTAACATTAAGAAGATTTTTTAAAAAAATATGTGATTTTAAGTTTTCTCATTGAATTAAATTGTAGGGCCCACTTTTTTTTTTTTTTTTTTGGCTCAACTACAGCATGACACATGTTATTGATCCGATCGGGTCTTTGACTTGCTCAACTAATATTGTTCGATCAGATTCACACATCTGATCATAATATTTGTCAAAATTAATAATGGTAAATGGTAAAACAATTAATTGTAGGGCATCCAGAGATCATGTCAAGAAAAATAAATTTAGAAACTAAATATCAAATCACTCTTCGTGCATTTTGAGAATGCATCCTACATAACTATCATCTTGAATAATGAAATTATAAAAATACTAAATTTGTTTGGTAACTTAATGGATTATAGAAAAACCTAATTAATGTTCTTGGACATTCATAAGCGATATGATTTCGAGGCTTCATATATTCATGGATGATTAATAGATTTTGAATCTAAATTCTTTTAGCCATGATCAATGAATCAAAGGAAATAATGTTAGAACAAACAAGAAGATCATAGGGTGATGTGATATATATATAAAAGAATGAGATTCCAAGTCATACTCTTATAATTATTCATTCACTTTCAAGTTTATGAATAATTGTTTACTACCCCTCTTACTACCCATCACCCATCAAACTTAGTAAAAACAGTTAAACGAAGAAGATTATATATGTATTTGGTACATTATGCACTCGAATAACCTTGGTATCACGAGACAATTCGATTAATATATTGGATTATAAAAAATTAACTATATTCTGTAAACACAAAATTAGATTTTGAAGTTTAATAATGACAAACTTCAACATATATAAATATTAAAATAATACCTATACACAAATTCGACTATCAATCTAAGGGTGCGTTTGGTTGCGCGATTGCGCTGCGATTGCGATTACAGGAAGCTGCGTTTGCAATCGCGCAACCAAATAGTTTTGTAATCGCAGTTTGAAACCCAGCGATTGCAGGCAAATAGTGCCTAAAAGCTGCGATTTCAAAAAGCTGAGAAAGTGAGCTTCCTGCAGAATCAGGTTTGCAATCACAGATTCCTGTAGAATCAGTTTTACAATCGCGCAACCAAACGCACCCTAATAAACACACATAAAATAGACGAATAAAAAATATATACCATAAACAATCATCTTCATCGTACAAGATTCTCCATATCCCATGTGAAGTCTATTTAAATATTAAAAAATATAATTAAAATATTACATAATTCTACAAGAAAAATTTATAGGTTGAGAGTCAGGCTCAGATCATAAACAACATGAGCTAATAAAACAAAAAAAAAATTGCATGGGACATCCACATCCACATCCACGTGTCAATCATCCATCGGTCCAGTCGGTTCAGAAGTACTCGAACCGGTCCGGTTCACTCCGAGTCGTCCTGGACCGGACGAGCCGACCGGGAACCACAGGTGGCACGTGCGACCTCAAGAGCGCGAAATTGATCCCCTTGAAGAACACGTGCGACTTCACGTCCGCGGCCCCCCTCTCGGATCCCAATCTCTTATTCGGATCCTTCGATAGTAGCCCCATCATCAGATCCTTCGCCACGGCGTAATCACAGCCGTCCGTCTGATGGACCCTCGGTGGGAAGTCGATCGTCCGCCGCACGATGTTCCGGAGGGTGCACTCGTTGGTGGGCCCCACGAACGGGGTCCGGCCGTGGACCAGCTCGTAGAGGAGCACCCCGAGCGCCCACCAGTCCACGGCGGCGCCGTGGTCCCGCCGGCGGCAACCTCCGGCGCCACGTACTCGTGGGTTCCGACGAACGACCGGGACCGCGCCGCCACCGGCTCCGCCACGAACCGCCGCTGCCGACGCCGTCTTCGGCGGAGGTCGGCGGTGGTCCGCGCGCGGAGGAGGCGCGAGAAGGGGAGACACGTGGGGGTCGGGGGACCGTCCGCGTTGGGTCGATCATCATCATCGTCGGATGAATCGACGGTGGGGATTGAGTGGGATTCGAGGGAGAGGTCGAAGTCGGAGAGCATGATGTGACCGTCTGATCTGATCAGACGTTCTCTGGCTTCAGATCACGATAGATGATCCCCAACATGTGGAGGTACTCCAACGCCAACAACACCTCCGCCACGTAAAACCTGAACGAAAAGCGCGAACTATAAGCAAACAAGGTGAGAATAAAACACGAACCGAGGTATAATAACCGCTTCTGACACGAGCGTGAACCGTAAGCGAATCGGAGGAGAATAAACGAGCGTGAAATATAAGCGGAGGTGACGGACCTGGCGGCAGCGACGGAGAAGCGTTTTCCGGGACGTCGGTGGCGGAGGGAGTGGAGGTCGCCGCCGGGACAGTACTCCATGACGAGGCACGAATACCGAGGCGCCTCGAAATCCGCGTAGAGGGTGGGGAGGAAGGGGTGGTCGAGGCGGCGGAGGATCCGGCGCTCCGCCTCGGCCCTCGCCGTCTTCTTCTTCGCCGCCGTCGCCTCCCGGTCGACGACCTTCATCGCGTACGGGAACCCGTCGCCGTCCTCAGCGGCGGCGAGGCGGCAGAGGTAGACGGCGCCTATGTCGCCGCCGCCGATGCGGCGGAGGAGGACGAAGTCGCGGAAGGAGAGGCGGCCGGAGGGCTTACGAGCGGTGGCGGCGCGGATCGCTTCGTAGGGGAGGTCGGAGGACCGGTGGGGTTTGTTGAAGGAGGCGGAGGCGGTGAGGGACGGCGGACGGCGGGGTTTGAGGAGGAGGAGGTCGTCGAAGGAGGGGCGGCCGGAGGTGCTGCAGCGGTTGTGATCGGCTCCGCCTCCGCCGCCGGCGCTGCTGGTGGTGCTGGTGCTGCTCATGGAGGAGGTCTGGCTCGGCGTTAGGGTTTCGGAGGGGGTTCCGATGTCGAGATCGGAGTCCAATGAGAGGTCCGACGTCATCTTATTCGGAAATCGAATGAAAAGTGAAATCGGGATCTGTAGAGAATGGAAGGGTTTTAATCCGCCATGAAAGCTCAATTTGAAGGTTGGAGAGGTTTTTGAGACGGTATTAATGGAGACGGTGTCGTTTGTGTTTCGAGAGTTTTTTTTTTTGGGTGGGGTTTTATATGTGGGGGTGGTGGTGAGAGGGGGTTATAGTTACCGCGTGTGGTGGTTTAGAAGGTAACCGTGGTTAGATTGGTTTACTTGATGGCATTTCAGTAAATACGGGATAGGCGATGGGCTTTTGATTTTTCTTTCTTCTTCGAATTGCCGATCGTTGGTTAATGATGCATGCATGCACTAATCTTATGTAACTCGTTAATCAAGATGTATTAATATATTTCATTGAAAATTTATTGTATTTTAAAAAAAATAACATTATTTAATTCATTTGTGCGTATATACTTTATTTTTTTTAAAATATATATATCTTATTAGATGAATATATGATTTTATAAAAATAAAAACATTTATCATGTGCGTTTTTGACCGTGAAATAGGTTGAGAGTAACATTTTTTATTAGAATAATTAATTGTTTATAAGGTATAAGCACCTCTCATAAATTATGTATACGTACTCATTTTTAGATAAAGTAAAAATTATTTATAAATTTTATTTAACCATATATATGTCATTGGACTTTATAATATGATCTGTTGGATTGTAAATAAGATTGTAAGTTTGTAATAAAGTAACGTGATCATAGTACAAGGAAATATAGTGACCACCAATGTGTGAATGGCGTGACTTGTACGCGCCAGCCAATGTCTCTAGAAACTATTGGAACACCTCATGCACAAAAACTCTTTTATTTAATTGCCACTTCAACCTCGCAACATAACATTATAAGTGTTGATACATGTGGCCCTATATGTTTATTTGTATATATTAATGAGTTATATATCTTATTAAAATTTAAATAAACCATACAATTTATTATAAAACATATTTTTGTAAGAATGTATACCTTGTTAATATATTATATATATCATTCTAAAATAAATCAAAACAGATGGACCTGTAAATAAGACTAAAAAAAGCAAAATGCGATCTTACATTATATTTTACAACAACTTTAGCTAGTTAGTGCAATCTGTTTTTATAAAGAAAGTCATCAACAATTAATGCTGATTTAATTTACAATAATTCTCCACCCAATCGTCTCATAATTAATTTGAATTCCATGTAAAATAATCCCAAGACAAAAGTAAATTATGGCCTATATGTACCATTGCATGATAGGTTTTAATTAATTAAAAGCCATACATTGGTTAGGGTTAATGATCTTGGTTTAACCTAATGATCTTGTCTAAACCAAATTTAATAATCCCAACCCAAGAGACATTGCGCCGATTAAATTAAGATCGGCCATGTGCGGGGGACCCACAAACAAAGAATTTTGAGACCTTAATCTGATCATAATATAAAACAACAAGAATAATAATAATTAAATAAAATTCTCTATGGTTTTGATTAAAGAGGGACCCCAAATTAGACAAGAGTTTGTCTGTGGAAGAGGCAGCCAAAAGTACCCACAGTCAGTATCATTGCCCCCAAAACCCTAATAAAAATTCCACAAGATGTGATGCTCACCCCAACAGCCTCATTTAAAGACTTGTTTGTTTGCTTTGTTGTTGTTTTTTTTCTTTGGACAAAGACAAAGCTTAGAGCCCCATCCCCACATTGATTTTTAAGACTTTGTTTTCTTATTTCCTATCACTTGTTTTATTTGGTAGTTTTTACCACACACTACGACAAAATCCTAAATTAGAAACAATTAATTAAATTATTGACTGTCAAAATCTCTCTTATGCTTGTTTTTTTTCCTGTGGACAAATCACAAAATTAACTTTTGTTTAATAAATTAATTTATATAATATAACAAAGAGTTTATTTCCTACCGCTTGCTTTTTTCGGTATTCTTTTGATAAAATTTAGTTAATTTTCAAATCGTAATCTGTCACTGTCTAAATCTCTCATATGCTTTTTTTATATATTAGGACAAATGTAACCTTTGTTTTATATAAATGAATTCTAAATTAAACTGTAAATTTCAATAACCATCATCCATCAAACAATTTTATAACTATCTAAATCTCAATAAGTGATTGTAATTATATATTCTATAATAACAATGATAATTTATCGCTAAATGTCTACAAAAGGTGACTGACATTGATCACTGATCTATTACATATTGAATTATGGTGACAGATTTGTCGGTCATCATATACTGCTTAAGGTGACGGTCAAGTATCAACCGTCATTAAAACTTATGCACAGTCTATCACTAAATATTAGTTAATGATGACAAACATTTGTGTCCATCACCTATTGTCAACCTATGGTGACGGGTGTGTCTGTCACCATATACAATGTATGGTGAAAGACGGGCTTTAACCGTCATGAAATGCTATGGTGACTGGTTCAGCCACGATGCACGTCCGAATGTCACTGTAACTCTTTCGTGACATATATAAGGGTTTTGGTAACGGATTTTGTCTGTCATCAAAACTTTATTTTGTTGTAGTGTGATGTGACGTATAGTGAGACAATCTACAAAACCTTTTTTTTATATAAATTAATTAAGATTAAACTAAAACTTTTCAATAACAATCATCCATTTAAAATATCATAATAATTCATTTAAAGACTTTTTAATTCCTAGCGCTATTTTGTTTTCGTATTCTAGCTCTCTGATAATATCTTATATATAACTGTGACAAAAAATTAAACTAGATATACGCCTAATTAACAAATTTCATCTCATTAGTGGCTGACTATCTCTTTTACGTTTTTTTTCCTGTGACATTTACTAATATGCTCAATTTTTCATAAACATGATAAAAATATATATATAATAGTGATTGAATTAATATCATCCACTTGTTTTATTTCACTTTTAATTACAAGGTTAATTTATAAACTGTGACAAATACCTACAAGACCACAGTTGATACCTATTAATGCATGGCACCCTAAGTCCGAGTTTGGTTTGGCGGATTATTGATTTTAAGAAACGATTTATAAGTGTACATATTTTAAGTGAAAAATTGTTTGGTTCGATAAAAAAAATTTATTTTTATATGTGGTGTTTATAGAAGGATACATATTTATGTTCATTTAATGAAATATTCTTTATTGATATTTGGTTTACTACTTTTTACAAAATTGAAAGATTGAGAGCAAAATAGTATTTCAATAATCAATAAGTAAATTACTTCTTAAATAAGTGTCAAACCGTTTACTTATTAAAAATAATACTTATTCATCTATAAGTACTTATAATAAGCACTTAAAACAAACACCTAAGTAAAAAAATATGTGTTTATTTTAAGTGATAAGCCAAATAAATGTTTATTTTCCGCTGGACCACACACCCCCTAAATCTCTCAATTGTTCTTTTCCATAAAAATGCAGGAAAAATCAATACCCTTTTTTTGTATATAAATTCTTATATATGTTAAATCCTAACTTCTCAAATATATGATTTCATTCAAATCTTCAATATACTAATTCATTCTTTTTTTATAAATTTTTTTTTTTGAAGAATAATGCTCTTAGGATTCGATCCCTTGATATCTTTTAAATATAAATTAATTACATTTTTATACATGTTTAGAAAATTTGTTTACTTGATTAGATGCCTACTGTACTTCTTTATTTAGATATGATAGAAAGTAAATATTTGGAAAAAAACAAAGAAGCTTGCACCAAATTATTAACTCCTTGTATCAGTTTCATGGTTGTTTTGTAAAACATTGTTAATTTCAAATTTTAAATTCCAACTATCATTCTTTGAACATGAAATATAAAGTTCGCTTGTATTATATTCACATGAGTATATATTATATACAAACCATGAAAAAGATACTGCATGGATAAACCTAAGATTATATTCCTCATATGTTGGAAAGTTTTTTTTTTAAAGAACTCATATGTTGGAATGTTAACATATAGAGAATAAAAAGATTATGCTATTAATTTGTAAACCTAATTCTCCAATCACATCAGTGGCCCTTGCTTGTACCAGCTTTCGCACAACAAACAGCTTGATGAAATTCATTGATTATACTGTTCATGATTCAATAAAATATGAACTTATTTAATGTCAACATGTGTTACAGTAGTATTGGATCTCCATATCAATAAGTCGACCAAATTAGTTATATTCACATGAGTATATATTATATACAAACCATGAAAAAGATACTGCATGGATAAACCTAAGATTATATTCCTCATATGTTGGAATTTTTTTTTATAAAAGAATTCATATGTTGGAATGTTAACATATAGAGAATGAAAAGATTATGCTATTAATTTGTAAACCTAATTCTCCAATCACATCAGTGGCCCTTGCTTGTACCAGCTTTTGCACAACAAACAGCTTGATGAAATTCATTGATTATACTGTTCATGATTCAATAAAATTTGAACTTATTTAATGTCAACATGTGTTACAGTAGTATTGGATCTCCATATCAATAAGTCGACCAAATTAGGAATACATCAACGTGGTCTTTTATATGTCACGCAAACATTACATCAATGTCCCCATAGCTATTTTATTTTTCTGGGAGTTCAACATGATTGATCTAAAATTAATAGCTTAGTACTACTTATCATATATAATTAATATTTTTAAGTATAATAGCAAGCTTAAAACAGTGTCTAATTAAGAAACATGTGTGATTGACATTGACCCTAGGCGCGAGTCTGATAGTTGTATTGATGGAAACCAATCCATTTTTTACTTTTTTGTGGATATTTATTTTTTAAAAATATGTGAATATGTGTAACAAAAAGTATTTGAACTTGTATGTGAGTCTCATTTTAGAAATTCATCTGTGACCACATAACACGCTTACAATCAAGGTTAAGAGCTAACTGTGTTATTGAAATCAAGTAACAGCATGGCAAAGTGAATACATGTGCATGTTTATGATAAATAATAAAAAAGTCTTCAAAACACTCAGAACATGTTTGTATATATATTATTATATATAAGCCTCAGCTCTCAACAATCACATTAAATAACCCATGTGTATGTCACAACTCATAACATAATCATCTCTTAAGAGAATTTACAATCTCAAAAAACATAATATCAAGTTGAAAAGTCACCACATTGGCTTTCCCAAGATAAAAAAAATTAAAGAAAAGAGAGAGGAGACAGTGTCATATAGAAAGAAATGTGTGGAGAGATTCCAAGGACACAAGGACACCAAAGCTATATTCGCGGTGTTTTGAATTTTGATGAGGGGACATTAGACATTTGTACACAATGTAAGTCTTAACATTATATAAATAACAACTGCCAACAATTCATAACCCCAAGAAAATAATACATTTCATTATCTACATATAACAATACATTTATTGAATGCAAATTATATAATTTTAAAATTTTGGGCATATATTTGATTATTTTAAATAAGGATTATAAATGATTCATCTTGGATTTTTGAATTTTTATTTCAATTAATTAATCTAGTTCTATTTAACATACAAGTAGATCGATAACATGTTTAATGTAATATTAATTAATTGGTTCAATGTTTTCCAATAAAAAAATTAAACATGTTCTGATTTGTAAAAAAACAATAAATTCCATAAATTTTTGCTTGGAGTTTTACCAAGAAAAAAAATATTTTTTTCTCTCTTTCAATTTGAATAATATATAGACCAGCAATATCTGATCATTGGATGATTTTATACATCTAATTAAATACCATCTGTAAATTAAATATTTTTAAATTATAGTTAGATTAAAAAATAATAATAATAGGGAGGTCTAATTTATTTAATTACACATAAGTCGCCCCAGGTTATTTTTTCGTTAAAAATGAAATAAAAAAAATCATATTATATAAAAATAGAGTTATTATATATTCAACTAGAGCCGTGATTTTAAAATTATTAAAACAAATAAACAATAAAAAAAGCATGGGGGCCGAAATTAATTTCAAATATTTTTTTCAATTGTTTATTTTTAGACAACAACTTTTTTCAAGTTCTTTTGTCTAACACAGTCCATGTATGCAAGTTCGTTAACAATGTTAAATAGTGAATAGACTACAGGTTTATCAACATACATTTTATAAATAACATTGTACAAAGATGACATAACAAGATAAATGAAATAGGTAACAGATAACAATGTATAAGTTAACAATTCATGTATAATACATAAATACAAATGATATTAATTTCACCGGGTAAATGAGAAAGAAACAAAGGAAATGAAAAAAAAAAAAAACCAATACAAAAAACTCCTGAAGTGCCCGGAATAGTTATTCGACAAGTCTGGTTTAACTATTCAAGAATTAGAGAATAAAAATTACATTTGAATTGTCATGCAAGTCTTGTGACGTAAACATGTCATACCACGTAACCTTTGTCTTTCCCTAGATCTCCTCAACCAATGAAAACATGCCACGTGTCAACATGCAATGGATCTGCCAGACAGGTGGTCCCCACGAGGCGGCTGTCGCCGTCAAAAAAGAAATCGTACGGACACAAACAGTGACGTCACCTCTCCCAAAACCACCCTGTCTCACGCGAGAGACAGCTCTATTAAATATCATGTGTTTATAAAACAATCACATAAAATACTGGTCTTTATATATAAATATATATATATAATATACGATTATTTAAATCATTTTTTTGAAGGGCTATACAGCTTTTATCCTCTCACAAACATGTGGTGCTTCTCTTCCCTTCATGTTTTAATATTTTATAAATGGTCTGTTTTAATTAGGAAGTTAGGGTCAGTTCATACCATTTTTTGTTTTTATTTTCTCATGAAACTTATAAGAACTGAATTTTCTGAAATAAAATAAATTTTTTTAGTACTAGAATGATTAAACTGTCTCTTATGAAGTTCCAAATAGACTATTTAAAGTGTTGGGTGAATTTTAAGTTCATTCCTATTTTCTTACCATTGTAATACTAAAAAAAATATACGGCAACGATATTTTTCCTCTGTATTCATTTATGTACATTTGAGGAAAAATTTGTCTTGTTTTATGAAACCTATTAGAACTAAATTTAAGAGAATTTATGAACACTTAGAATTAATGATCTACAAATGATTAATTTAATATCTACCCTGCGTCGTTTACCAGGGTATTTTCATGTGATGCACAAACGATTGTATGCAAATATTCATTGAATAAGATTGAGAATTTTCTATAGTACTAATTCAGTAACTATAGATTTAACCAATCTGGATGATCCAAACTAATTACAGAAAGACATGTCATCTTATCATTTTTTTATATCCATGATATCACTGTTACATGTCAGTTTCGATTACTAAATTAGTCAAACTTTTAATTATTAACTTTTATTTATTGAATGAATGACAATGTGCAACGTGAACCAACACAAACATGATGCATGTCATCTAATGACTTTTTTTATAGAAGTATTTTTATTTTATTTTTTGGTTAAATCTTATCTTATCCATAAGGGATTAATTTTGTTGAATTTTATGTATAATTTTTTATGTATTGCATGAAATACTCATGTCATCCTTTATACTTTCTCATTTTTTTCGAAATTTAAGCTTCCTATATCATTTCCTTCTTTTTTTTCATGATTTCCATTTTTTTATCTGGACCACACTTCAAGCCAATTGATTCCCACTTCAGATTTCAGTCCCCCTTTTAACAGAAGAAAAATGTGACCTGGACAATTTTTCCCTCCTATCAATAAATTGTTTTTTGTCTTATTACTCAAATAAAGACAAAGCTAATTCAGTCCAGAAGTAAACACCAACGGACAGGACACTTCCATGCAAAAAACTGGGGGTAAAATAAATTTAGAAAAATGTTGAAAAAACAAAATAGTTAGAAACGCCCTTTTTTTTCTTTTTTTTTTAGCATATTTAAACACAGTGTTGCTGTATGGTCCCAAGTTTAGGCATTATCTCATTACTTCTTTGTTTAACTTTTTAAAACTGCAATACTGCAAAGATAATTTTTTGTTTAATTATCTCATTATCTTATTATCTCATTATCTCATTATCTTATTATCTCATTATCTCATTAATTCTTTGTTTAACTTTGTCTTATTATCTTATTATCTCATTAATTCTTTGTTTAACTTTTTAAAAGATAAAAACTACAAAGATAAATACTACATGTTCTTTAAATTTTAATTTTTTATTCCCAACAAAGCAATCCCTCATTGATCCGTAATATATAACCATCTCCCAATACAAACACTCCATCTTTTAAAAAATTTCTTTTTTACCCTCTTATGTCATCCGCTACTTTAAAAATCCATTCCAGCTGAACTCCTCATCTCCAGTGACCAGTGCCACCACTTTTAGATTTTTCTCGTTGCTCTCTATCATATGAGAGGTGGATCGGCTACTGTTCGAGCCCTCCTCCGACCTCCACCTTTTTTCTGATGCAGCTACAAATACAGATGGATATATTAGAATTTTATATGCAAATGTGTATATTTAATTGTGTCATCTCATGGGGTTTATAAAAAGGCCTGGAAGTTGAGGTTAAAAAATCATTATTGTTTAAATAAATCCAAATTGGTCTCTTTTTATTGTACCATGTGAGTCAAATATTATGGCTCAAGTTTCACTAAAGAATTTCTCCACATTTTGATCCAACATTAACCTAACTGGTTTAGTGAAACCGACTAATAAATTTGATCAAAACATAAATAAATAAAGGGTTTTGTTAACGAGTGTCATTAGGGCATTGGTTAACCCATATTAATTGCTCACTTTTTAGGCAACTTAACAAATTAATTTTGATATGGTTAAAAAAAATGAAAGATTTTTTAAAATACCAACAACACCCCTAATAAATTCACCACATTTTTTTCATCTTCTCTCCCACACCCAATTTTTCCCTCACACAATGTTTAAAAATAAAAAATGTTATAAGCATAAATAAAATATTTTCAAGAAAAATGTCCTATTTATGTAAAAAAAATTATGTATACCAAACAATTGAATAATATTTTTTTTGTATATAAATTTAATCTTTATATATTATTTATTATTTATGAGTAAATCGGGTATGAGAGGGAAGAAGTAAAAAATATTGGAGGGAAAAAATAGGGTATGAGAGGGAAGAAGAAAAAAAGATAGTGAATTTATTAGGGGTGTTGTTGGTATTTTTTTATATTCATATCATAATTAATTTAATGGGTTGCTTAAAAATGTAACAATAAATGTGGGTTAACATGTGCCCTGAGGGTACTCATTAACAAAAACCATAAATAAATTCAATTTAGCAGTGTTGGATATATCAACTTCAAGAATTTTATTTATTACCACAGAAGCTTTCCCGTTTTGAAACATGTTTGAAAAATAAGATTTTAAATAAATAGTTTAAATAGATTTTGATTTCTGAAAAATGTATTTTTGTATTTTTTAAAAAGCAATCATTTTGCTCTAAAAGTTGCAAGTAACTTTTAAGTAACACGTTTGAACTTTTTGCTTAATTAAATACAGAATGACCCCCATCGTGTTACCAAATGGGCCTTAAAAGAGAGATTTGACAGGGATTAGAATGCCTCTTTTATATTTCATTCATCTCCCATTATAAACTTTTATGATATCTTTGATAATGAAAAAAAAAAAAGTGGAATTCATGACTATAGCTAGGTAGGCTTGAAAAAACAATCAGAATATCATTTTTCTTTCTATTCTATTTTTGTATAGTTTAACTTTAAGGTGTAAATATTGACACACAGTCCTTATGTATTATCCCAATTACAAGCATACATTTCTAGATGAAGTGTTTTTTTTTCCATAAAAGAGTACATTTGATCATTACATGACATATATATGTTCTATGTTCAAAATAAAGTATATGAGGAGTACCGGACTATACACTGGATGTAACATTTATTTTTTAGATTTGATATAATTCTACAAGGTGAATTACTTTTTGTATAGCCTTTATAGAATTTGAAATAAAAATACTTACAAAAAAAAATCATATATCTTTTACCCATTAATATGTTTGGGTATATATCTATATTTGAAAAGTACATAAAATCATATATCTTTTACATAAATATTTATGTTTACTTGACGAAAATTGAAGCTAAAAGTATGACGGACTATATTTGGCGTCAAATACCAAATCACTGTATGGGGATTGAATCTAAGGAACTTTATTACAGTTTAAAAACGAGTTTAGACAGCTTTTAAAGATTGTACTTTCATACAAATTATACTTAATTCAATATTATTTCGAACACTCACACCTTGCGTTCTTAGCAGATCGATTTTAGCGAGAGCAAAAAAAATATGAATTGTTTTAGCATTAATCACTGGAGTTGTTTTAAAAATGCATGCCAAATAAAAGACCTAACTAGAAAAAATGAACTAAGGATATCTGAAGATTAATCCCTCGGCCACCAATTTTCAAATGAAAATATTTCGTGCAGTCCATTTTTTAGTAGTCTTAATTTTATTCCATACACATTTTGATTTTTAAAAAATAATATACATTATCGAATAATGTACATATTTTTATAAAAAAAAATAAAACATATATTTTAATGATTTTCATGAATGATTTATAAAAAAATTATTTTATGAAAATGGATATATTATATCAATAGAATACATGAGATTAAAATAGAGATAGTAAAAATAAACGTACAACAACACAATTTTAGAAGAAAAAGAAAACTGAAAAATGCAATTTTAATTTTATTTCTCAGGGTTTTCAGACCCCAAAGGATGGAGAGGAAAAATAAATGATGTCAGACAATAATTAATTGATTTGAAGGCACAGTAGGGGTTGGCAGTGAAACAGTATTTCCCGAGAGAGAGAGAGAGATGCAAAAATGTGCACAGCACCTCACATATGGTCAGTGTACGCCCCCTGCGAATGATAAATAAACAAAGAGTTTTATTACACATTCCCCTTTCTATAAGCTTTATGATATTTCAAAATGTTATTGACTATCTGATTGACTTTTATAAAAAAATAAAAAAATAAAATACAAATTTATCCTTAATTAAAACACACTCTCACTCCATTTCCTTATTTTTGTAACGTTTTTTTCAATTTTATCTTTCCATCCCTTTCCAAAAATTGAGACATGCACATTTATTGATACTACATAATAGATTGATCATGAAATTTTATTAAAATTCATCCACCGAGAAGTTTTAGAAAGTGAGGGGACCTCTTCTGGTCTCCCTTTTTTTTTCCTATGAATGTCTAATCTTCCTTTTATGTGTGTTCAATTTAAAAAGGACTGTCCTACAAAACAACCTTATTATTTTAGTGGTAAAAAGTAAGAAAACAAACCATACTACAATTTTCAACAATAATTCAAACGATCATTTAGTATTTGTAGTTTACAATGTGATATTACAGCACACTTTTTTAAAAATATATGAAATATTTTTTTTCTTTTTCTTAGGAAAAAATAACACATTCTTATTTTCAGTTTGTTTAAAATTGTAAAATGTAACTATCTTTGAAATGTAACTAACTTCGTGTATGCATGATTGTTGTATGTGTGAATTCTATTATGCATGTAGAGTCATATTTTAAGAGTATGTATGTTCACATATGTATGATATGTAATATCAATTATTGCAGGTCAAAAAAAGATAGAAAAATCAAAAGATAAGAACCACACAATATTAATCGTGTTTCAGAAAATGTAACTAACTATTAGAGGAATGTAAACAACTTTAAGGAATATGTATATTCAATTTGGTTAATGTTAATGTTATGATGAATGTAACTAAGTTATTTTTAAAATGTCATTCCAATATTTGGCACGATTACTTCTGCACATTGCTGCTCAACTTCAACAATGAAATCTTTTTTTCAGATCACCTTCCAAAGAAAATGTAATTGACTATATAAATGTAATTGACTTTTTACAAATGTAACTGAATGTTTTAGAAATGTCACTCACTTTAAAAAAAAAAAACAATGTATGAGTGTTACTACACATTTAAAAATAAATTTTAAATCAAACAAAAAAGAAAATTTTAAACGAATTTAGAAGATTTATGTTAAATCATCTAAAATGAAAGAACATGCCAATAAAAATAATTTACTATCAAAGACCAGATTCAACAAATATAAATTTATAAAATCAAGTAATTACACACAACTGCATAACATAAATCATTTCCGATTTGATGTTAGGTGTTTTTAAAAACAATAATGGTGTTTTAAAAAGGAAATGAACTATTGATTATTGATGTATAAATAATTCAAAATTCAAAAACAAAACAAGAAAAATGAATTATAAAAGGAAATGATTTATTGTCACCGTCATTAATTCTATATAGGTGGAAGAGGTAATTATTACTATCTCCTTAATTATGGGAACAGTTACCGAATAAAGAAAAAACCACTAAAAGGGTAAAACAGATATTATACACATGGGGCTTACTTGGGGCTTATGAAGATGGGGCCTGTCAAACATTTTCCATAAATAAAATATTAGAGAAGCTGGATGTGGAGGGTAAATTGTGTTTTTTTACTCAATTGTTATTTATCAGAGAATAAATAAAAAAAGATAAGGGGTTTTTAGCTTTTTTTTTTAGTTAAAAGTTAAAAATTGTTATTAAATAGGTCATTATCATTACTAAATTTTGTTAAAGATTGTCGCAAAAACTATTTTTCATAAAGCAGTCATCATCATTTTATCCTAAAAACACATATATAAAATAGTTAAAAACTATTTTTCAAACTGTGTTTTCAAATGCACCATAAGCCCAATTTGGATAAAGAATTTAAGTTATTCTGAGACTTATGACAATTATAGTATAAAGAAGAATAAAATGATTTTTTTTATTTGGTTGTGTTTTGAATTATACTCGTTGAAAAAAATAATAAATTTTTTTTTGTTATTTGTATAAAATGTAAATAAGGTGTGAAAAAAATTATAAAAAGTGAAAAAAGGATTACAGTTGATTTCACAATCGATTTACAAGAGGTGATGATATTTGATTTGACGGTGGGCCCATATACTTTTTAGGGTTGAATAACCTAGAATTACTTAATTCCAGGGGTTAAATGGAATTCATGTACCACTTTATATCAGTTAATTCTGACATAAAAATTCTCATTTATTTCAACATTCTAAAAATTCATTTTTAGGCTATTTCGACTAAAAATTCATTAAAGAAAAATCCATGCCCTATTCTTGAACCAAACTGGGAAATAAGCGATTAGGGAGGTCTATTTTTGGGCTTTGATGCATTATATATTCCTCTTTGGAATAAGTCGCTTTTGTTTAAATAATGTCATTGAGAAACATTACATGAAATCGTCTATGTACACATTCCACTTCCTTTTGTAAAATTAATGTATTTTATTAGTCAAGTATTAATATATATTAAAAAAATAAAAACATGCGTGATCTGAAAATAAGACTTCAAAAAGACAAATTTTTTTATTTTATTCATTCTTAATTTTTTTTAGTTTCAATGTTACCATTAGTTATTTTGTGATACCCCAATTACAATTTTAATTTTCTGATATAATAATTCAAAATTATTACTTCATGTCAGTTTTATGAGTCTCATATGTTTTAAAATATAATAATATAATAATATCCTGCTTGTTATAGTAATTTGTTGTGAGATGTTTGCATTTTAACAGGAGTCATTATCTTCGTATTTATCAAAAAAATTTAATCTCTTTCTTATTAGTATTTTAAATTAGGTTATAATTTTAAGGGTTTTTGTTGAGAGAAATGAAAGGTGTTGAGGAAAGAGAGAGATTGAGAGTTTTTTTTTGTTATCCAATTACTTGATTATATCCTTACCAAAAAAATTACTTGATTATATGGATTCAATTAATTTTTCGAACCACATAAATGTATATGTTATTCTATGTGCATTCATTTTCGTTGTTGTTACATGTGTTAAAATGTAACCTTAAAAAGATATCATTGCCTCAACATAAAAATTTGTGATCCTTTATAATATATGGCTCAATGGCTTTTCTAAATGTTACAATATTAATATACTTTATATTTAAAGTTGAAGTGTTATTTGCAAGATTTTAATCATAAATAAAATAAAAGGTATTTGGATTTTTTATATATTTTTGAATAGTCATTTACTAGTCTTCCCCACGCACGATGTGCGTGCAAATAAAAAATAATTTAAAAAAACTGTCCACAGTCACTACCTTCAATATTTTTCAATTCATTTATATGCAATATAATATACCATAATATATATATATATATATATATATATATATATATATAATATATATATATATATATATATATATAAATTATATGATAAATTTTTTTAATAATGATAAATAAATATTTTATAAAATTTATTATGTAATTATACATAAAAGAGATATGTTACAATTAAAAATGAGTTTTTTTTACATATATAACCATCAACCAATACTATATTATAAAAATACCCATTTGAAACTTTGAAACCAGCAAACAATGTGGCTCGAATAGATAAAAAGATTGATGTTCATGTATAATATAAACCCTTTTGAAATAATGTGATTTTTTAGGATATATACAAAAAAAAATCAAGAATTAAATTATTCTCAAATTTTTTGACAAATTCATAAATTTTTAAGTATAATTCTGATTGGGGTGATCAATAGCTCGTTGGAAAGAGCTTTTCGATGTATACTTATGATTGTGAAATAGAATTTTCTCAAAAATGACCATTGGATGATGAAAAGTGAGTTCAAATGTTGAAATTTATATTTCATCCGGAATTAGCTATTTATCACATATATTCCATTATTATCTCAATTTAAATCTAATAAAAAAAATAACAAAAAAATATATTGATGTGGCATGATCACCACCATTCACTCAATATATCATTAATATGGATAGATAAATATTAAATAGATAGATTCAATGAATACATCATCTTATCCACTAAAATATTAAAATATATATTTTTCATTTTATCTTTTAATACAAAATCAAATATCATAAATAAATAAGAATAAAATTGAAAAATAAAAATGTTACACACACACAAAGGAATGAACATGATAACTTCAACACTTTTGGTTAGTATAATAGATAGATATACGATGATAAGACCTAAATAATTTGATAGTGATAGTGACCAAAAATCACAAGTTGACCCATTAGTGGAACTGCTAAACAAATTTCTATTATTTTAAGAACTCCTCATTAATTTCTCCCCAATATTTTGTTTTTTATTTTTTGGTAAAAGTTCTCCCCATTATTTAAAAATCACACCCAACAGTCAAGTCCACTATTATTGTGGGAATTTATTTTCACATCAATTTGACCCGAGAGAGACACCTCTCCTCGTTCGTCGAGGTGGTGAGTGTACCCGCCTTTGGGCCGTCCAACTCCTTGAATAGGGTGTCCTCGGCCTGGGCTACTACAAAAAAAAAAAAAAAAAAATTGACCCGAGAGAGATTAAAGTTGTTTGAACTGTGGATGTTTTATTGGCTTCAGTCACTTTCAAATGCTTCTTGAATTTCCTTCCTTTCTTTCTTTTCTCATTGACTCCATTTATTTCACTTTATTTCATAGATCGAAAACAATTTTTTTTTCACACAGTTTCTTTATTTTTTTTAAAGTATTTGACTCATTTTTAAATTAAAAAAATTCAAATAAGCTCATGTAAATTGTCCTAACATCCATATATATAAACTCTTAATTTTTTTGTGAAGTTTATATAACTCCTTAAAAACATTTATGTAAATCCAAATAGTTCCTATAATAAAAATTCATATTGACATATGGTAAATATTCAATAAATATTTTGTCTGATTAACCCTAGCTGAAAAACTCAGTATACCAAAACATCCTTACAATATGTTAAAAATGTAAAAAAAAACCTATATAAATGATGATTTTTCTAATCTGAATAGATTATAAATTAAAACCCTATCCGGATGAGTAAAATTGTCAAAAATCATCATTTACATAGTTTTTTTTTACATTTTTAACACATTGTAGGGTTTTTGGTAAACTGTGTTTTCAGCCTAAGTTAACCAAGCAGAATATTCTTCATTTATCAATAAAAATTTAACTCAGGGGGTTATTGGAATTTACACAAGTATTTTCAGGGGGTTATATGGAATTTAAGAAAACTCAGGGTTTATGTGGATTTCAAGTAGTTTATAGGGGGTTATTTGGATTTTTTTCCCTTCAAAATGTGATTTAAATTAAATATGTTGTATGATAATTTGTCTTATTATTTCTCGTGGTCAGACATTATAAATTTAAATGGGTTACTTGTTAGACATATTTATCATTTATGGAATATATATGCTTTCAATTGTCGATGGGTAGAGATAGATACCCGCACTGAAAATTATCATATTCTCAGTCTCTCCTTTGGATAATTAAGTTATTATAAAGTTTATAATTATTTTAATATAAATAATGATAAAATAATTTTTTTTTGAATTATTCTTATTGAGAGACATAATAATAAAAAAAATTGTTGTTTAAATAAAATGTGAATAAGGATTTATAAAAGGTGAAAAAATGATTAATATTGATTTGACAGTTGATTTATAAGAGGTGATGAAATTTGATTTGATAGTAGGTCCACATATCCTTTTAAGTTGAATAACTTAATTTCAGAAGCTGACTGAAATCCATATACCATTTTATACCAGTTATTTCTAGCATACATATTGATTCTCATTTATTCCGGCCATCCAAATACCTATTTTGAGGTTAGTCTGACTAATTCCCATGTATTCTAGGCCCTATTCTCAAACCAAATGGGCACTTTGTGAATTCCTTCCATCAAAATTATTTCTCCGTGTTTATAAAATATTTAGATCTAACTTTTATCAATATATATCCGGCATAAGCAAATGAAGTCGAGTTGTATCTCAAGAATAAATCATGTCAATTAAACTATGTGCATATAAAGGACATATTCATTTTTAAGATAACATCTCCTATGTGTCTCTTGGCCAAGAGATTATATATCTTTTATTCTAAATTTATTTTTTAAAATTATTATTTTATGATTTATGAGTTCTTCAAAATCATTATAATTTTGAGATACAACATTTTGATTGAAATTTGAAAATAGTTCTAACAATTTCTAGTTTAATATATCTCTTTTGTCAACTATGCTTACTATAACAAGCTAGGTATATATATGAAACTCGATAGAATTTTTTTTTTTACATTTTTAATAAATAAGTATATACAATTCATTTTATCTTTTATAAAAGGAGATATGTCGTTAAAATAAAGTATGCTAATTTTTTATAAAAAAATCAAAACAGGTACATATTGTATTTGGGAAATTGTACATAACATTATTCATTTTCTTGAAGACGGATCCGAATGAATATTGACATTCAACATTGATCCAGATGGAAACATGTGGGCCTTTCAAACATGTCTATTACCAATATGTTGTTTATTGTATCATTGAGCCATTGACTCATTGCATGCTTTGTAATCTTGGATTTGAATTGTTTGTTGATGGAATGTAGTAATGCATCATTTGGTCATTGACTGAATTGTTTTTGTGTCATTTTTCTTCATCTTTTGAATCATGATTCATGAAAGGAAGCTGTGAAATGCAGAGAGGGTTCAATTGAATGCCAAGTAGAGTGTATTGGCAGTGGTGCTTTGAACTTTGTGGCCTAGTGATTATAAATACTGCATTTTATCATATTTCAAAATTTTATGTTAAACTAGAATTCACTTTCACGGAAAAGATAGCAAGAGTTTACTAATATATTGCTCTAAGTTCCATGGGTTCAATTTTTATTCTAGTAGGCCTAGTGAGTGTATCTCACATACCAGTGTAACATTTTGAGCGTTGTTACATGCAGTCCCATATGTCTTTATAGTTATCTCGATATATTTTTTGTTTTAAAATTTTTCCCGCTTCAAGGAATGAGTCCATTCAATTCTTTAGTGTATGTATTTCAGTTTTTAACAAAATATAAAACTCATTAGATAAAATATATTAATTTTAAAAATATGAAACAGTTACGGATTGCATACAAGGTTATAAACACCTTGTCTAACATTTTCCCTACATTAAAGAGACCATTGGTGACATCTTGGGTCTCAATTATTGTAATAATAAAACATGTCATCTAGCTGACTACATGTACCTTCACAAAAAAATGTTTGCGTGGATGTTATGCCCCCAACAAGCATGCCAAGGAGGAGATCAGATTTTTGTGTCAAAGACATGAATTTCTTGTGACAATCAATAAGAAATTGTCACGTAAACGGTAAGAGTCTATTAAAAAAATGAACATAATTTTCACTTTTACTGGTAAAAGTCTATTGGAAAAGTACCTTGTACGCGTAGATATTTCGAGACTTGACACGGACACTTAATTCAAACAAAGTACAATGAGATAAGCTAACATCAACAAGGTAGTAAACTATCGATACTATTATGGGATGTGGGATTAGCTACAATGAGATAAGTCCCTAGTTCACTATGGAGTAGCGATCAGAATCACTAAAATTATACCTAAAACTTAGGAAGTATCATAATTAAGTCTGTCACCCTCAAGCTCAATACAACACACTGAAGCCTATCAAGCAATAAAGTATACTTGTGCTTCTCGCATGATGGATATGATTAACGAGATAAACCACTAATGAAGTGGCATGCTTAAATAGGAAAATAAATAACAATTAAGATGATTTAAAGATCGACATGGAACAGTTTATATTGTAAGTAAAATTAAGTACTAAATATAAAACGAATTACAAGTGAAAAAATTTAACAAGCTAGGCATGGTAAGACTTAAATTAGAATATGTATTATTCTAGATATAATTCACATGCGTATGAATTAGGCATAAATCATGATAGATATAACTAATAATATTGTGTAAGTGAGATAGTCAAATCAGTCACCTAAGAAAAGCTCAGCTGGGGGAAATGAACTGTTAATCCACGCCGGCCCGCACCGGCGTCCAAGCTAGCTCGAATTATATCTACATCGATCGATATATATATACTCACGCATATGTATGTAAACATGCATGCATGGATGCATTGAAGCTTTCACACACATCCAACCATTCCTATGGAAACTTTCACACAAGCATTTTCACAAACATCTTAACCCAAGGCACCTCCTCTGACACCACATGCGGTAGCAGAAAGTGCAATGGAGGGTGCCTCCGCAGTCCCTCCAGCTCCACCGGCTTCACGTAAGGCATCCTCTGAATCTCCTCCTCAGTCACCTCCTCTGCTTCTTTTCCGACAACGCTCCGCACCTCTTCCAAGATCCTCTCCTGCACACGCTGGTTCCTCATCAAGTCCGCCATGATCCACTAGAGCACCGCCGAAGTCGTGCCCGTTCCGGCGCCGAGGAACTCCGAACACAGACACACCATCTCCATCTCATTGAGTCCCCTCTCACCCTCTTCGGGCGTGAGCCTCAGCTTGAGTAGGGAATCCGCGTAAGTGAACGTCGCATCGTTCTTCGCGGATCGCTCCCTTGCCTCTATAAGGGGGAGGAGGTACACCTCCCTTCCTGAATATAAGCTTCATGAGCCACCTCTTCCTCTGCATGTATTATATTATATTTATGTATTTGTGTAATTCATGAATTAGAAGAAGTGAGAGATAAAAAAGGACAATACTGCAAGGGTTAATAAAAAGAAGTCCATGGATAGAAAAAATGGTTGTTGGTCCAGGGATATTTGAAGTGCGTGTCTATCTCCACCAAGCGTTTTTTTTATCCCACCAATTAAAAAAAATCAGGTATTTTTTATTTTTCTCATTGATCCGGCTAGATCGACCAAACTTAGTTATCACTTTAAGTTTTGATTGACCGAACTTGATCGTCATTTCATATTTTGGACGACCTAACTTGGTTGTCATTTCAGGTTTCGGGTGACCGAACTTGGTTAAATATGATTTGTAATAAAGTTTATAATTTTTTTCTTGGAAACTTAATCCATAACGTGTATCCTCTTCGGATCCTTCATGCCGGTCCAAGTCTGAGTTGTAATGTACTAATGTATGGAGAATAAATCATTATTTTTAAATGTAGAATATAAGAACAATTTTTTTTACATAAATGACGGACAAATTTTCAAAAGCCAAATATAAAATGTGTTTGGATCAACTAGTAGGTTTTTTTTTAAGCAAAGAATCAGCTTAACTACGAATTCAAACGAAGCTTAAAAATGATATATATTTGTCTAACAAGATATTTTTCTATAAAAATTTAAATTAATTGAAAGTATACCTACTTACATTTTCTTTAGCCTCTTCACTGATGTTTGGATAAAATAATAAATGTAGAATATGATGGATAAACCCAAAAAATTATTTATTTACAAAGAATAGGTAGATATAGTTCTGGACCATGTTCGATCAATTACGATCGTGCAAAACCTGCAATGGGCGACCAATTTCGATCGCTCAAAATCTGAAATGACGACCAAGTCCAGTCGCCCAAAATCTGAAATGGCGATTAAGTTTGATCTACCTGGATTGGTAGGAACAGCCTAACACCAGTTTTTTTTATGGTGGGTTAAGTGAAACGCTTGGTGTGGATAGACGCGCCTGCATTTGAAAACAATGTCACTTGTATTATCTCTATCAGACGTGTGAATTAGAGTGGCTGTTGTTTCTTCTACGTCAACACCAACAATGTGTAGGCAGCTAAAGAAAGGCATATTTTCCTGGTTAGATCGTACACCATCAAAGTGATCAATTCGATCCATGTTTGTGTCACAAACAAACGATCCTTAATTTTTTTTTTCCATTAAAAAGACTTCGAAACCTTCACATGCATATTGGGTAACGCATTACGACTAATTGAATTTTTCACAATTGGACATTAATGAAGGACACCACAAATCTCTATTTCATTGTTCAATACATGCTTAAATTCATTTATTCCAGAAGTGTAACCTTACAAATATATACATTGAAATTATCCTGACCAAATGGGATTCAGATCTTACATATATTTTATTGAACCATGACGCACTTTGATATCAGTAAGTATAAAAGCATAACAAAAACAAGAACCAACGAGTCACACTTTGATATCAAATCTACCGAGCAACCACTCCCCCTCTGGGAACAACTATAGCTCTGAGAGGATTCTTCATGACCACAACCAACCCGACCTTCTCAGCAAAATCGATCTCCTCTCCCTCCACTGCCTTCCATTCAAACCCCCTCACCAAATTCGCCACAAAATACTCCAAATGAAGCAGCGCCAGTCCCATCCCGGGACAGATCCTCCTCCCCGCCCCAAACGGTATCATCTTTATCTCCCGATTCCCCGTTATGTCCAACCCCTCCGCCACTTCACCTCCATTAAGAAATCTCTCTGGCTTGAACTCCATCGGCTCCACCCACACCTTCTCGTCCCAACCCATCTCCGCCAAAGTCACGTTGAATGTCGCGTTCTTAGGCATAACGTACCCGTCGACGATCACCTCCTCTGACACCACATGCGGCAGCAGAAAGTGCGACGGAGGGTGCCTCCGCAGCCCCTCCAGCACCACCGCCTTCACGTAAGGCATCCTCTGAATCTCCTCCTCAGTCACCTCCTCTGCTTCTTTTCCGACAACGCTCCTCACCTCTTCCAAGATCCTCTCCTGCACGCGCTGGTTCCTCACCAAGTTCGCCATGATCCACTCGAGCACCGCCGAAGTCGTGCCCGTTCCCGTCTCGAGGAACTCCGAACACAGACTCGCCTTCTCCCTCTCATTGAGCCCCCTCTCACCCTCTTCGGGCGTGAGCCTCAGCTTGAGCAGGGAATCCGCGTAAGTGAACACCGCATCGTTCTTCGCGGATTGCTTCCTTGCCTCTATAAGGGGGAGATACACCTCCTCCTGCTTTTGCCGAATCTCCATGAACTTCTCCCACCTCTTCCTGAATATAAGCTTCATCAGCCTCCGGGTCCGCATGGAATCGAAGACTTCGAGCTTTCCGACGTGCAAGAGCCACTCCCCCTCCACTTCCTCTATGTCCTTGATGTCACCCTCCCCGATGCCTCCCCCGAAGCACATGAGCACGAGAAGGTGGAACATGGCATGCTGGAAGCTCTCGATGGGGACGCAGAGGCCTCCGCGTGCGCGCGCTTTGTTCGTCAGGTCTTCGACGAGGTGGCGGAGGACCAACTTGCGGGAGTGGACGTGGGAGCGGACGCGCAAGGGGTGGAGGACCTCGGACGTGAGGTTTCGGCGGAGGAGGCGCCACCGTGGACCGTATGAGGCGAAGCCGATGATGGGGGTCGGATCAAGGGGGGTAAGTCGGTCTGCGAAGGTGGTTCCATTGCGGATGAGGACCCTGTGGGCTAGTTTGCGGTCCGTAATGAAGATAATGGGGCGGAAGCCTATGTGGATGGTGAAGATGGGCCCGTACTTGGAGCGGAGGCGGCGGAGTGTGGGTACGAGGTCGAACATGGAAGCGCCGATGCTTAGGATTGTCGGAGGGCCGGGTGGGAGCTTTGGTTTCTTGTTGGTGGTGGTGGTGTTGATGAGAAGATATGCTAAGGTTACTGAGAGGGAGATGGTGAGGGTTGATAAGGAGCCAAAGCTCCATTTTTTTATAGAGAGATTTGTTTCCTGTCCTACTTGTTTATGTTGGCTTTTACAGAGAGAAAGTTTTTATTTATTTATTTATTTATTTTATTTTTTTGATATCGGAGGGACTCTCCGTGGTTGATCTTATGGTCGAGCTGGGAAAGTTACTTCCACCTGTTTGCTCCGGTCCCACGGAAAATTATTTCGAATAATCGCCAACAAACAGGTGGGTAAGTTAGCGCCAAGACTCGAACCCAAGACCTTCTCTTTAGCCAGGCAAGCCCTGAACCGTTGTGTTATGGCCACTGGGGACAAAATGTTAAAAGCAGAAATGAGAGGTAACTTGTTTATTAGAAAATGAAAATGAAAGTCAAATTAGAAAAATTCATGATTTATCTATTTTTTGGTGGTGGGATTTAAATATATGAATTTCATGTGAATCCAGTATCATTTTATGTAATTTTCTAACATGCGCTAGGCGCTAGTTTGACAGTTGCTTGGGGGGGGGGGGGAGACTATGGATTAATCGGCGAGTACATAATAATACATATACATGTATATAATATATGTTGCACTTAAAATGTTGAAAAAATAAAATAAATACAGAAAAATAAAGAAGATAACTGACCTCACACATATTTGTTTATAAAGAGAAAATGTGCAACTATCACACAGATAAACCGAACATATATATAATTGTATAAATAATCATAAAAAGAGAATTTGTAAGTGCAGCTACAACATAATAAAAATTAATAGATGCGACTATAACTGTTACAATGATAATATATAGAAAATGTCATTCGCATAACATGAATTTATAAAAGTGTCCTAACACCTGCTTAGCCTCGACCTGCCTAGGCGACCGGCCTTGTAGACAATGTGACCTCTACAGTATTGGGAGGCCCTACCTAACGCTTAGGTGGACTCGTCCCAGCCTTTTTAGAATAGTGATGTTAGGTAGATGATGTAACAATCTCTTTCCATGTTTTTTTTTTTTTTTTGAGTAATTAGCACTTTTAACTCATTAAAAATTGAATATTTATAAAAATAGTTCCCGCCTGTCGAATATTAGCAAAAACTAGCTCCCGGTGAGAGATTATATAGGAGACGGCATATATACATGCCGTCTCCAATGTTTACTTTTATAAAAAAATTCGAAAATCCCAGGAGGGGAAAAATGGACAGGAGACGGCATGTATATATGCCGTCTCCTGAAAACAGCATATATACATGTCGTCTTCAACTTGGATTTTTTTTCTTTTTTGTTTCAATATATCATAAATTCCTGCTTTAACAACTTAACTGAAATTCATATACAATTTTCATATATGTTCAATCATTATATTTCATTACATCACTGATTTAGTAGTCAAACTTTCTCAACTTTCCGAGTGAACATTTTTCAAAGAGTAGATCATTTTCTGGTGAATTATCAATTACTCATTATTCATGTATGAAACTAATTCAATCTAAGTAACGAATTCGTAGGCTTCTAACAAACTCAAAACAATCTAAAAATAGTAAAAATAACTTTCAACCGTCGATTTAACCTCCAAGACGATTTCAGAACGCTCCGAAAAATAGCGTAGTGGCGTATTATAATAGCGATTCTGATTTACGGTTCAAAAGTTATAGCCGTTTGAAGTCACGGTGCTCTCGATCGATCAATTTTCTTCTTTTCGGTTCATTTGATCTCGGTCGTCCATATGCTGTATGGCTACATATACTGTATGCCTATGATGTTTACATCCTCAACTTTAATTTCAACACGACCATCTTTTACAAGAAATAATAAAGCAAAAACATTCTCCATCGTTTGTGCAAAGAAGACTCAATTCAATATAAAGCAAACATTAAATGATAAAATTATAAATTGAAGACGGTATATATACATGCCGTTTCCGGTAAGTGTTTATTTTTTTAAGAAAATCGAGATCCCAGGAGGAGAAAATGCACAGGAGATGGCATGTATATATGCCGTCTCCTGAAAACGGCATATATACATGTCGTCTCCTGTGCATTTTCCCTCTCTTGGGATCTCGATTTTTTTAAAAATATAAACACTCCGTCTTCAGTATAATCTCCCACCGGTGCTAATATTTGACGGGCGGGGCTATTTTTACAATTTTTCAATTTTCAGTGGCTAAAAGTGCTAATTGCCCTTTTTTGTGGTAAAAGCAATCTCTTTCGATCAATGTATACACTGTATCTTGAAAAAATCATTCATACAGTGTGTCGGTGGGGGTTTTTTAAATTTATGGAAAAATTCATATAACCCCCTGAAATCTGGTCTAAATCCATAAAATCCCCTGCAATTTTCATATATCCATATAACCCCCTGTAATCATACCTAAAATTCATAGAACCCCCTCCGTCCGCCTTCCGTCAGCCGAGTTAATGACAAAATTGAAAAAAATCCATATAACCCCCTGTAATTTGGTCTAAATCAATATAACCCCCTGTAATCTTCATATATCCATATAACCCCTGTAATCTTCATATATCCATATTAACCCCTGTAATTTTGTAAAAAATCCATATAACCCCATGTAATCTAGAAAAAATATATCTAAAAATTCAAAAATAAAAATAATTTTTTTTAATTAATAATAGAGTAAAAAAAATTTATTCTTAAATTTTTTAATTATAAATGATATGTGATTTCATAACCAGTACACTGACACATTAATAATAGAGTAAATTAACATTTACATGCATTAAGATCTAATTGATTGTAAATCTTTATTTTGTTATATTTTCTATTATTCTCATTGGGAAACATAAAATTAATATTTTTGTTGTTTGATTCAAAATAAGAATAAATGGTAGATAAGAGATGGATAAAAGTTTATGACTTTTTAAATGACAACTATACCCCTGCATAAATTATTTGTGTTTGGAAATAAATATAAGAGATGTATGTGTGATATAATAGATGTGACAGTTTTTGAAAAAAAAATATTTTTAAAAATTCAAAAATGCCAAGAGGAATTTTTTTAATTTTTGAATTTTTTGAAATATTTTTTCTAGATTACAGGGAGTTATATGAATTTTTTTCCAAAATTACAGGGGGTTATATGGATTTAGGCCAGATTACAGGGGGTTATATGGATTTTTCTCAATTTCACCATTAACTCGGCTGACGGAAGGCGGATGGAGGGGTTTATATGGATTTTGGGTATGATTACAGGGGGTTATATGGATATATGAAGATTGCAGGGGGTTACATAGATTTAGGCAAGATTTCAGGGGGGTTATATGGATATTTTCCTTCAAATTAACATCACCATTTAAATTAAAGATATTTTATTGAAAGTCGTTTGGTACCACCAATGTGACGCTTGATCATTGGTCTCTACGTTGGGATACTATATCCTTTCATACAAATTACTTGGCAATACAATTTTATTTATTTATTGTGATAGATCTGTGATGCAGCATAATTATGGACCATTCGATGAACCATTAAATGGAGGATTATGAATGATTTACAATTTTTAGTATTTGAATTTTATTATTAAATTATTAAATTTATCAAATGTACATGATTTAAAACAAATTTAACTAACTTTAAAAAAATTATTTAAAATGACATTAAAAACAAATAATATAAAACATATAAAATCATATGCAATTGAAATGTAACTGAATTTGAAGAAAAAAAACTATTTAAAATAACAAAAATAAAATTAAAAAATATAATGCATATAGTATTCAAATATATTTGCATGTATATGAATTTCAAGAAAAAAAACATAAACGGCTTAAATGAATATTCATGATTTATTTCATATTATCTAAAAAGAAAGAACATGCCAATAAAAAAAAAAAACTAGATCATATCAAACACAAGATTCAACCAAAAAACAAAAACGTGGCTGAAAAAACTCTAAAGAAAATTTTCGATCTGCACATTGGTATTTTAACAAGATGATCAATTCATTGTGGAATAAGAGGGGGTTATTCATGATTACATAAATAGGTAAAAAAATATCATTGTGAAAACAAATATCTGAGGGATCACTTACATAAACAGGTTGTGAAGAAAAACATAGGAATCATGTTTCAATCTACTGTTTCATGTTTACCAATTGAATGATTTTTTTAAAAAAAAGAAAGAAAGAAAGAAGGATCTCATAATATTGTAATCGCCTCCATCATTAACTAGATCAGTTTTTTTTAAAAAAAAACAAAAGCGTTCTTAAAGATAAAAAAAACATTACAAATGTGCTGTCTCATAGAACTTCTATGGGACTTATAAAAATATGACATAAAAATCATTATTGAAACAAAAATGCAAGTGGAAATAATCACGAGGAATATTTTTTTGGTAGTACACATTGTCGTTAATGAAAACGCACTGTAGGTTGTGGCAATGCCACTGGAGAGCATACAACAGATATGCTAAGCGCGATAAAACTGATTCTGCAAATCTGCGATTGCAAACCTGATTCCGCAGGAAGCTCACTTTCTCATTTTTGAAATCGCAGCTTTTGGGCACTATTTGCCTGCAATCACTGGGTTTAAAACTGCGAACCAGGACTGCAGAAATACATATAAGCATACATTACTTTTCACGGAATGCCTTGTCCCCTCCTTGTAGATATTTCATGTCCTTAATAAATTACATGTGGTGAGGTCACATTTTTCATCAAAACCAAGAATTTTTTGTAGGTTTCTATATTGGATTCCATTCATCCCATCCAATTATCGAGGAAGGAGTTGGTTGTCTTTCACATCAGGATTCCCACTAAATTACTTCTTGTCCATGTGATAGTACAACAAATTAAATGACTCATTACTTTTGTATTGTACTTTTCTTGCATGTGACATGTACAATATTACTAATTAAATGCACGTGTTTTACATGTATAATATGATTTTAAAAGATTATATTAATGGGTTGGTCAATAAATTGAAAATCATTATCTATGCACATTACAATCATAACATATAAACATAATTGTAAAATTGAAATCATTTACAATTGAGGAGGATCACATATATGTTACATAGAAGTTGAATTATAACAAAAGTTGAATCTCAAACAGGGTCGGCCCTGAGAATTGATTTTTTTAATAAATCATATGCCAATTTTTAAAGAAATTGAATTGTAACAAAAGATGATACACTAGCCACATATGTAAATGTGAGAGTGACTTGTATCTAACTTTATTCAATAATTTAAACATGTATCACTAATTAATCCATATATGTATGAGATATTTCTTCCAAAGAGTTTTCCTTTATATATGTGTTAAAAGCGCATACGAATTTTCTAATACATATTAGAATTTAAAAGAAAATTTTATTACTCATTATACATATTATAAAATAGAAATATACTTATCATTTCCATAATAACATTGAATTGCATGTACAAGTTTTTTGAAACTAGCTACCTTTCCATTCAAAAATGGTTAGTATGTTAAAACTGCATTAGAGTATCTCCAGTCTAGACTAAACTCGTACTAAATTTAAATTTTGAATACAAATCTAACAAAATATTATCCAAGTCTCAAATTTTACCCAATCAAGGTTTGTTTTTTGTTTTTTTATTCAAATCACCAACAGTAATCAATGGTAAAAATTCTTCTTTCTTCACATTCTATTCTTTCATTTTTTTATCTTCTATTTTTACAATTTGTTTCTTAAAAATGGATGATTATGTTTTCTTTGATAATTTTGGAGGGGTATGAGTTGGAGCCTTGGAGGGAGGAAAATGTAATGGCATATACCGATTTGAGTTGGGTTGGGGATTGGTTTAAAAAATGTGTAATAATTAAAACTTTGAAACAATGAATACTCCACAGGAAAGAATTAATTAAGAAAGATAAAAATGAAGAACAATGTTAGTGAGAAAATAAAGAAAAGAAAATATAGAATTGATAAATTTAGATAACAATAAATTAGACAATTCAAATTCTCTCTCACAAATTAATCAATTAAAATTTGAATTAACATATTAACTTTATCACTCACTATTCCATGAACCCTCAAACAAACCTAACCCGAATTAGGTTCAAATTTGCTCGGATTCGAGCTCAGATTGAAAATGAATGTTAAAATCCTAAGTCGAAATCCACCAAAAAATCGAGTTGGACCAAGTTTAACCCACTGAAGTTACACCACTAATGCCACAAAATTTTGGGGGAAAAGATGTGGGTGGAAGAGTTCATTGGAAATCATTTGATTTACTATTATAATTTTCAAACAAAATAAATTTAATACCATGATTGGAGATCACCAAATATCAAATACAGCTTTCTCAATGTTTTATTAGTCAAATTTGAGTAAGTAACGGTCCGAGATGCTTTAAAACGCCCACCTCAGAAAAATGTGGCTTCACTTTGTATCATTTCCACTGAAGTACAAGCCTAGATATTGGGTTATGTCTCACATTTTGGTTACTTGAAATGTAGAATGAACTGGAACAGAAATGTTGCTCTATTATTAAAATATCATTTGGCACTACAACTATATATAAACGTGGGGCCGAATAACACTTTTTTTTTTAAAAGAAAAATTAAATGTAGCTACCACGATTTCATTAAAAAATTTGAAATATAACTCTGAAGGAGATGAAATGAAGTAGATAAATATAGTTAATGAATAAGTAAAGAGGGGAAAGAAAGTAAGTATCTTGTAGACGAAAAATCCAATTAGAAGAGCTATTTAACCAAGTTCATGCCACCGAAAAGACTACCTCCCCTTTACATTGCGATGCTTAGACATCCATTGTGAAAATTCACCTCTCTCGCGCCTATGATAAAACGTCCCTAGTCTTGAACGCATCCGTATAAAACCTCCCACATATTCTCCCAGTAAACTCTGACTCCTCTAAACAATGCTGCATTTCTTGTTAACCAGATCACCCATGTGCCAGCTGGGCAGGACGATCGATTGGGAAATGAAGGCCGCAATTCTTCCTTCTTTGATGCTTCGCAGATCTTTTCCCCTTGACCAAAGTTCCTCCACTGTGAGAAAACTACTATGAAAATTATTTCATGCAACTTGCATTGCTCAATAGCAGTTCTCACACATTAATTTGTTTATAATATATTGTTTAGAAAAGATGGAATTTTACTTAATTTCTTTGATACGTGTCTATCATTAAAAAAATCGTTCATTTGAATGATCTATGCTTTTCATTTATTTGTTGAGATATTAGAGGGCATCGATGATAATGAAATATTGCAATTTTGATAAATCATGTATACTTTGAACAGAGGAATGAGTTAAGAGGGAGTAAAATTTAATGGGTGTAACTTAAACGCTAAATCCAATGGAGGAAGCCAATTGATCCAAATTCAATCTAACTCGAGCCTTAAACTCAACCCGAGCCCAAAACATGAGTTTTGGTTCAGATTCCGGTTAAGTCGAATTCAATTTAGGTTCAAATTAAGTTGAAGTTTACTTATATAAAATTGTCATTTTAAATAATTAAAACTCTAAACAATCGATGCTTCACGCAAAAGAAATAAATAGAGATAAAAATGAAGAATGACGTTAGTGAAAAATAAAGAAACGAAATATAAAATTAATAGATTTTAGAAGAAAAAAAATTATATGATTCAAATTTGTAACTTACAAATTAATCAATTAAATTTTGACATAGAATATTTATCTTTATCACTCATTTCAAGATTTGGGTTACCCAAACCATCAACCCAAACTCAACTTGTGTGATAGTTGTGTGTGTATTTTATTTCTTCTCTACTTTGATAGGGTCCTATTTTTCAATACTAGCTGAAGGGCTAGTGTAGTAGAATCAGTGAATCACACCATCCTATTAAAGATGCACCTTCAAAAAGAAAAAAAAACATAGTTTGTGTGGATGTGGTCATGCAACTTGCATTATGTAAACAATTCATGAAGACTTCATAAGCTTTGGTGTGGAGCCTCTATATAATTCAATTACTAAAATAAACATGGCGTTTTATTTTGGAATTTTAACTTTATATTATTATGCATTTACTATAAAAAAAAACATTCATTTGAAAAATCTAAAATTTTATTTATTTATTGAGATATTAGAGGGTATCGATAATAATGAAACATTGCAATAATTTGACTTTATGTTCAGATAAGTGAGAGTTTTTTGATAAATTTACCTTTTAGCCCCCGTTTGGATGCCGGATAAGCTCCGGATAACTCTGGATAACCCCGGATAAAATTTGAGCCCCGTTTGGAAAGCCCAGATAACCCCGGATAAAGTGTGTTAGAATAAACTGGTATAAAGTGGTATATGGATTTCAATCAACCCCTAGAATAAAATTATCAGGTTATTCCACCCAAAGAATAAGTGGGTCAACTGTCAATCAACTGTACACCTCTTATAAATCACATTCAAATAACTCATTACTTTTTACTTTTTATAAATTTTCCAATTTTATCACATTTTACACAAACAACAAAACATTTATTCTTACGATTCCCAACGGGAATAATTCAAAACACAACCAAACACAAAATCATTTTATCCTTATTTATACTCACTTATACTCGAATAAATAAATACTCAAAAATAAATCTTATTATGTATCCAAACGAGGTATTAGAGTTTAATGTGATTCTTGTTCTAACGCACGAGTAAAAATGTAAAACTTTATCACAATTTTTCCAAATCTGTAGGGTGGTGGAAATTTGTAATGAAGTTGTGGAGTAATGTTTGAAGTTTAAGTTTAAAAATTCAAACATGTATAATGTGTTAAGGTTTTTCTTCGTCATGAGTAGTCTATAATGTATGATAATCAATCCTCTAGCTATTTATACTTTTATACCATTAGATATACATGTTTTAAGTAAATATAAATTTTTTAATACATATTACCAAAAATATATTATGTTAAATACTTATTTTTCATTGAATTAATACATGTACAAGTTTTTTCGAAGCTAACCATTCGAAAATAATCTTTTGTTTAAATGTGATTAATAAATCATTGACTCAGACTCATATCATATCAAGGGTGAGTGGGTGACTGAGATTCCACCAAATCAAAGAAACATTTTTTTTAATTCATTTGGATGCTTCAATGGTTGTTTTGGGTATCAATGAAATAATTCCCTCCCCCTTAATATTGATAGAAATTCATTTTTCAAAAAATAAAAATAACAAATGGAGGGAAATATGTGAAAGGGAAGAGTTCATAGTGAATTATTTGGGATACGATGAGAATTTTCAAGAAAATATTTGAGTAAATTTAAAGCAATGATGAGAGATCACCAATAATAAATAAAGCTTTCTCAAAGTTTTAGTAAAATTTGAGTAAGGGAAACGCTGAATGTCCACCTTAAAAAAATTATCCAAAATCGTGTGATCTAAGATCATAGGAGGTGTCTATTCGAGTGGGAGCAATGGAGTCAGAGAAGTAATTATCCAAAATCAAGAGGTTTGATGACACAAACTTTGGCTATTGAAAGATGCAGATGAAGGATCATTTCTACTAGAGAGATCTCTATCTACCGCTAAAAGAGAAGCTAGAAGAGATGGAGCAAAAGACGTGGGATCTGTTAGATTGGAAGGATCTCGGGAAGGGGATGCACCTTGATTTAGTTGGGCAATCCCTCCTCTTTGTAGGAGATAATCACTGTGGTCCATGTATTAGGGATTTTTGAAAGTCATATTTTGAAACTATTTGGTTCTTCGGAATAAATGTGGCTCACCTTACCAATAATAATTTAAAAAAAAAACCTTGGCGGGTTGGATCATGTTGGAGGTTAACCCGAACCCAACTGAAAATGTAGAATTGATAGATTTTAGATTTTTTAAAAAAAAACTAGACAATTTAATTGTATTTCCCAAATTAATCAATTAAAATTTGTTTTATTATATTTAACTTTATCACTCACTACTCCGGGTCAACCTGAACCCCCAACAAAAACCCAACCCAAAGTTTAAGTTAAGATTGCTCAGATTCAATCACAAGGGCATATTAGTTAATTCAGGTCATATTTAACATTGTTAACGGAATATTCCATGTTTATTTGACAGAACATAACTGCTATTAGTTGGATTTCACAAATATATGAGATTGTTGCTTTATCCACTACAAATGCAGAGTATATAGCTATGACAGAGGCTAGCAAAGAGATGATTTGGCCACAGGGCTTGTTGACAGAGTTGAGATATAGAGATTGTTAAGGTTGTTTAGATTTGTTATTAGCCTAGGATTAAGATTAAGATTAGATGTTGGATGAAAATGTTTTAGAAATTTTTAAGAATAGGTTATTAATCAATCAATTGTTTATGCGTGTGGCTATAAACCACAAGGTCAGAGGTTCGAACCCTACTTTTGGACTGAACTTTGAGACCTAGAGATTGTTAAGTTCGTTTAGATTTGTTATTAGCTTAGGATTAAGATTAGATGTTGGATGAAGATGTTTCACAAAAAATTTAAGAATGGATTATTGATCAATCAATTGGTAAAGTGTGTGGCTGTTAAACACAATATCAAAGGTTCAAGTAACATTTTAACATTTCCAATTTATAAAGTCGTTGTAGTATAGTGGTGAGTATTCCCGCCTGTCACGCGGGTGACCCGGGTTCGATCCCCGGCAACGGCGTTTTTTTTTATTATTATTATTCATTGTATGTTTTAGTAAAGTCTCATTGTATGTCACGCGGGTGACCCGGGTTGAATCTTCGACAACGACGTTTTAGATTGTATTTTTATTGTTCATTGTATGTTTTAGTAATGTCTCCACAACTATAAAAAGAAAAAGAAAAAGCTGGAATAGCTCAGTTGGTTAGAGCGTGTGGCCGTTAACCACAAGGTCGGAGGTTCAAGCCCTCCTTCTAGCGTCTTATTTGTTATATTTGTCACTTTTTTTTTTGTGTGTCTCTCTAAAAAGTTTTAACGGGCTCTCTGGTGGCGTTTCGGTGCCACTACAAAGGGTATGCTTGAGAGGGGGCCCTTCCTCCTCTCCCCAAGGCCTCACCGGTTCGATCCCTGGCAATGGCGTTTTTTTATTATTATTATTCATTATATGTTTTAGTAAAGTCTCATTGTATGTCATGCGAGTGACCCGGGTTGAATCTTCGGCAACGACGTTTTAGATTGTATTTTTATTGTTCATTGTATGTTTTAGTAATGTCTCCACAATTATAAAAAAAAAAAAAAAAGCTGGAATAGCTCAGTTGGTTAGAGCGTGTGGCTGTTAACCACAAGGTCGGAGGTTCAAGCCCTCCTTCTAGCGTCTTATTTTTTATATTTGTCACATTTCTTTTTTGTGTGGCTCTCTAAAAAGTTTTAACTTATCTGATTCTTTTTTCAAATTAAAGTTTTTCCTTCTGATGGCGTTTTGGTGCCACTACAAAGGGTATGCTTGAGAGGGGGCCCTTCCTCCTCTCCCCAAGGCCTCACCGGTTCGATCCCCGGCAATGGCGTTTTTTTTTTTATTATTATTCATTATATGTTTTAGTAAAGTCTCATTGTATGTCATGCGAGTGACCCGGGTTGAATCTTCGGCAACGACGTTTTAGATTGTATTTTTATTGTTCATTGTATGTTTTAGTAATGTCTCCACAACTATAAAAAAAAGAAAAAGCTGGAATAGCTCAGTTGGTTAGAGCGTGTGGCTGTTAACCACAAGGTCGGAGGTTCAAGCCCTCCTTCTAGCGTCTTATTTTTTATATTTGTCACATTTCTTTTTTGTGTGGCTCTCTAAAAAGTTTTAACGGGCTCTCTGATGGCGTTTCGGTGCCACTGCAAAGGGTATGCTTGAGAGGGAGCCCTTCCTCCTCTCCCCAAGGCCTCACCGGTGTGTTATAAATGGAGCATGATGATGTACAAAGAGGATTATTGGTACTACGTAAAGTCGGATGGAGGTCAAGATTAAGAGAAAAAATTGGGGTGTCTTTTGTGTATTGATTTTTTTGCTCATAATGAGATGTTACTATAAAAGGGCTTCTCATATTTTTTATTAGGCTATAGGATTTTTATTTTATTGTAGTCATTGTAAAAACTTCTTGTTAATAGTGGATTCATCTGTTGTGGGCTCTGTGGACACAAGGAAGATTTTTTGAACCATGTAATTCTTTGTGTCTTTCCTTTGATTTATTTAATTTTCTCTTGATCGATTGCATCCCAAGATCCAAAATTCATAACAACTGCTATCAAAGCATTGCTTTTACTAATCTAGGGCACAAGAGGTGCCTACTCGCACGATCTGAAGATCTAGGACACATGAGGTGTCTATCCGCTAGATCTGAAGATCTAGGGCACAAGAGATGTCTATTCTCATGACTTAAAGATCTATGGCACAGAGTTGTCTATTCGTGTGATCTGAAGATCTAGGGCATAGGGTCCATTCGAGTTGGAGCAATGGAGTCAGAGAAGTAAGTAACCAAAATCGAGAGGTTTGATGATACAAACTTTGGTTACTAGAAGATGCAGATGGAGGATCATTTGTACTAGAGAGATCTCTATCTATAGCTGAAAGAGAAGCCAAAAGAGATGGAGCAAAAGGCATGGGATCTGTGAGATTGGAAGGCTCTCACAGTAAGGATGACATTGTCGAAGATAAAGTTCTTATTATCCATTTCTATCCACCATTTTCAGTTTAATCTTCTAAAGCATATAAAAGACAAACTAATACTCATTGTTTTTCAATCTACCTCGTATAATCAAAATAAATATTTATATATCATTGTTACTCTATTGGTACATCCATAGATGGAAGATCAATTTTAATCTGAAGATTCATCGGTGTTTAAAAGAAAAAACTCTGTTTCAGATTTCAACATGTTCTTAAATTATTTTTCAAAAATAAACATGTATTCTTAAATTAAATTTAAAATTTTACTTTGGGCTGAAGTTTGAGATATAGAGATTGTTAAGGTTGTTTAGATTTTTTTTAGCTTAGATTAAGATTAGATGTTGGATGAAGATGTTTTGGAAATTTTTAAGAATGGGTCATTGATCAATCAATTATTCAAGTGTGTGGCTGTTAAACATAAGTTCAGAGGTTCAAATCTTATTTCTAGTCTTATCTTTTATATAGAGAGTTGTTGTTAGTTAATGTCTCCATGAGTATAAAGAAAAATTCCGTCTGTCACGTGTATGACTCTTCCTTCAAAAAAATTATCTTTTATTTCTAGCAGTTTGTTTCTTTAAAAATGGAAGATTATGTATTCTTTAAAAAAATCTCCATGAGTATAAAGAAAAATAAGATAATTCATTTTTTCACACTCTTCCTTCAAAAAAAATTATCTTTTATTTCTACAGTTTGTTTCTTTAAAAATGGAAGATTATGTATTCTTTAAAAAAATTGGAGGGGGTTGAGTTGGAAAGAGGAAAATACAATGGCATATAGAGGTGCAACTTGACGGGTTGGGATGCATGTCGCTAGAATATAGAGGTTATATTCTAGATGGGATATATATGCATATCTCTTTAGTTGCATCTCTCCTCTTTCTGGTATATAATCTCTCATGTGCCTGTATTGGGAATTTTTAGAAGTCACATATATTGTGGCTCAACTTATCAATAAAATAAAATAACATAAAATAAAATTTGGTGGGTTGGATCAGGTTGGAGATCAACCCAAACCCAACTAAAAATGTAGAATTAATAGATTTTAGATTTAAAAAAATAGATAATTTAAATTATATTTCCCAAATTAATCAATTAAAATTTCTTTTATTATATTTTTTATCACTCACTACTTCGAGTAAACCCCCAACACAAACCCAACCCGAAGTTAAGTTCAAATTGCTCGGATTCAATCTCAAGTTGAACCTGAATGCTAAAATCATAACCCAACCTGCCCTACAATCGAGTTGGGTCAGATTTAACCCACCCAAGTTGACCCTCAATGACAAACAAATTTAAAGGGAAAGACGTGGAAGGGCAAAGTTCATAGAAAATCATACAATAAGGATTTTAAAAAATAATAAAGTAAAATTTAATTCTATGATTGAAGATCACCGATATCAAATACAGCTTTCTCTAATTTTTAATGAAATTGAGTAAAATTTGGAGATCCTCTTAGAACGCCCACGGCCCGTATTGAATAAAAACGTTGCAAAGTTGCCCCTATGATTGAAATCGCATTCTTCTCACAGAAAAATGATGTGAGGATCCAACTTTTGAAGAATTATCTCATGACACAAGGAGATTTCAATCAGCTAATACTTAATGAAGGCATAATCCTTATGCCATCAAATCCCTCAATGATCCAAAATGGTGATGCTGGGCAGCTAGGATGAGGAAGATCATTTTCTATGGACAGATATTTATCATGACAATTCAAGGCTGGCCGACGATTTTTGGGATGAGATGTATTATATTTTTCTATATTAAAGATCTCATTGGAGACATTTCTGGCTCTCAAATTTATCATTAACCAATCATTCATTTTAACAATTTTAGATTTCCATTTATTTATTGAGATGTTGGGAATTGATAATAACATGCAATAATTTTTAGCTCTTTTGTTTTTGGTAAACAAGTTTGTTTTCAAATGTTTGTATAATTGGAATTTTTTATTGGTAGTTACATACCTGCCCTTCCGATAAGCATGTCTCGATGCATTTAGCCCCCGTTTGGAACGGGGATAGGATTTATGACATGGTGATGGTATATATTTATCCAAGCATAAGTGAGTATAAATAAGGATAAAGTGATTTTGTGTTTGATTGTGTTTTGAATTATTCACATTGGTAAATGTAAAAATAAATGTTTTGTTGTTTGGGTAAAATATGAATAAAGTATATATAGATAAAGATTTAAAAAGATAAATATTGCAATTAATTTTGATTAATTATGTATTCTTTAAATAGAGGAATGAGTTAAGAGGGAGAAAAATCTAATGGGTGTAACTTAAGTGAGTCTGTAGTTCAATCCAAAGGAGAAAATCAATCCAAATTTAATCCAACCCAAGTCTTAAACTCAATCCGAATGGGGTTTGGTTCCGGTTCAGGTTAAATCGAATTTAATTGGGTTCAATTCAAGTTATGTTCAAAGGAGTATGTTTGACGTTATCGATAATAATGAAACATTGCAATAATTTGACTTTATGTTCAGATAATTCAAAATTTTTCTTTGAACTGAACTTTGAGACAAAGAGATTGTTAAGGTTGTTTAAATTTGTTATTAGCCTATGATTAAGATTTGATGTCGGATGAAGATGTTTAGGAAATTTTTAAGAATGGGTTGTTGATCAATCAATTGTTAAAGAGTTTGGTTGTTAAACACAATGTCAAAGTTGAAACCTTAAAATTTAAGCCCCGGTGAGAAGCCCAATAGGTGTCATTACCTTATTGGTTCCCTGTTTGACTTTTTTAAAAGGTAAAAAGAGCAAAGACAATACTGCCATTCTTTTATATTTGAGTTTTTCATTCTAAAAAACAATCTCTGGTATTGTATAACCGCCTCTAGCACTCCCCTTTGAAAAATTTCTTTTTTACCCTCATAAGACATCTACCACTTCAAAAATTTATTCCGGTTAGCCTTCTCATCTCCGGCGACCGGCATCACCACCTTTGGATTGCTCTCGTTGCCCTCCATCACATGAGTAGTGGATCGGCTACCTTTCGAGCTCTCCTCTGACCTCCACCTCCTCCGACCCCTACCTCCATTTTTTTCAAATACAATTGCAGATACAGATAATTATATTAGAATTTCGCATACAGATCACAATTATGGTCTATATGCTAATGAGACATTGTTTAGATGATTAATTAAAATATTTAAATATACATGAAAAAAATTAAATATTATTCAGATACACATTAATCAAATCCGTCGGAACAAACATAACAAATAGAAAATTGGGTTGGATAAATTATTTAGATACATGTGTATCTGGAATCTGAATTAACAATTTTACATTAGATACAAGTGTATCTGGAATTTGAATGAGTTTTAAAATGTAACAATTATGGTTTACATGTTAATGAGGTATTGCATAGATGATTAATAAAGGTCTTTAAATATAGATGACAAAAATTAATTAAACATTATTCAGATACGCATTAATCAAATCCATTAAATCAAAAATAACAAACAGCAAATTGGGCTAGGTAAATAATTTAGATACACATGTATCTGGAATCTAAATTAACAACTTTGCATCAGATAAAAGTGTATTTTGAATCTGAATGAGTTGAATAATGATCATGCAAAGCTAAAAATATACTCAGTGACTCAATATGCATAATTATAGGCAGACATAACAATAAAAACGATTATACAAATCATACTTTTTCAAGTCTCAAAAATCGTACTGAATAATGATCTTGCAAGACTAAAAATCCAGATACAGTGGCCATGTATCTGAAATTAAATTAAATTCGATCTCAAAAATGTATATGATGATTCAAAGATGAATTTAAAATCAAAACAATATGTTCTATTCATATCGAAAAGCCTAACCTGAATGAATCGTCATTGTTTGCACTACAATCAAATCACAAATAAATAAATAAAATTACTTGAGTAATTATAATCTTCTCCCCCAATCCCCACCAAAATTGAATTCGATATTCGTTTTCATTTCCACAGATCAATACGAATAAAAAAAATGTAAATTTTTTTTAAGCATCCAATTGAATTGATTGTTTAAAAAATAGAGAGAATACCCTAAATCATAACCACCTCGAGATTTAAGGAATCAGTTATGGAAATAAGAGATAGAAAGGGTAAAGTGGGTAATTCAATCTTGCCACCTCATGGGAATTGAAATGGGGTCTACCAATTAGGGCTCAAAAATCATTATTGTATCTATTTTATAGAGAGTTGTTATAGTATAGTGGTGAGTATTCCTGCCTTTCACATAGGTGACTAGGGTTTAATCTCACGTAGGGATGGCAATAGGACTGTCCCAATAGAGTATCCGACCCGACCCGACCCTTTCGGGTTTGGGATACATAATATAAAACCCGACGGATTTGGGACGGGAAATGGGTTTACTTAGCAAAACTCGTCCCGAACCCGCCCCGGTTGCTATTAATAATAGGATTAAACATTTATTATAATAATTACATAATTTATATTTGATATTTAAAAAAATATCAAAAAAATAAGAATGAATAAATTGAAACGCTAATTGAAATTTAAAATTATATAAACATACATGGGTTTTTTTTGGTATTCCAAAAAAAAAAAAATTTATCACTTGTTATGGAAATTGAAAGTTTATATTTCTTATTTTGTAGAATTTATTCTAATAAATATTTATTTTTATTTAAAATTCTAACTTAGATTAAATATTATATAAACCCGACCTAAATGGGATGGGTCGGGGCGGGTTCGGGTTTTTTACATAATTGTTGGGACGGGTTTGAGATGAAAAAACTAAACCCGTCACGGATTTGAGACGGGTTTGGAACAAGATTTTGGGAGCGGATTTGGGATTGGGATTCATAAAACCCGTCCCAACCCGTCCCGTTGTCATCCCTAATCTCACGGCTCCATCTTTTAAGCCCCATGAGATGGCATAGGGTTAATACCTGTTATACCCTTTTTAAGTTTTTCGGTAACTACTCCCCATAATCAAAAGACGGTTGAGATTTTTCACATTTAGAACACTATTAATTGGAGTTTTAGTTCCCTTTTTTATATCTACAATTGAATTCTTATTCATCCATGATCAATCAAATCATTTTTTTAAAACACTATTATTGTTTTAAAGAACATGTAGCACCATATCAGGAAAAAATTTGAGGATTTTTCAGCCACTGATTTCATTTCAAACGTTTTGGCTATTGTTTTCAATGTTTGTCGATTCAGGTTTAGCATTTTCTATTGTTTAGTTATGTAATTGAGTTCTAATTACCTGATTTGTATTTTTATATTTCATCGAATATGGTGTTTGATATTAAAAAAAAATTATTGGCATATTTTTTTCTTTTTAGATGATCTGAAATAAATCGTCAACATTTGTTTAAACATTTCGATTTTTGTTCAAATTTAGATTCATAACTAAATGTATGTTAATATTCGAAAGTCAGTTACGTTTTAAAATAATCTGAACTTTATATGCATTATATTTTGAAAGTCTACATTTCAAACTAATATGAAACTTGTATGCATTATATTTTGAAAGTTTGTTACATTTTGATATGTAACTGATCTTTATACTCATTATATAGTAAAAGTCAATTACATTGTCAATTTTAGATACATTTGACAATGTGAACTACTTTATGGGGCTGTTTGGGTAGAGGGTTAGGGAAGGAATAGGTGGGAATAGGCAGGGAATAGGGGAAAAAAAGGTGTTTGTGTGAGGGGAATAAGGTGGTATTTGGATGTTGGAATAACAAATAATAAAAGGGTATAGTAATCCTTCATTTTCCATGGAATTAGCTTATTCCAACAACAATCATAAGTGGGTCCCACTGTTTTTTTTCATCATTCATTTCAAATCACCCGTCAACACCTCTTATACATCAATGGGGCCCATATGTCAAATCAACTTTTTACACTTTATTCACATTTTATTCTTCATCAACCAAACACATTCACTTTATTATTACGTTTTTCAATGAGAATAATTTAAAACACAACCAAACAGAAAATCACTTATTCTACTGATAAAGTCAACAATTCCTAGAATAAGTATAAACCCTAGAATAACTTATGTCTGTATCCAAACGGGCCCTATATGAATTATGTTGTGTAAGTTAATTACATTTCAAAATGTAACTAAACTTTATCCAATCTTTGTGAATTTATAAATACTCTAATTCCATACTCGGATATCTTATTTGAATACTCTAATTCCATATTGGGATTTCATCTATTTTTGCTTGAAAGTCAAATTTAATGTGATTTTGAATAGTAGTTTTTGTTTTTTTTTTTTAAATCAGTTACATTCGTTTAAAATCATGTACATTTGTTTAAATAATTATGCTATTTTTCATTGAAGGTCATGTATATTTTGCAAATGCATTTGAACATTATATGCATTATATTTCTTGATTTTTTTTGTGCACTTATGCAGTTTATATTTTTCCCTAATATTCAGTTTCATTCCAAATGTATCAAAACTTTATGCCCCCATTTGGGAAATGGAATAAGTGAGTATAGGGATAGTATAAGGATGGTATAAGAATGGATAAGGAAAATGATTGTTTGTTTGCAGGATATAACTTGGTATTACTAAACCAGTTTAAACGAGTATAAGAGAGTATAACAATTCTAAGTAATCCCTAGGATAAGCTATACTCAGTTTATCTATTCCCATGGGCCCACATGTCAAATCAACTTTTTACATCTTATCACATCAAATCACCTATCAATACCTCTTATACATCAAATGGCTCACATGTCAAATCAATTTTTTTACACTTTATTTATATTTTATTCTTTATCAACCAAACAACTCAACTTTTATTCTTACGTTTTCCAATGAGAATAAAAAAAGCACAACCAAACAGAAAATCTCTTATTCATGTAGATTTGTTATCTATACTAACATAATTATTTATCCAGAATAACTCAATTTCGCTATCCAAATGGGGACTACATGTTTATATTTCTTCCTTTTGTGATTTTAAATAATATTTTTTAAAAACAAGTCTGTTACATGAAAATTTATTTGTTCTTTGGAAACCCTCACAAATTTGGATGGGGAATGATTTTGAAATCTATTTTTATTTTGGAAACCTAACAAATATGGATGGTTGAATGCTTTCGATATCTGCTGTTATTTTTGAAAATCCTAACAAATTTGGATGGTTGGTTGGTGCAGCCGAAAATTAGGGGAAGATGAAAAATCGGAACAAAAAAAGGGGTGAATGATTTTTCGGGAAGGGATGAGTGGGTTTTAAATAAGAGTCTTGCTACACAGGCCCCAAATTATAAGCCCCATTCATAAGCCCCATTAGGTGGCACAATGTAATTGACAGACTGTTTGACTTTTAAAAAACCTTAGAAAATCAAATTACCTTAACACCCTTCATTAAGACTCCTCATTGATAAACCTGTAGGACTCGCTGCAGGGGCGGCGGAGGCTGTGCATCTGGTCGAAGATGGAGAGGGAGGACTCGAGGTCGCCGACGGCGGAGAGCCAGCGGAGGCGGTCCATCGGGGAGGCGGCGGAGCCGGCGATGAGGGAGTGGAGGTCGGGGAGGCGTTTGGATTTAAAGAGGACTTTGGCGAGAGAGTGGAGGACAGGATTTGGGGTGGGGGAGGGGAGGTCGGAGGAAGGGGAGGGGGCGGAGTGGAGGGTGGCACAGGCGACGAAGGGGTCAGTGGGAGGAGGTGGACGGGGGTGGAGGGGGAACGGAGGTGGCGGCGGAGGGAGTCGATGAGGCGGGCGCGGTGGAGGTAGAGGGCGACTCGGGTGGTGGGAGGAGGAGTGATATATATATATATATATATATATATATATATATATATATATATATATATATATATATATATATCTATATATAGATTTCAAATAATGTAACTAAATCTGGAACAATGTACAAATGTAAATGAGTTTTTGAATTGTAAATGCATCTGTATTTCATATAATGTAACTGGATCTGACATTATGTATTTGAATTTCAATGTAACTAAATTTGAAGGGGAAGCAATCATTTGGTTTCACTGCATTTTTAAGTATCATTGAATTTTAAATGTAACTGAATTTTCATATTATATGTGTCTGCATTTCATAGAATGTAACTGAATTTACCGCCAATGCAACTAAGCAATATATAATAAAGTTATCACATTAGAAATTAATCAATCAATGAGTGAAAATAGATATAATAACATCACTATAGCATTGAAATTATTATTTGATTGCTGCAAATAAATGTAACTAGATTACTATTTAAGCAAATGTAACTGAATTGGAGGTCGGTTTCACTGCATTTCAAGTATCATTGAATTTTAAATGTAACTGAATTTTCATATTATATGTGTCTGCATTTCATTGAATGTAACTTAATCTATCGTAAATGCAACTAAGCAATATATAATAAAGTTATCACATTAGAAATTAATCAATCAATGAATAAAAATATATATAATAACATCATTATAACATTGAAATTATTATTTGATTGCTGCAAATAAATGTAACTAGATTACTATTTAAGCAAATGTAACTGAATTGGAGGTCGGTTTCACTGCATTTCAAGTATCATTGAATTTTAAATGTAACTGAATTTTCATATTATATGTGTGCATTTCATAGAATGTAACTGAATCTATCGCCTATAGCATTGAAATTATTATTTGATTGCAGCAAATAAATGTAACTAGATTACTATTTAAGCAAATGTAACTGAATTGGAGGTCGTAAGAGGTGGAATCCGGAGGAGGGCTCGAAAAGTAATCAAACCACCTCTCATATGATAAAGGGCGGCGAGAGGAATCCAATGGTGGTGGCGCTGGTCACCGGAGATGAATAGACTAGCCGAAATGAATTTTTGAAATGCCGGATTGCTTAGGAGGGCATAAAAGAAATTCTACGTATGCCATGTCATGGGGCATATATGGGACCTATGAAATTGGGGCTTGTCAATCATTTTCTTTTAAATAAAGAGTAGTTTTGTATTTTGCTATTTTACCCTTTTGTAAAAGACAACTAGGCATCCAATAGAAAATCGACACCTAATGGGGACAGTTAGTGGGGCTTAAAGTCTGGGCCCAGGTATCAGGACTGTACCCACAAAGTCGGAGATTCAAGTCCTACTTTTAGCATTATCTATTTTATAGAGAGGAGTTGTAGTATAGTGGTGAGTATTCCCGCCTGTCACGCGGGTGACCCAAGTTCGATCCCCGGCAACGGCATTTTATATTGTATTTTTTTATTTTTATTGTTCATTGTATGTTTTAGTAATGCCTCCACAATTATTAAAAAAAAAAAGCTAGAATAGCTCAGTTGGTTAGAGCGTGTGGCTGTTAACCACAAGGTCGGAGGTTCAAGCCCTCCTTCTAGCGTCATAATTTTTACATTTTTCACATTTTTTTTCATGTGGGCTCTCTAAAAAGTTTTAAGAAGCTCTCCGATGGTGTTTCGGTGCCATTGCAAAGAGTATGCTTGAGAGGAGGCCCTTCCTCCTCTCCCCTAGGTCTCACCGATGTGTTATAAGATTGAGTCTGATGATGTTCGCAGAAAATTGTTGAAGCTACGCAGAGTCAGACGGAAGTCAAGATCAAGAGAAAAAATTTGAGTTATCTTTGTGTGTTGACATTTTTTCCCTTACTGAGATGTTATTAGAAAAAATCATTTCATATTTTTTATTAGACTCTAAGGTTTTTATTTGTTGTGATCATTATAAAAACTTCTCGTTGATAGAGAATTGATCTCTATTGGGCCCCGTGGATGAAGGGAAGGTTTGTCGAACCGTATGATTATTTGTGTATGTCATTTGATTTGTTTAATTTTCTCTTAATCGCAGTTCGCGAGATCTGAAAATCTAGAGCACGGGAGATATCTATTCTCGTGATCTAAAGATCTAGGGTACAGGTGTGTATTCTTCTTTCACATTCTCTTCTTTTAATTTATAAAATATTTTATTTCATCGATTTGTTTCTTTAAAAAAGGATGATTATGCACTCATTGAAAAATTTTGAAGGGGAAATGAGTTAGAGGGAGAAAAACTATTGGCAGATACTGTGAAACTTGGATGGGTTGAGTGGAGTAAGAGATCAACCAAAATCCAATTGAAAATGTAGAATGGATGGATTTTAAATAAAAATAAATAAATTAGAAATTTAAATTGTATCTCACAAATCATTAATCAATTAAAATTTGATTTAAAATATTTAACTTTAACATTCACAATTTCGGCTCAATCTGAACCTTCAATCCAAACACAACTAAATTAGATTTGGATGGATTATATCTCAATGCTAAAATCTCAATCCAAACTCGTCCAAAAAGTGGATTTGTGTCCAAGTTGCACCTCTTGACACAAATTTGGAGGAAAAGTTGTGAAAGGAAAGAGTTCATAGGAAATAATTTGGGATACAATAAGAATTTGAATAAATAAATAAACAGATAACCATGATTGGAGAACAATAATCACCAATATCAAATAAAATTTTCTCAAAGTTTTAGGTTGTGTTTAGATATGGATTGGAATGCTGAAATTTTTAAAATCTTGCATTTTAAACTCAGCTTTTGAAAAATCGTTGTTTTGTTAAAAAAACTTAGCCTGAAAAAATAAGATGGTGGTTTGAAAAACTAAACACTAAAAAAGTGTTTAGATTTGTGTTTGAAATCTTTAGTTTTTCAAATGCAAAATCTACCTAAACGCTGATCCAAACGAAGCCTTGGTAAAATTAGAATAAACATTGATTGATTGTTGGAGATGCACTTAAATGACCACCTCAAAAAAAGGCTTCATTTCTATCATTTCCACTGAATTACAAGCCTAGATGTTGGGTTATGTCTAGCATTTTGTTTACTTGAAATGAAGGAAGAACTGCAACGGAAAAGTTACAAAGTTACCCATAAAACATATGATTAAAATATTGTTTGTTGAACTATGTAAATCTTCTTTCATGTAACTGTGTTTTTCTTCCTTCACCTTGATCAGAGGACAATTTTTCAATAATAGTTGAAAGCATTCGCAATTTACACCAAATAAATCTCTACTCTTCACTCTTCACTACTACATTTAGAACATATGAGTGTCTCCTATGAGCTTCCAATTCCCAAATCCCAATCAGTCAGACAAACTTCCACTGCTCTGCCCCAAACCAAGATATTTTTCTTTCACCTAAGATCTTGAATTATCCATTTTTCAGAACTAGATATATGTTTCTTCTATTATATAGAAATAAGATTTTGATTACTTGCTTGATCCAAGATATGAATTTAAACCAGGAGTTTAAGAAACCTGTCAAAGATACAAATTCTGAAACTTTTTAAATCCTATATATGCACTATGACAGAGCAAATAAAGCAATTCAATAACCTATTTTGTGTGGTTGAATTGGATAGTATGAAAAACTTAGCCAAAAATGGTTGTATTACTTCAAATTAGGGATGATTGATTGTTGTGAAGTAATTGAAGAGGGAAATGATATTGAGATGTATCCACTTGAGTAAGATTGATGACAAATGAATCTGTTTTACATAATTAAATTTTAAAAGTTTGCATTCTCTCTCTCTCTCTAGTACAATCTTCTTTATCTTTTCCACACACTCAAAATTTCCCCTTCTAAAACCTTTTTATTTTTTTAATATTTTTCACAATTCTAATAAGTAGCATGTCTTAGTGACTTAGCATTATTGTTGTTACATATTATTTTTCATTAAAGTGCTTTATTTTCATATTCCACTTCCTTGCATAGATACTAATCCAGTGGTATCAGAGCAATTTAGGTAGCACCTAAAGGTATCAAAGCAATCAAGATATCAACAAGTGGTATCAGAACCAGGCACATTAGGAACAGAATGTCGGGTATTAATGTCAAGGTACTTCTATGGGAGATAGTTCGTTGTGTAAAGTTTGGGACACTCAGAGTTGGTTTGAGGCTAAGTCACCATGACAGACCTCGCGAGCATGACTGGTGGAGTAAAGAAACTCAACAAAGATAATTATAGTTATTGGAAGATCAGCAAGCCCTGTTTGCAAGAGCAAGATATGTGAGAGGTTATTTGTGGTAGTGAATCTATGCCACCCTAAACAAGAAAATGTTGATGTACTTAGGAAATGGGAAAAGAAAATTAGAAAGGCATTCGACGCGTTCACAGCACTCATCTCGCAGAAGAATGATCCGAGGATCCAACTTTTGCAGAATTGAGCTCATGACACACACAGAAGGGGATATGTGAGATTCCAAAATCAGTGAAGCTAGGCAGCTAGGAGGATGAGGATCATTTTCCAGGGCCAGAGATCCAAGTATAATGTATTTATCACAACAATACAAGGCTGGCCACCTCAGCTACTTTTTTAGAGCTAGAGTGGTTATTGAACAGGGTTTCACTAAAGAGTGAAGAGGTATATGGGAACAAAAACCCAAGAAACTATAAATCTTCAACATCTATAAGTAAAAGGATTGTCCCATATGAAGTTCTGTCAATTGGTTATCGAAATATAAATTTAACCGGCTTGTCAAGTTCTCAGGTGATAATAGAAATGTGAGAGTGCAATAGGTAAAACAATGAAAGTTAAAATCTGTAAAGAAAGAGATTGAAGATTTTGATTATTCAATATATACAAAACACATTACATCAGACAATACATGAAGATTTCATAAGTTTTGGTGTAGAGTATCTGTATAAATTCACTTGCTAAAAGGAAACATGGTGTTTCATTTAAAAGTATGCTTTCTATTATCTAAATTTATCATTGAGAAATCATTCATTTGAACAATCTAAAATTTCATTTATTTATTGAGATATTAGAAAGCATCAATGCAGGCCATTTAAACATATATTTTGCTACAATGTTCAGATTTTTAAAAAAAATCATGGATAAATTATGTTCAGCATCAACCTACCACTTAATTTTAAATTTTAAACGGTCAATCAATTGAAGATTTCCAATATTTAATTTTAATTCAAGATATTAAATTAACCCCTCTGAATTAACTTCATTAACATTCCACACAATATAGGTCAATAAACAAACACTATTTAATTAAGAGACAAAATACGTGCAAATAACACAACAGCTTAAATCCTTTCGTTCTATCATGTCAGAGTATATCATGTGTTTGACCCAACAATGCACATCCAGCAGATTATCTGGATCGCACACAAATCACAAAATGAATCATAAAAGGAAAAACTTGGAAAATTAAAACAAAACTTAAGAGTTTGAAAAATGACTCAACACTTACCCAAAAATGAGCAGCACTTGAGCTTCTCTTCCAGGAACACATTTTGGCATTCCACAACTGGGCAACGTGAAAAATGGATACCTCACCAACAGTGAAAACTATCGGATAACCAATCACTCATCATCAGAGTAATTAAACTTTATGGAGTGAGATTCCAAATCGATCTGTCCTCCCCTATAGGTTCCCCTCTTCTTCTTTGTCTTCTCATGTCGGAAATCCCTGGAGAGGTAAAAAAAAATGAGAATCCATGCATCGGTTTTGGTTTCTTCAGACATGACGTATGGAATGATACAATGATCTATTCATAAAGGAGAGAGAAACACAGGAGGCAACAGATAGAACTCAACCTTAAAGCCTACAACAGATTCACATATATTTCCATCAGATATTTTGAAGGGAATTCTACTCATTGTAGTGTTCAAACATCATCATACTAGATCAGAGGTTTTTTTAGTCCAAAACTTCGTACCAAAATTCAGCAACAGATGAAACTCAACCTTAAAGCCTACAACAGATTCACATACATTTCCATCAGATATTTTAAAGGGAATTCTACTCATTGTAGTGTTCAAACATCGTCATACTAGATCGGAGGTATATTTAGTCCAAAACTTCATACCAAAATTCAAGACATAAAAAGGCAGCTCATAGGAAACTAGCATGAACAGTTCAGAATAAGGAATACTCCTCAAAGGAAATGTTTACCAATAAAGTTTATTTGTAATTTTAAAGAAAACATCATCTGCTCCGTGAAACAGTCTTAAAGAAACATGCATGAAAAGAATGTATCGAATCAACTATTTCAATTAGCTTCACACAATTGATTGAAAAACTTTGGCTAATGGCTTAGCTTTGGAACAGTTGGAGATAATTCAAAGAAAAAAAATTATATGTTCCGTCTGATGGTGGTATTAAATAATGGTGGCTCAGGGAACACAACCCTACCAAGTATCCAGATGTTCCCAGAAAACTGACTTGTAATATTCAGATACAAAGGCGTGGCAACTAAATTAAACTCCTAGATGAAGATTCATCATAACAAAACTTAATGTAATCTTTATATTGGAAGTTCATTGGAACTTTTAGATCTGTAGGCCCAGGTCCTATGACAATCTTTCTTCCAGCAAACAAACTTTAGTAAGTAAACAAACATGTGAAAAGGGTTTTTTTTGCATATATCCCCCGTGAAAAATCTCATTTTGCCATATTTCCTGATGTACCCATCAAAAGGGTTTAAATTGTACATGAATGCCCTTTTGAGAGGTATTCCTGCAAAACTATAAAAGATTTATATTGTAAAAATAACGCTCAAAAAGGATTTCAAACCCTTTTGAGGGGTATTGCTTAGAGCTTCTAGGAGGTATTTTGACAATACAGTGTTTTTTAGGGGTATATGTGCAAAAAACCCAGGATAATAATAATAACACCACCTAGAATATGTGCACACACAATGGAATCAGGCTAACTATACAAAGTACATGAAGATCTTCATACATTAGATAGAAAAGATTACCTTCCTCTAACTTGCCCAAGAATTTCTTGAGCTTTTGCACCATATCCACCATCTGCACCCGTCTGCAAACCGATACCAAGAAAATCAGAAATCCTGTTAATATACATTTTGAGTAATATCAATTGATGCAAAGAAAATGATACGGTAAGAAATTCACCTTCGCCCAATAAGAATTATTTTGAAGCCTCTCATCGGCAAATTTCACATCATCCACCTTCACCCGCTGAAATGCCTTGACCGTTTTGGGCTGTCAAAGAAGCAGCAGAATAAATTGTCTCGGACATCCACAAAGTTGCAACATTCCCAACACATCAGTACCACATAAGCCAGCAGTTCAGCCTCAACAGAATATTTATGCAAAACCATGGTTCAGATTGTGAAAGTTCTAGGAGATAATCCCCCATTAAAATACCAATCCAGACTCTTGGGACAACTTAGACCAAGGAAAGAACAAGAATGACACCATGATAAATAATCCTATAATTTATTTTTTGCAGACATAGCAAGGCCATGACAACAGAACTGTCAATCTTGTCCCTGATAAACACTTAGCTGTTGCATAATATGTCAGCTTAGAGACAGAGCATCTGTATTTTATGTGGGTTGAACTGTGATAGCATGTTCCATCTATGTCAGTTATAGCAATAGACAGCAGGAAATAGATAATGATCGTATTGACACTTCAGGACTTAACTAGCATAAAATCTGATGTTTTCATGACTTTCAAATCAATAAATATGGAAATCAAGAGAAAAACGCGGCCGTGGAGGGCTCTTGAAACAATGTCACACAAGAACCTGATTAACATAAAAAACAAAGGGCCAACATATCAGGCAAGCTTGAAATGGCCTACATACCTCAGCTGAATTCTTTCCTTCCTTTTTCCCTGATCTTGCTAGGTCACTTTTTTCAGTTGTGTTATTCACATTGATCATCTCAAAATTTTGTTCTCTGACTCCATTTTGATCGTCAGTCAGATCATCCAGTGGTGTTGTAGGGGATTTGTTAAGGTCCTCATAATTTTTTACTTTCCTCTCCTTATGATGGCCAAGATGTCCCTCTTCTGTTTGTGATCTCTCTGACTTGGTTGACACCTCCATTTTCATATTGTTTTCTGAATCCTTCGATTTCCTTTTCTTCTCCTTGTTCGAAGTTCCATTTTCAACCTTCAGACTACTTTCCTCAATACTCAAATGTTTTCTCTTCTTGGGAGTTTTGTCCTCAAGTTCATCTATGCCATTAACCAAAAGCGCATCTTCCTTCCCATGATCAGATTTACTCAGATAACCATTGGTCTCAAAACCAACAGATTCTTCTGTCTTCCCAATATTAACTGCCTGGGGGGAACTCTCCACTTGTGAATTATCAGAAACTGATTTGCTTTTCTTTTTCTTCTTATCTTTGGACTTACTGCTATCCCCAATCTCATCAGGAGATTCAGACATTGACTTATCTTTCTTTTTCTTCTTGTCTTTAGATATTACATTTTCTGCTGGAGGGGAATCAGTGATATTTGGATCAGCTGATGACTTCAAATCTTTGGATCCTGCAGTTTAAATGGGAAGATATGATAGGAAGAAGAAAGAAAAAGAGAAAAAGCAAGAAATTGGAAGAAGGTTCTGAGAAACAGTGATTGAAACTGTGATTGTTCAAGACACACCTTGCGTTTTCAAACAAATATCATCAGCTTCTGCAGGGTAACCTCTGCACATGAACCAATGATCAGGGTATACAAAAATGCTACATGTAAATGTGGTAAGAATAATACAAATCATGTGAGTTGGAAATCAAAGATTCCCTTTTTCTGATTCATAGTCGGAAACATAAAGGCAGGCACTAATAACCACATAGAAAATACACAAACCATATATGCCCACTAAAACCACAAAATTATATTTACCTAAGCATGTGCAGAAAATAATTAGCACCTTTACTATATATCAAAGTTAAAAGTTCTTTCACTGATTAGACACCTCTGGTCCAAAATAAAATCTCTACTTCTGATACATACAAGAATCAAAAAAAAAAAAAAGAATCATTTAAATCAATGTTCTAAAAAGCGCTAGGCGCTAGTCGGGCATTTGGTGGGGGGGGGATGGGACTAGGGATTAATCGGCTAGGCAGGGATTAATCAGCCACTATAAAATAATACATATATGTATATGTAATATATATAAAATAATTAAATAATGAGAAAATAAAATGAATACAATAAAATGAGGAAAATAAGTGACCTAAGTACATAACTCATGGATAATAATGAAGAGAGAATATGCAACTATCACATACATAATAAATCATTAAAAGAACACAAGTGAAATTGACAAATTGTGCAATAATCATGAAGAGAAAAATATGCAGTTATCACTTATCACATACTATATAGATAATAAAGAGCAAATGTCATTTGCATAACACAAGTGAAATATGCAGTTATCACTTATCACTTATTACATAATACTCATGGCTTCTCAAGTCTACAATAACACCCTAAAGTCTCATATGGTAATGAATTAACACCCAAAAGTTTACAATAAAAAGTAAATGAATAACTTTCATGACTTCTCAAGTCTCAACTTCATCTCCATCTGAATCTTCAAACACAATCTCATCATCACAATCTTCGTTTGATAGAGGATAAACAGAGAGAGAACTTCTAACCCCAAAATCCCTCATGGGCTAGGACTCTTTTCTAGATTAACAATGTAATCACCTTCTGGGAACCGAGCCAAATTGCCACATTTTTGTTATGCTTGTACACAAACAGTTATACCATATAAAGCTAGAAAAATAGCGTTCCCATGTAAATCATAACGAAGCCTGGATTGATTGTGTGATTTGTAATTAATAAGTGAGCATGATGTGTAACTAACATACCTTTTCTTTATAAATTTGTGAAATACATGCTCCAGGTCCAAAGACTGACCCTTGCCAGTGTTAATCTGCACATCAGTTCAAGCGAATCAGTTCATGAACATGGAGCATGACAAACAATTAGATGTGAAAATTTGAATTGATAATGAATCCAAAGTTCAGTGGCTCACTTGTACAATTAAGGTAATCCACAAATAATAGACAGATAAATATAATAGATATTCTCTCTCGTCTTTTATCACAATGTGAGCCATCAGATACTCGAATGCATAAAATAACAAACTGGAGAATCTACTCAATCAATACAGCATGTGCAGAGTGCAGACACGATGAATGATAGAAACTAAATCATATCATGCTCAATTTGATTTTATTCAAAACTGTAAGAATATTGCATGAGCATTATGTGTGATCCGGTCAAGAAGTTTAACTTCACAGCTCCCACTTACAATATCTTTGATCCGACAAAGTTGTCATAGTTATACAAGTTAAGCTATGGTATTAGTCAATGAATCGGCAGCTCTAAAAACAGTAAAAGTATATACAGTGATATTGCATTTTAGACGAAATTGAGGCATCAGTGCATCACCGTGTATATCAAATGGTCGAACTGCAAGGGATATTTGAAAGATGCATAAAACAAGGAATATCAACATAAGATGGACATCAAGAATGTCCCACAGAAGCCACACTCTTTATGGGTCGTCAAACCTTTCTCAACATGGAAAGCACCCCCCATGGAAATAATAATAGAATCAGCATTGAGTATATGGGAATTCCAATCCTTCAAAACAAAATCACTGAATCCTAATTGTTGTCCACACAGCATACTTTCTTTGTTAAGAGCCTTTGGTTTCTTGTTATCCATATGGCCCAACACACAGCTTGGAGTATAATATAATAAATTTGTTTTTTGGCTCCTGTCTCCTTCTTTCTATGTTTCTTGAAGCTGAGAAGCATTGCTGTGTATAGATCTGAGTCTGACTGGTTTGCTGCAATCCCTCCTTACTCTCTCCCACATAGACTGATAGACATACTAAAAGGGGAATTTGACAATCAGATACAATTTCAACAAGGTGATAAGCCATTGAATGAAACTAATCATAAAAGACTACTGCCTCAAAAGAATAACGAATAATAATTGGATGCATATATTACATCTCAAGGGGGACAGAGACAGCAAACCATATTATGGAATCACGTTGCTCTGCAAATTCACTCCAATCACCAGAATCACTCAAATACAATACATGACCATGTCTTGTGCAATCATGCATCCCATCCACCTGTTAGATTACTTGACCTTGATTGAATTTTTACTTGTGAAAAAAAGTTTTTTTTTTTTATATCGGAGGGACCCCCATGACTGACTTTACGGTCGAACTGGGATGGCTACCTCCGCCTGTTTGCTCCGGTCCCACGGAAAATTCTTTCAAATAATTGCCAACAAACAGGTAGGTAAGTCAGCGCCAAGACTCAAACCTAGGACCTATCGATAACACCGTTAAGCTGTGAACCGTTGTGCTATGACCACTAGAAACAAAAAAAAAAGGTTTTGTTGACTACACTAAGGGCCAAATTTTTAACCCTAGTCCAGAAGGAAAATTCCTCCTACAACAACAATCCAATTATGAGTAGACTGTAAAAAGAGAAATAAAGGGGGTTTGCCTAGGCAGGAGAGGAACGGTCACATCAATGAAGGATTTCAAACACCATTTTCCTAGGTGCTCCAGAAGAGAATGAAAAAGGTTTTCCCCCACACACAACCCCCCCACCCGCGGATCAGATCCTCTACTTGCATTTACTCTACTTTTGGTCATGGGCTGACACCTGTAATCTAAAAAAATGAATGGTCACAATTAGTCACCTTTTTATTTTTGCTTTGAACACCATTTATTTCAACCACTTTATTAGGGGACCCACTTTTTTTTCATTTAATGTTAGCCAGACGGTGGATGTTAATGTTAATAAAGCAGATGGTGTAGATTGCCCTCGCAACAAAATATATCAACAGTTTTTTATTGTCGATTAAAACTCAACCTTTTACTTTCAATGCAAGTGGTCGAGAACATGAAGAATATTGATGCTATTACTCTGTTGAAACCCCAAGTACTTGAGAAGATTGAAAAATCAGACACTAACATGGTCCTAGATTTCATAGAATGGATAGTCCAGGTTGGATACCTTTTTTGTGATGAAGATAAAATCAGTAGACAAACTATTTATGGGAATCAGTGTTTGAGTGTTGTTTTATAATTGATAGTATAATAGCCAATTTCATTTGTTATTCGATGTGTGGTTTGTCATATATTACTTATAAAGAACAATATTGTCACATTGAAAGAGGTTTTTTTTTAGTTGGTAAACATGAAGATGATGTATGTGTATTACAAATTATGGTTTAAACTAATTTATGGTTACTTATCAAGAAAATTGTTGGGAGCTGATTTGATAAGTAAATTTATTTTAATTAAAATAGATTCATACATAAAGAAACTGATTAGTAAATTTAATGGATAGTTATATCACTAAGTAAGCTACTGTGTTGTTGAAACAAAAGCAAATAAAAAAAGAAAGAAAGGGTGCTGTTATACACAGTCCATCTTACAGTCCAGTATAGTTTATTCAAATTTTTTAAAACATTTTTGAAAAAAACGAAATTTTTTATGCTTAAATCCAATTCAAGGGGAAAAAAAGGAAGATGTTTAAAACATGTTCAAAAAATAACGTATGCACTAGCTAACATTAAATGGAAAATAAAAAGTGGGTCCCCTAATAAAGTGGTTGATCAAATAATCTGTGTTCAAAGAAAAAAAGGGCAACTAATTGTGACCATCCATTTTTTTAGATTAAAGGTGTCAACCCATAATCAAAAATAGAGTAGATGCAACCAAAAGAAATAAGAGCAGAGGATCCGGTCCCCCCCCCCCCCCCCCGAGCAATTTTTACAATTGATCCTGGAAAAAATGTCTCCACATCCCAAAAATGCAAATTTCACACAGGACATGGTCAATTGTTGACATGCTCAGGGTTCAAAGCCCTCTTTTTTTAATAATAAAAAAATCATTATTACAGTTGTTTGCAAGAACATCCCCACGAACAATCCATATATCTCAACAGTCATCCAGCGATACATACACCTCCTTAGAAAAGGTATATACCTCTTTAGCAATTTTTCATGTTTTCCATCCAATGGATACATGCAATATATATAATAATGGTATATAAATTTTCATAAATATATACCTCATAAAACGACGTTCATTATTTTTTAAAAACAAAACATGCAAGGACTACACGCGAGGCTATAAACAGGGTTCAATCTAACATCCCCACCCCCCCCCCCCCAAAAAAAAAAAAACAGAAAGAGAGAGACATAAATCTACCATACGTCATCCATTTTAGTCTTTTTTAAAAAAATTAACCCCAACAAAAATGTAAGTCTACCTTACGTTTTCGGTGGGCTTGTTACATTAGGTGTGTAACTTATTAAAACACAAATGCACATTAAAAACTACATTTTTGAAAACGTAGCTTCAGACGTCTTTTAAAATTTAATTTGAAACTACGTTTTCCATGCAAACCAAGACCCACCCAAAAACCTTTCCCAAAACCCTCATTTTCACCCAACAATGAGGGACTCGGTTGGAGTAAAAATGAGGGTTTTGGGGTCACTTTAAGGACATGAGGAATGAGTTTTAGGTTCATGGGGGATTGGAAACATAGTTTGAAATTACATTTTTAAAAACGTAATTTCAATTTACATTTGCATTTTAAAAAGAAGTCTGAGCATGTCAGGTGGGTAACACGCCTGATGTAACAAGAGTTTGAATCCTCTGCATTTGTTTGTTTACTGTGATCTTGCAATTGTTTTATCCACAAAAATGATAAGTGTCATCTAAAAAATGAAGGTGTAGATTTTGTTTATATGGTGAACCCATCCACATTTCCTTTTTCAATCTTTGCAATGGACCCCATAGGCCACAGCTCTTCTCCTTTATTTTTTTGTTGTCTTTGTTTTCACATCAAATTTTTTTTATTTGGTCCAGGATTATTAGGGTTTTTTTCTTTTTTCACTTTCACACTTCAAGGATTCATTTTTGGGTTTTGTCACTAAGAAGGAGAGAATGAAAGCATATATTGGCTAGGGGATCCAATCTATCAATGCAGAAGACTCAACAATCTCCTTTGACTCTGCCCTTGCCATCCAAGCTCAATGTGAAGAACTAGTTGATATTCCAAGGTATCATTCATCTTCTCACTTAAATTTTAAGCTCTGGAACTCAAAAAAAGAAATTGTATGTGTGATGATGTAAATTATACTAAACAAAATTAGAAGAAGAAGTGTGTGGGGTTTGATACATTATTTGAATTTGTATAATGTATCAAAAAAAAGTTGATGTGAAATCAAAGACAGCCAAAAAAAAAATATGTGGCCTATGGGGTCCGCTACAAAGAAAGAAAGGAAAGGAAATATGGGTGGAACCACTATATAAACAAAATCCACCCCTTCATTTTTTTAGATAACACTTGTCATCTTGTGAATAAAACAAGTGCAAGATCATTGCAGACAAATAAATGCAAAGGATCCTGACCCATGTAACAAACCCAGCAAAAAAGTAAGGTATACTTAAATTTTTTGTATTTTAAATAAAATAATGAACAAAAGGGTAGACATACGTATACCCTATTTAAAAAAAAAAAAAGAACCCTAGACCCTAGTCGATGATGTGACAGAAACACAATAGCATTTGCCCGAGTCCATGGCCAGATCTGCAATTTCGAGATGAGGGTAAGCCTGTAAATGGATCGGAAACATTAATATCTATATCCTATCCTAATAATTAGGATACGGATATTTTTCGAACAATTAACATGTTTAAATATGAACATTAATTTAGATAATCAAGTGGTATATGAGAGAGATATGAGATTAAAACTCTTTCAGATATCATATAAAGAAAATTTAATAGTAATATAAAATATCATGACTCTGACTAATCATACAAGATAACAAATATGAACTGTATATAATACAAGCATATATATTTTATAATATACGTCGGATTTGGATATTTTTCAGATCGGATACACTTATATATCCATATCCACACAGTCAAACTTCGGATATTTCTGATTTTTGAATACGGATTTGGAGCGATGAGGGATCCTTTTTTCAAATAATTGATAGGCTTAGATGAGGGGTCCATTTTCAGGATCAATTGTAAAAATTTCCTCTTTTATTTATTTGGTTTGCTCATTTCATCTCTTGCCACTACTTGTCCTCTCATAAGAATTCCAGTCTTTTCTTCAATCCCATCCAAATTCAAAATCTGCCCGCCCTTCCAAGCACTCTCTTCGCATACCATCTCAATTTCACTACTCCCTTCTAAGTAGTGAAAGTTCTACAGTTTAAAAAAACTTACACAACTACAATAATAATAATAATGATGATAAAAACTTGCAATAATTCAAATCACAACTATATCACCATCAACGAATGTCAAACGAAGGGAAACACGAACCTGATCGATCCCGGCCTCGGTTCGGAACCTAGAGAGGGACTTCGAGAAGCCGTTAGTCTCCAAGAATGCCTCGATCGAGCGGAGGAGGAGCCCCCTCTTCATGTCTAGAGTTTCGGGGCGTCCCTTCTGTTCGTTCACTTCCTCCTCCATCGCGACCATGATTTGGGCGGCGCGGGAGACGATCGAAAACCTTCTCTTTCAATGGTTCTCTGAAGCCGCTTGAAAGAGAAGAAGTGGGCAGGTAGGGTTTATGAGGTGGGGTCTTCGCAGGACCGTTGGATGGATGTGGTCTGTGGTGGATTTCGCAGGACCGTTGGATATGTAACATCTTTTTAATTGGCCGTTAGACTTGGAAATGTGAGTTCTTTTTATTTTGGAAATAAAGAATTATGTGTATCCTAGAGTTAATGTTTTCGAATATAATATCAAGCAGAACAGGACTTATTTTTTGGTATATATTTATTCTGACATAAATAAAGATAAAGTAATTTTGTGTTTAATTGTGTTTTGAATTATTCTCATTGATGTATACGTAAGAATAAATGTTTTATTGTTTGGGTAAATATGTGAATAAAGTATGGATAAGTATTTATAAAAGGTGAAAAAAATACTGATAGTTGATCTGACAGGTGATTTATAAGAGGTGATGATAATTGATTTAACAGTGAGCCCACACATTCTTTAGGTGGAATAACCAATGATAACTTTAATTTTAAGGGTTGATGGAAATACATATACCACTTTATACCAGTTTATTATGACATATTTTATCCCTATTTATTCTATGTTTCCAAACACTATTTAGCCTGTATTCCCTTTTATTGGAGGTTATCCGAGGGTTTGTTCCCATTCCAAACGAGGGCTAAGGGTTTTTTAGTTTTAATTAATTGCAAACGTGTATATTTAGAGATCGATCATTCACTTTTTCATATTTCTTTTAAAGTCTTCATATTCAACCTCCTATTTGGTTTTTGGTCTCTCCGTCAAACATCCGTCCATACATCATTAGTTTGTGAAATGTGATTTTATTTTCAAGTCCCTCTAAACTATGTTATTTGGTGATTCATCCCTCCCTTCTTCATATTTCATTTTAAGTCTTCAACTTCAAATGTTTTTTTTACGAGTCCTTGGACAAAATGTCTATATGATTTTATAAATATTTTTATATTTGAAACTGATATACAAAATGTTTAGATAAATATCTAAATTAAAACTACATTTGCATTGTTAGATGTTCAGTGACAATTTCATTCCTGAACTCGAATTACAAACTTTGAATGGGGGAAAAGAATAAAAAAATGCAAGAAATAAACACATAAGGAAGAGAGTAAACTCACGTCTAAGGTTAAAAAAGGCATTAACCGACCAAGCGATGTCAACACCTATCCTGTAACCCCATTATGCGCATAACCCCTTCTCAAAATTGTACATCCCCCACTCTCGATGTTGACCCCAATCTAACATATTCCTTCAAAATATATCCTACATGTTTTTTCTGATGCACCAAGGTGGATGATAAGTCAATTATTTTAAGGCAGCAGGCAGTCATGGCCGTGTCTAATAATTTAAGTGTTCAAAGAGAGAATCGAATGCAGAATGTCAATCAAAAAGTTGCTACCACCACAAAATGTGATGAAATTAATAGCAAATTTTGTTTCCTCTGATATTTCATAATTATTTTTCTTAAGATTTATAATTATCATGACAAGTAAGTCTACAAATTTTTTGTTCCATGATACTGGGTTATATATTTTTAAAGGTACAGATGCGTTTAGTGATTCATTTTCACAAGTTAATCATCCCCCATGCATTCAGTGTTTATCTTCATCATCCATAACTCGGTTGAACTCATACTCATTGGATGTAAAAGCAATCACAAGATATTAACATGTCAGTAAATAATTATAATATATTCAAATTTTGTTATCATTTTATTATAATATATGCAAAATTTGTTGTCATTTTATCAAACCTCCCCTGCTATACATCTGTGCTAATTTTTTTGTAAGCTTGCGCCTTATTCGAATAATTTATAAAAAAAACTTATTTCATAGTTTTTTTCACACTGAAAAGATTTTTTTTTTGAACTAATGGTAAACATTTTATAACCTACGCTATTCAAATATGCGGTCAGTGCATGAGTATATGCGATAATATATGCGATTCGGTTAGACAAACTACATATGGCCAGACGCCCCAATATGCAATCTAGACCCGCATACACGGCTTTTATGCAAATATACGACCGTTTATGTGGTCGACCAAGTTTTTTTTTTTTTTAGGATTTACATGAATTGAATATAAACTTTTGAGGTGTTATTATTTTATTGTAAGATATTCTTTTAATAGTTTTTATGCTTTCACTTGAATGTAGGGGTTGAAAAAAGTTTTAGCTCTTTACTATTTTTTTATGTACTTTTTATTTTCTAAACATTTTGGATAGATTCATTTTCCTATTGAGTATCAACTATGCATTTAATGAAAGATATAGGTTTATAACTTAAGAAGCTTTATAGATTTGTACCTAAAAAGTTAATATAGGCTTATTTTTGTTGCTCAAATATTTTCTCTAATTTGTTATCAAAACCATTTATTATCAATTATTAATATATAGATCTACATATTTTTCTTAATATCTATTGTTTGAAAATAATCATATATCATTTTATTAATAAAAATATAAAATCACATATACTTCTACATACTATATATACTCTGTGTGGAATCCCAGGAGCACGCAAACCACATACTGCATACCGCATTCCTTGTAAAATGTTACATTTTGTCTGAAGGTGGTAAAAAATACATATAGAAGAGATGGTTACATGAGTCTTGCGACCCTCCCACAATAAAAGATATACATAGAAAAAACTCCAATATATGCAGTAGAGGAGGCGAGGGGGGAGGGATGATGGGGACAACTTGTCCGCTTGTTATGCCAAAATGCAAAAGACTCCCCAGTGAAGGTGATTTCTTTCGCCCTGCCAATGTGCATCCCCATTCTCTGATAAAATAAAACATTGAATCACAAAGATTTTCAATGTAAAAACAATGATATTTAAATATTATACAATTTCTAGTGAGCCATACCGCCCATATCGCCACCTAGAATGATATCTATTCCACTCTTTTCTGATGCTTTTATCACCATTATGAACATTTGAATTCATCTAGTCCCATAGCTACTCAGAGTTTGGGAGCTAATTTATAACTTAGCAACAATGCTAAGCATTCTCCACAGTTGATGGACAATAGCAATAGTTCCCAGTCCCCAAGAAAGAAATCTGTCTATCATTTAAATGAATCTCAGTTCTTCCTTCACTTGATCTGATTCAGGAAATTTTCATTTGCGATTTGTTAAAAATATATAATAATTGTTATTACATAAGATGTATTTGAAATATTTATTATAATTTAAAATAAAAGATTATATCAATATAATAAATTTAATAGCAAATTTTGGTTCCTCTAATATTTCATAATTATTTTCTTAAGAATTAAGATTATCATTGCAAGCCAAAGTGTACAACTTTATTTTGTTCCACGCTAGTGGGTTATATATATATATATGAGGTATGATATTATGCGGGTCGTGCGGTCGTGCGGCGTCGACCACGGGCCGTATATCACGGGTCCATCGCGGGTCCATCGCATAAGACGGTCGGGGGCGATTCACATCAATCGTTGGATGCGATGGACCCGCGATCGGACGACGCACGTCGGATCCGCACGACCCGCACGCTATCACTCGACTATATATATATATATATATATATATATATATATACCGATTACCTGCGGCGAACGGCAGGTGCGGCGTCGATCTTGGGCCGTCGATCACGGGTCCATCGCATCGGACGGTCGGGTGCGATTCACGTCGACCATTGGATGCGATGAACCCGCGATCGAACGGCCCACGTCGCCGCCGCACCTGCCGTTCGCCGCATGTAATCGCCCCCGTATGATGCATTCAATGTTTATTTTCATCATCCATAACTTGGTTGATATATATATATATATATATATATATATATATATATATATATATATATATAGGGAGCCGATTAGGTGCGGTTTACGGTCGGTGCGGTGCGCGATCACGGGCCGTCGATCACGGGTCCATCGCATCGGACGGTCGGGTGCGATTCACGTCGACCGTTGGATGCGATGGACCCGCGATCGGACGACCCACGTCGTAAACCGCACCGACCGCACACCGCACGTAATCGCGACCATATATATATATATATAAAAAGGTACAAATGCTTTTAGTGATGTATTTCACAAGTTAATCATTCTCCCATGCATGATGCATTCAATGTTTATTTTCATCATCCATAACTTGGTTGAACTCATACTCATTGGATGTAAATTTATAAAACCAATCAAAAGATATTAACATGTCAGTAAATAATTTTGACATCCCAAGTCTTCTTTAAAATTAACTGAACAAGGATAACATAAAAAAATATATATATGGGTGTGTCTATCCCCACCAAGGGATTCCCTTAACCTATCATAAAAAAAGTGTTTGGCTATTCCCATCAATCCAAGTCGACCGAACTTAATCGTCATTTCAAATTTTGGACGATCGAACTTAGTCGAACATGTCCAGAACTATATAACCCTTCTTGACCCTGTTCAACCTGGAAAATGGGATTTGGACTCTTAGGTCAACCAAATGTTGTCGCCAATGTAGATTTTGTTCGACCAAACTTCTTCGAACAGGGTCCAGAACTCTCTGACCTCTCTTGATCCTATTCGACCCAAAAAATATAACTTACACCTCCAGGTTGACCAAACGTGGTCGTCATTGTAGGTTTTGAGCAACCAAACGTGGTCGAACATAGTTTAGAACTTTTTATTATTCATGCTGTTTTGGGGGAGACAACGGGGGGTTTGAGGGGGTCTGAATATCAATTTAATATTACATGTTTTTTACATAGCTATATCTACCTATTCTTTATAAACAAATAAATTTTTGGGCTTATCCATCATATCCTACATTTATTCATTTATCCAAACATCAACTATGGGAATGAAAAAAAATGTAAGTATGTATACTTTCAATTAATTCAGTTTGTTATAGAAAAATATTTTATTAGACAAATATATATCATTTTTAAGCTTCGTTTGAATTCGCATCAAAGTGGATTCTTTGTTTGAAAACCAAAAAGAAACATACCAGTTGATCCAAACACATTTTATATCTAGTTTTGAAATTTTTTCCTCACTTATGTAAAAAAATTATTCTTATGTTTTACATTTAAGAATAATGATTGATTCTCCCTATATTACAACTCAAACTTAGAGTGGCATGAAAGATCCAAGGAGAATACATGGCATGAGATTAGGTTTACAAGAAAAAAAATATGAAATTTATCACAAACCCTATTCGACCAAGTTCGGTAGCCCAAAACCTAAAATAACGACTAAGTTTGGTTGCTCAAAACCTAAAATGACGACTAAGTTTAGTCGATCTAGCTAGATCAATGGGAACATCAAAACACTACTTTTTTTTCTGATAGCGAGTTAAGGGGATCCCTCAGTGGGGATAGACGCGCCCAAATACATAGATGTGTTAATAGTACATATAAACCTTTTAGCAGTGTACACAGATAGTTTAACAACATTCACAAACTGTGAAAAAGGAGGGGTAAAAATAAAAAATATAATGATAAAAATAATTGTGTACAAATAAAATGACGGAGAAATAATACACAATGGGTCTGGGGACCTTAAAATAAATTCAAATGTTTCATGGTAGTAAAATAATTTAGGATTTCATGAAGGACCTGGAATTAATTTTCTAAAAAAAGTCAAATAAAGTTGTGGAATAAGGAAAAATTCAATGGAAGAAATTGAAATAAAGCAAAACTTTTGATCAGCCATGGAACACTTTGGACTCACACATTCAGACATGATATTGTTCTTTTTTTTTCTATGAATCCCATATTTTATGTGTAAGAGCTGTGTTAAGTGGACTTTTCCTTGTCATGATTTAATAGATGAAAAACAGTGATGGTTGTGCACATTTAAATTAGAAAACCACAAAAATCATCCCAGAGGTTGTGCACTTTATTTTGACAATTGGTGAACCACCAGACCATGGGACCATGGAGGGATTAAATATTGATTCTATATTTCCACTTCTATGACAAAAGAAACACAATGTTATACTTATTCCTATAGTCACTTATGCAAACAACACAAGTTTTAATTATTATTTTTTTGAAAAATATATATATACACACACACATCTAATGAATAACATACTTTAGTAAAAGAATAAAAAACATTTGAATGACACATTTTTATAATTTTCATAATAGATTATATACTAACATAGTATGATGTATATCGTGTTAAATGATTTTATTATATACAACGTTAGGTGATGTGGGGTGTGCAGGAATGATTGTAGAAGTGTTTTAAGTGTAACATTATTTAAAGACAAAAGGCTTAAAAACATGGGTAAATAAAAAAGGAAAAATGCATTTAGACCTCTTGAACAAAACCAGGAAAGATACCCCCTGAAATTTATAAAAACACATGCTCAAAATTAAACCAACAGAGTATGAAGTGGGCAAGCAAAAACAAGATTCAAATGAAGGTTTAACTAAAAAGTGTAAAACAATAATTTTAATTTACATCCGTGGCTTCGTGTAACCTTAGTGGTAAATGTAACTTTAGAGAATATAGCTGCATGTTTTTGAATGACAATTCTATATAAAAGGTAGTGGGACTTTCTATCATCCCAGCATGTTTGTGTACGATATGGCTCTTGTGCTATGAGGTGGTTTTCAAAGGGGCGACGTTCTACTTTCGAAAATCTATGGGAGAGGGTTATTCAGTGCATCAAAGTGCATCAAATACTAGGGGCATTATTTTGGGCGGGGTTACATCGACCTGGATGGGATAGAGAGCATGTCCAAATTTATGAGTAACGGGGATGACTTCGGTTGGAAAGGGTAAAAACCTTTTCTATCCATTTCGCGAACTGACGACTCGTTTCTTCTTCTTATCTTTGTTTTTAATTTGCATTCTCTCTATTCTCTCCAATTTTGGTCATATTCTATTATGATACTTTTATTGGAAATATAAATAACTACATTCTCACTTAAAGAAAAAAAAAATCAGGGGTCCAAAATCCAAATGCATTTTACCAATAAAAGACAACCACACATAAAGACTAGTTTGGTAAGGGGTTAAGGTTTTAAAAATAAGTTGTCTTAATTTTAGGGAATAAAAAATCTATCAATTTTTGTGCATATTCATATTTGTCAAAATTGAGACAAAAAGTGAGAATAAATGATATCCTAGCACTTAGATAGGAACAAAATATCTTCATTTTCATTTTAAAATTGAGACAATTATTCACAGTTTATCTCAATTATTTTATTATACTAAATAAGGATAAGTTCTCATTCCATTCACTTATCCCCATAATTACCTCTTATCTCTAAATATGTTGAATAACAATTCCATTCCATCTTATCCCCCGTCATGAAGCCTCAATCCCGAACCTCTTCATGGGCCAGGCTTTCTTCATGGGCTCTCTTAGATCGACAGCCCATCTTTCATGCTATTTACAAACATTGCCATCACTCACGAGTCAGTACTCACACGTACCAAACCCCAACAAACCCTAGATCCTCCCCTATAAATAAGACCCCTTCAGTCGATCCCAGAAACCCTAATTCATCCTCTCTTCCTCTCTCGATAGATCGATCTATCGATCTCGATCAGACGCGTAAGTGTAAGCTAGGGTTTCAATTAGGGTTTGTTTTTTCGTTTTGGGTTCTGAAACGGATGATGTTTTTACATGTCGCCCCAGTCTTACTCGCGCATCACAAGATCGCGCGAGATGGTGATTGACATCTATACATCTGATTCGATATTCCCATGTATCTATTCGATTTTTGGTTACCCCTTTTGATCGATTCGATCAAAAACGCTTTTTGAATCTGTTTTCGGTGTGAAAATCCTTTTTCTTTTCGCTCTTTTGATTCAATCGAATGGGAACCCATGTTTTTTATCAGTCATTCATTGTTGGCTTTCTGTTTTTCGAATCGTTTTGTTTTTTTTTTGGGGGGGGATATAAAGAAGAAATGATGATTTATTATCCATAGATTTTATTCTGCAACATCTGTAATGATGATTAATCAAATAACATGCACTACCATCTGATCTCCTTATATCCCAATTTTTTTAAAAAAAAATAAATTTTTTTTCAAAATTGTTCTTTTTTGGTTGTTTGAAAAATAATAATAATAATGTGCATTCAGTGATGAAGAATGTCAAAATCTGCTGAGGTTTTTCAGTGATTATCTCTCAAATTATCACCATCTTTCGGCTGAGACTGCACATTGTTCTCAATATATGATTTTTTTTTTATTTATTTTTATTTTTATTTGCAAACAATTTTATTTATTTTGTTATATTGATTTTTTTAAAAAAAATTCATGCCATTGGTATCTGATGCCCTGCTTAAATTATTTTATGGCCTGGCATTTCGTTTAACATGGCAAAGATTGATTTTTACAGGCATTGCGACACTGGTTGCTCCTCCTGATGAGCTTCCTGTTACTAATTTCCTGTTTACATTTATTTATAAAATAGTATTAACATTTAATTAAAACTGATTTCGCATGATTCACAGTTTTAAAACGGATTTTATAGAAAGCTTACTTTTGTCGCATTTTTTGTCGCTATTCTTTTAAAAATTTGTTTAAAGGAAAAACTAATGCAATAAAATTGTTTGATTACATTAGTGTACAAACAGTTTTTTATGTGAACTTAAAAGCTGTATAATTGTGCAATTATATTGTGTATATCAGAAGCAAATATAATAAACACTAGATTTGATATAAATACAGGAGAACAATGATTCTGAACAAACTATCAAACTTTTTTTTTGATGAATTTTGAAATATTGATGTGAAGCACATAGCAGCACAATTTGAAAGATGAATAAATGGTCAAATAACCAAAATGTAACCTAACCTAATTTGATGTGAATCAATCCCAGAAGTGATGGAATATGAATTAATTTCCCGTATAAGCTAGTTTTGAATGTTAAATCATAAAACCAGATTCTGAGATTAAAATTGCAAATTCAAAATTATTAGAATGTACTTCATATCCGAAAAAGAAAATATTTTGTTCGCAATTAAAAATTTTATGTCTACATGATGTACCAAGAATCGTCATTATGTTATTCTCTCGTTATCCTAAGCTATTCAGTAGAAAATCAAACAATAAATATTTCACACTAGAATAATAAAAGCATAATCTTATAGAAAAAGCTTATTTTACTAATTTAACTATCTAACTATTGAAATCGTTTCATCTTTAAACAGTTTATGTTGCTATGGATGGTTGAAGGTTGGTTTGGTAAGCTCATGTTTAAAAGAGAATTAGTAAGAAACAGAGTGGAATAGAGGATGAAAGGACAAAAAAAGTTTTTTTTTTGCTTGTAAGGAACAATGGAGTATAGCTATGTTAGAACATCTCTAAAAGCATCATCAATGTTTGCATACATTGTGGAAGAAAAAGTTTCCTAGAGCCCTTTTGTTTTCCATTTCAAAGGCCTTCTTATTATTTGTCTATCCTCATTCAAAATATCTATTTATCCTAATTTATATTTATAAATTATAAAATCTAAAATCACGTTTTCTAATTTATCAAATATTAATATGAAATAAAGATCATTTAAAAAACATAAAAAATAAATATTTTAAACAATTTGTTTATATAATTTATCAATCATGTTTGGTGGAGACCAAATGAATAACATAACAAAGGAATTTGATCACTTTTTATCAATCTGATCAAATTCCAAATCAAATTTCAAATTCGATACAAATTGCAAAGCTAGTTCAGATAAATATTACTGCATTTGAATTGCAAAATGGGGTATGTATTGTTGATCAGTGGCTTGCATTTATAAGTATGATTAACATCGTCTTCAAACATTCCAGTTACAGTTTCATTGTCTATGCTAACTCTCACAAATATTTGATTATTTTATCTAAATATCCACACCATCTCCATGAGCCAACCATGTGGCCTTTCAATAACTTTTTTTTTTTCAATAGATCCCAAGAGAGACCAACGGATGGCCGACGGCAGATGAAATCAAAGGTTTTGAGTTTTTATTTTTTCTAGGGTTTGTAGAATAGAGATGAAGATATGATACATTTGAGGGGAGATAGGTTGAAAAAAATGATTTGAGGGAGATAGGTTTTAAAAAATGAGAAGAGAGACAGTTGGTTTTGTTGAAGGGGCATTTCACCTAACAGTTTCACACACATTTTAAAAACTGTCATATTTATTAAATCAATCGTACATTTCTCACACTTATTCAAGGGTTTATTCAAGGGTATATTTGTCAATTAAAAATGCATAAACTCTCATTCATCTCTTATTCATCACTTTATCCAATATGAATCAAATAATAAAAAAATTATTTTTATGCTAGAGAATAACAGAAATGGCAATCAAATAAAATTTTACTTATTTAACATAAATTGTTATATATCCTGATATAGTATTAAGAGTGATAAGCTTATGTCACACCATATGTGGATCATAGAATAGGTGATGAAAGATGATTTGATAAGGGGATAAATGAGTGTATTGAGAGCATCCAATCATAAGAAAAACAAAGGTTAAGAAGAGCTGCTTTTGAGACCAAATCATATACACAAAACCCTTCACTTTAAAGCATAAAAACCATGTGCATTTAAATTCACAAGGCACCAATGTTCTTGAGCCCCAAAACAACCCCAACACCAATGATGTGCCCAACTGAACCACAAGCCAGTGTGTCTGCCAGGGTGAACCCGGCCGGGTCCCCAGTCTGCAGCCCTGAGTCCCTTGCCTCCAGCTTCAGCCCCGCCGTCGATTTCCTGTTTGCCGATGGCGCCAGCCCGAACCTCCCCGCAAACAACATCAGGCTCGTCGTCGTCACCATTATCTACAATGTATCGTATTGATATATATAATGTTAGGGATAATCTCGTGAAGCTCATTATTGTGTAATGAAAACATGTCTTATTTTAACATATGCTTGGATTGTGTTAAGTATTGTGTGTGATATCAAATTTAAAGGAAATGTAGGAAGTCATCCTTACGGTCACTTACAGAGATATTTTGATTTTTTTTTTGTGAAGGTTCATGTGGTTGGGTTTTGTGTCTTGCATTCTAAAATTTATGTATCAATTCATAGCTGCAGTAGAAGAATTGTCCAAGTGGTCAAACCAGCGTTGATGTATTCGGGTTACATGTATTCGTTTGTGAGCTAAGGTTTATAATGCTATTGAGAGTCATTCCCAGAGTTTTGAGGGAGAGAGAGTTTGGTTTGTAGCCACCCACCTACATCAAGTTCATAACTTAATACCTTGTTTGGGTAAATGAATAAATGGGGAACATGATGGAATATGGGGAAATAAGATGGAGTAGGGGGACAGGGGGAAATAGATTGAAAAATATGTTTGAAAAATATGTTTGCAATGAATAAGTAGGTATAATTCTACCAATAAGTGAGAATAAGTTGACATTTGTAATTTGATATTCCAAACCCTCCTTGAAATTATGTTATTCCACCTAATATATTCTATTGATATGAGATAGCGTACATGTCAAATTATATGTCATCATCACTTATAAATGAGAGGGTTCACATATTAAATCATTTTTTTCACTCTCTCTAAACATAGGCAGTCATCTATCAAACCACACTAAATATTTTTTTCCTTCATCTTTTTTTCATTTTTCTTCATAAAAATGCTATCAAAAAAATGAATTAATTGAATGCCACACTTAAGGGCAATTAGCAAAACTTTTTTTTTTTTAACATTCGGTTTAAACTATATCCCAAACATATATTTAGATTTTCAAACCACTTTTATAGACAAAAAATCTTATGAGATAAAATAATTTTAAAAACTATGATTTGAAACACAAGATTTATTTAATTAAATTAAAGACAACCTTTTTTTTGGTTTAATATATCTGGAGAGAAAATAATTTTAGATTTGTTTATTTAATTAAATTTTAATGGCTCATATTAAAAAAATAAAATAACAAAGGAGGCGCCTCTAATGTTAAAAAAACGTCAATGCTACTATTTTTTGTAAATATTCAACCTCCGGTATTATTTTTACTAATATTCGATTTCTGGATGCTATTGTTGCTAATTTTGCTTTCTTTGATCAAGTACAAACCCATATAGCCATGTATGTGCTCGATCACATATTTTATATACTCATTAGGACTACATGAATGACTGAGCTCATCGATCCAGACTTACAATGTTAGTCGATGAGCCGATGAAGTCGCCGCACCGAGCACCAAGAGCTCCGTTCCCCCGGCGGCGCCGGACTGGTTGCACCATGGACATGGACTGTGCTCCACATGAAATATATACAACTTTATCCCATTTAAATTTATCTACAAATTATAAAAACTCAATATCCCTAATAGCTTAATATAGATGACAATTACCATGGTTGGCTTAGGCTTGAGGCCATTGAATTGTGGGAGAGAAGCAATGACTGCTGTTGGGGAGCTTAGTCTGGTTGCCATTGCTGTTGATGATATGTGGAGAGAGACCTTTTTTTTTATGCTTTTGAAGCTTTGAAGGTTTTTGGATTTGAGCATTTTGTGGTCTGAATTGGCAGGTATGGATTCTGATTGGATGTTGTTGAGCTGACTTGGTTGGTTGGGATTTGTTATTTTGAGATAAGGTTTTCAGATGTGATCCTGGCCGTTCAATTTTTTTCTTGGCCATGGTTTTTTTTTTTTTTTGTAGAAAAATGATACGTTCAAACTCTTATTGCAGCCTCAATTGTAGTTCATATCGATTTTTTTTTAAAGTCAAACACTCTCTAATTGAAATGCACGTTGTTGTATGAAATGAAATATATATTGAAGTTACATTAGTGTATTTTTTTCACACGCTATACATTATGGTAGAATTTTGTACACTATGATAACACTGCATATACTATGTTATCATAGTATATGAGGCCGTAAAATGAACTGCAAACTGTAATGAATATGTCAGTGCTTTTTTTTGGGGGGGGGGATGATATATTCATCCAATGTGTGCAGACTCATCCACAAATCTCCAATTATCTTAGTTTATTTTAAAATTGTATGTAATACATGTTGTTATTATACAAATTGAAATATAGACCGAAATATACTAATATATTTTTTTTTTAAAATCTCATATACACTGTGAGTCTATGACATTGCCCATACACTGCGATAGCGCAATGTCGATTGCAAATGGAGCTATAAATCAATATTTTTCTGAAAGAAAGGCTATGTATCCATAACAATTCATTATGATTGGATCTAAATGATCCAAATCAGACAACATGTTTAAGGGTACGTTTGATAATATGTTTAAAAAATAAGATTTTAAATAAAAGCTAGGATAGCATTTTCCCTCACATTTTGTTTTAATTTTGACAAATATGAATATAAACAAAATTAGTACACTTATCCTTAAAACCTTAACCTCCCAATTCATTCACACCCTCACTTATTTGGATTAGAGAACCGAAGAACCATTTATAACTGATTGCCTTGCACCCCAATTTACACACCCTTATCCGGCATTAAACCTGATTTTTTTGACAAAACTCACATTCTTTTTTATCCCCAGTATTTTTTTTTTAATTTCAAGACTAGTCAACTTTAATTGTAAAACTGGTAAGACTAGACAAAACTAGACAACTTGGATTTTTTTTCATTTTTCACGTGAGAGATGTGGTTGAGTATGACGTCTCCTCCAAAACTTGATTAAATGTCCCGTCTATCCCCACCAAACAATTTTCCAATCCCACCGATCAAAAAAAAAAAAAAAAATGGTGTTTGTCTGTTCCCACCGATTCAGTTCGACCGAATCCGGTCGCCATTTCAAGTTTTGGGCGACCGTAATGGGTCGTCATTTCAGGTTTTAGGCGACCGGAATGGGTCGAACAGGGTTCAGAATTATATCTACTTATTTTTTGTAAACAAATAAATTTTTGGATTTATCCATCATATTCTACATTTATTCTTTCATCCAAACAACAACTAAGGGATTAAAAAAAATGTAAGTAGATATACTTTCAATTAATTCAAATTTTTATAGAAAAATATCTTATTAGACAAATATATATCATTTTTAAGCTTCGTTTGAATTCATAGTTAAGATGAATTTTTGTTTGAAAACAATAAAACATATCAGTTGATTCAAACACATTTTATATTTGACTTTTGAAATTTGTCTGTAACCTATGTAAAAAAAATTGTTCTTATATTCTACATTTAAGAATAATGATTTATTCTCCCTACATTACAACTCAGACTTGGAGTGATATGAAAGATTCAAGGAGGATACACGTCGTGAGATTATGTTTTCAAAAAAAAAATTATAAATTTTATTACAAATCATGTTCGACCAGTTTCGGTCGCGCGAAACCTGAAATGGCGACCAAATCCGGTCGCGCGAAACCTGAAATGGCGACCAAATCCGGTTAAACGGGTCGAATTGGTGGGGATAGCAAAACACCGGTTTTTTTTTAATTTTTATTGCTTGGTGGGGTAAGAAAATACGTGGGTGGGGTTAGACGGGCCCATGTTGCAAATTAGTAACTAACTCTGTTGAAGACGTCATATCTGGTATGGATCCTTCTAGAGGAAACTCGCCTTCACCTTCATTTGCAATAAATTCCTGATAATATTGCAAGTGCTCACAAGTATTTTGAGCAATAGCATATGAGAGCCACAAATCTGTCTATAAGCCACAATTCTCGACATCCCTATATATGTTTTCCTCTGATAGTGTTGCAATATATCTCTCTAAGCCCTTTATCATCACCTTAGACTCATCAAGTTCTTGCTTGAGAGACTGAAGATCCTTGAACAAATCTGTGTTCTTGCTTTCCACAGAACACAAGTTTTGATCTGCTTGACCCAACTCCATTTCCTTCTGAACTAACAGTTGTTTTGTATCTTACCAAGACATGATATGTGATTCGTCTCTTATACATTTTTTCCATTTTCTTAAACTTTAATTTTAAATTTTAATTTTTGAATGGTTGTTTAATAAAATAAAATTTTAAATCTTATATGAATTTAAAATTTGAACTTGATCTTAATTTCATATTTTAAATCTTAAATTTTTAAATTTTTATTTTTGATGGATGGATTTAAGGCTGCAACTCAGGCGGGTTGGGTTCGGGTTGACCCCAACCCGAACTCAACCCGAATTCTAAACTACTCAACCCTAACCCGACCCAACCCGATTTTCAACCCGAATTGGACCAACCCGAACCCAACCCGAAATTAAATAAACCAACCCGACCTAACCCGAATTGGACTAACCCGACCCCAACCCGATTTTCAACCTGAATTGGATCAACTCGACCCAAACCGAATTTTCTAACATGATGTGTAAATTAAATAAATCAACCTGACCCAACCCGTAAGATTACTTAGGTTTACCTAAAATTTGGACTACCCATATTAGAAGCTACAAAATGAACGGTCATAATCTTTTTTTAACCATTAGTTTACGGGTTCGGGTTGGGTCGGGTTGGGAGTGAGGCCAATCCGAACCTAACCCGATTTGTGAGTCAACCCGAATTGGCCAACCCGAACCTGAACCCGATTTGGTCAACCCAACCCATGTAAAAATCGAGTTCAACCCGTCGGGTTCGGATTCAACCCGACCCAAGTTGCAGCCCTATATGGATTTGATAAAGATGTTAGAGACAATCAAAGAATTCATGGTGAATCTATCACTAATAAATCTATCCATAAATTTTGATATTTATAATTTTAAATTTTGATTCAAAATTTTAATTTGAAAATTAAAATTTAAGAGTATTTGTAAAAAATATGTTGTTTATAGAAATGTGACGTGGGCCAATCTTGAAATTAAAAATAAATTTGGGGTTAATAATGAAAATTGTCCTATACTATTTTCACAGTGGGCCGTGCAAACAAAAGGAAAAAAACGTTTGCGTAATAAATAAAGGTGTGTAAACAAATTTTCAAATGCGCAATTGTGCAAGGCATCGCGTGTAGGGGTGGTAAACGAGCCGCGTTTCAACATATTCAAGCTCGGCTCATTTAATTGAACTTGGTTCAGGCTCAGGCTCTGCTCGGGCTTAATATCGAGCTTAATTTTTTGTTCAAGCTTGATTCATTTGTAATACAAATAACTCAGTAGAAACTCGGCTCATGCTCGTTTATAAAATCAGAATATTAATTAATATAAAGTTATGCTCGTTTAGGCTTCATGAATTCAACTTATTTAGGCTAAAATTTTACGTTTAACTCCTAAAACCCTAAAATGAAGAAGAGCACTAGGCTTGTTTAGGCTCATAAGCTCTGCTCGACTCAGCTCATTAATTGAGTTTTAAAATTGTTCAAACTCGGTTCATTTGTCTAATTGAACAATCATACACGAGCTTCAATCAAGTTAAGCCAGAACGGCTCGCTTTGTCTACCACCCCTAATCGCGAGGTGACAATTAGGTCGAGTCCGCTGACGGTTGACCGTAGCTTCACATATATGCAATCCACAAAATATACCATAGTGGGTCTATTTACACCTATCAAAATGCTTTATACACCCAACTAATCGGATCACATAAAAAATATCCATTTTAGAGTTGATTGCTTTATACAACCATCTTTAGTCATATTTTGTAGACATTGAATTTTTTGACGGAGGTAGATTTTGTAGGCATTGGATCAGTCGAAAGATTTTAATGGTGGATATTATGATGATTTTTGTGATTTTAAATTCTAGAAACATGTAAGACAGTATTGATGTCGATCAAATCTTTTATCGTAAACACATCGTCAGTTGAAGGAAACATGAGAAAAACTCGTAGGTTCTGGAAACATGGTAGACATACTGATGTCGACTGAATATTATATCGTCAATACACCGTCGATCGAAGGAAACATGAGAAAAATTCGTAGGTTTTGAAAACATGTTAAACAGTACGGATGTCGACCAAATTTTACATCATAGACATATCGTCGGTCGACAAGGTCCCAAAAACAAAAGTTCATAGCATTTGTCATTCTTCATTGCATTCATTTTTATAGTAATGGCTCATATTGATTATTCATACTTTTTTTAGAAACAATGCCATGAATTTTGTGTTTTTGAGAGATTTAGATGGACAAATGAAATGTTAAAGGTTTTTTTTTAAAGGGGTGTCTACAAAATGTGAAAAGGTCGACACTTATAGTGTTTATGTGTGCAAAACATTGCCTTTTCGCCTTCTCGAACCTTTGCGGACGCCGAGAACTACTAACGTATCTTCTCAGAAGTGTTCTTTCCCACCCGGCTCAGGCTAGCCCAGCCCTCTGCCCCAACCCCACCCTTTTCCTCCTCCTCTTACATAAATGGATCCATTTACTTGAGGTGTTTAAAACACCCAGCTTATTTGGGCAGGGTGTAGAATTGTAGCAATATGGGTGTGCAAAGTAAAAAGGGGTGCAATTAGACCCACGAAATGCACCAGATGAACGGCTCGAGATTGCTCATGCGGTCGAATTTGGGTCCAACAGTAACGGTCTAAAACAAACCTAGGTCCACCTTCACCAACACATTCTCGCCCGTCCCCGGAAACCCTAACCCTAAAAATCACTCTCTCGCCCGTCCCCGGAAACCCTAACCATAACCCTAAAAATCATTCTCTCGCCCGTCCCTGGAAACCCTAACCCTAGAAATCTCGCCCATGGCTGCAATGAGAGGTTATTTTTTATGTATCTTTTTATTTTTTAAGGCGATCGATTTTTCCATTCAGTCCAAACTTTTCTTGATATCCAATCGGGTGGATTCAGATGCGCGCGTTCGATCGATGTTTGTATTTCTAATTTTGATTTGATTCAGATCGTTTTTTTTGTGGATTTATGTGTTTTTTGGTGGAACTCTAGGGTTTCGTTTTTGGTTCTGATGATAGATTGCCTAAAATGCTTTATAGGCGAAGATCGGTGGTTTCAATTAGACATTTGATTAGTTGAGTAAGTTTTTCGTTTGAGACCTCGTTATGAGGGTGGTAGTTGGAGGAAATTAGGGTTTCATCATCTCCTTAGGTGTTCTCCATAGTGAATCTTCCCGTCTTAACACCAATTAGGGTTCATATGATGTTCATATGATCAATTTCACTGCACCTGTGTTAGAATTTTAATTCCAGTTTTGAACGTGTCGATCAGTACTGAAAGCATATTTTAAGATCACTGTTTCATTAGAATTCAAGTTTTTGGGATTGGTGTATAGTTTGAAATTTCTACTCCCTTTCACATTAGAAGTCAAGTTTCAATGTGAAGGTTTTATAAACACTTTATATTATTATGGTTTAGTTAAGATTCTATGTGGTAGTCTAGTGTTAGATTTACTTGTCTTTGCAACATCTTTTTGTGGTGGTTTGTGATCTGTTTGTCTCTCTTTTGTGGAATGTATGTGTGCTGATATAGGCTTCTAGGTTTACACCTTCAGATTCCTCTAGAAGAGTTTTGGGTCATTTGTCTATGGGTGCTCCCAAGCAGAAGTGGACATCCGAAGAAGAGAATGCGCTTAAAGCTGGAGTAGTCAAGCACGGTGCGGGGAAATGGAGAACGATATTGAAAGATCCAGAGTTCAGCAGCATCTTATGTTTGCGTTCGAATGTGGATCTCAAGGTGATATGGAGTGCATAGGTGTTACCGTATGTTCATCATAATGGATTCCTATTCTTCTTATTTTTATTTATTTATTTGAAAAAAAGATTGGAGCCTTCATATTTTACATGACGCCCCTCGAACATTTGGAGACTAGGGATCTCTGAATAAAAAGAAAGAAAAAGAACAACAAAACCAATGAAAATAAAGACACACTATTCTCACCCAAAACACCCCGTACAATATCCTCACCATTTAATCCTTATAATAGTGGAAGCCAATTCTTCACCAAGGAGCACCATCACCCAAGCCCAAAGTGAAGTCATAATAGCCTCCTAAATGTTTTCCTCATAAATGTTCTCTTTTGGGGAAATAAGCTCATTTCTTGCAAGCCAAATAACCACAAATTTATTTATTTGCTGCAATTGGGTTAAAAAATAGTTGTTTGTATATAAGGGATTTGGTATTTGATGGATGTAGAAAGTGTTAGTGTATGGACTTGATAATTTTTTGCATTTGGACAGGATAAGTGGCGAAACATGAGTGTGACAGCAAATGGTTTTGGCTCTCGAGAGAAGGCCAGAATAGCCTTGAAAAGGAGTCACCATGTCCCTAGGCATGATGACAATCAACTGGCACTCAGCAATGATGTGGTTGATGTAGATGATCAGATGGTTGATGCTCAGCCAATTGCAGCCTCACCTGAGACATTGGCGATTGCCGCCCCGAAGAAATCTATATCGAGGTTAGTTGCATTTGCATCAGTTGATGTCATGTCTACTGTCTTATGTGATTTGCATTGTTTGAAAATGGGGTTTGGATAATGAACTTTTGGAATGCTGATGAGAGGTAAATGGGAGTGACAATTATTCCGTAACATTTTTCTTTTGTACATTTAAATTGTCAGTCAACTTGATATATCTGAATTACTTTTCTTTTATCTGTTGATTATGCGTAATGATGCATCGTGAGAGGTAAATTAGACATCGATGTGATTACTGTATCAGGGTAGAATTCTGTAAAAAGGTGCATGGGGTGAATTGGTGTCTGTTGCAAATCTGACTTGTGTCGTGTTTGGTGGAGGAGGAGACTACTGAGCACTTTTTTGTGAAACTCCACGTCAATAAAATCTTTCGGAGGGTGGGTTGTTCCTGTTCTGATGAATGGATATTTTAAATAAAACAAAAGATTACTCTCTGAAGTTTTGTGAATGAATTTGATTTTTTTATAAAAAGATGATGGGGCTTTTTTCTTTGAAAATAGAATAGGAACTATTACAGGGCTGTTGTAACAACACATTTTCTGTTTTGAGTCTTTTGGGGCCAGGGTTTTCTTTTTGCATAAATGATTTGTTTTGTCTTTCTTTTGTTAAGATATCCCTTGTCTCTGTTGTTTGAGGGACTTTCTTCTGAAATAATATAATTGGAGAGATTCTTGTTTATATGAAAGGCTGGAGCAATCTTATTAAAAAAAGAAGCCCCCGAACAACAACGGATCTCTGAACAAAAACTTAGATGGATTTTTACAATCCGTAAGATTCTTATTCCCTAAAGAAAATCATGGTGGCACCCATTTTGATTTCAAGTTTCATATGTGCTTTGTGAGTTATAGGCATTTACATGAATATTTAAAATATTTCGCAACCCTTTCCTTTAACTAAATATCTATATATCAACAACATTCTTTGTGTTTGTAGGCTGGATAATCTCATAGTGGAAGCTATTACCACTTTGAAGGAGCCTAGTGGGTCTAACAAGACAGCGATTAGTCTTTTTATAGAGGTGTGTTTGCCACTTACCTTGTCTGTTATTTCACAGACTATTAAGAGAGAATGTTTCAGTGTATGTTTTGCATGATTTACTATACTGGCATTCTGTTACTCTCTCTCATCCTGCGAGATGATGGCTATTATCTTTTTCTTTCTTTCATTATATCAGAAATCTCTTCTTCTTTTTTTGAGATAATCAGAATTCTAATGGTCCAATGTGTTCTTACATTTGGCGATGAAGGAGGCTATTCAGTTTTGAATAGGATAAATATAACTGTGTGTGGGTACCCTCCATACTGACCAATTATGAGCAGTTTGCTTTTGCATTCATGTCCCGTCTTCTTTTGCATTATATGGTTCCTAACTTCCTATGCTTGATTCTTTGAACTTTTTGTCCACTTTTGCTCTATGTTGTGCCTAAGCAGTTACTTAATAGGATTAGCTGTACTGAACATTTTCTAGATAGATAGACAGAGCTCCAAACATGGATGATGAATACCAACCAATTATATTTTAGTTGATCTTCTCAATGCCGGACCTCCAAGGAAAAATTAAAGTCTGAGGGGAGATGAGGCATATAAAATAAACAACTGTACAACGCGTCGACTGATCATTTCCTCATGAGTGAATTTCTTCCAGAAAAATACTTAGAGACACTTTGCAATTGAGAATAGTGTTTCCATTCCCTGGCTGGTTTTTTTAAGTGTTCTTTTTTGTGATGAGGAACTGGGAGAACCCCAATCCTAGATGCACAAAATCACCCATAAAACTTGTGCATTTTTTCTGATTATTCCCTATTCTTTTTTAGCCTTTGTTGTATTTCCTCATTCATGCTAATGAGATTCAATATAGTTGGTGACACTACCCTTATTTAAAAATAATAAGTAATTGACATTTTTTTAAATGGGCATCACATTGCGAAACATGGACATGGATTCCCTTGCTAGCTAATTGAGTAAAACAAAAGGAAAGGACAAAAAGTGATAATGCACCATTATCTTCAGTTACGAACAACAAATTTTTTTTTTGGGCATACTGAACTGAAGATCTTACATAGTTACTTGATAGGATATGCATTATTTATTTAAATTCGTCCATCTGTTTCTAACTTTCTATCAATTGGATTTGCAGCTCTTCTCATTTGTCAACTGACTATAGTTTTCTTACATTCTTTGATGTCTTCATGTAGGAACAATATTGGGCCCCGCCGAATTTCAGAAAAATACTTCAATCGAAATTAAAAGCTTTGACAGCAAGCGGGAGATTGATCAGGGTATTAAAATTTTCAATGTTTAGCATGTGAATCACTGTATTGAAGATTAATTATTTTGGAACATTATCAACACATATTTGCTGCCACTTTCTCTTTCTTTAAAGAGCACTTTGGTATAATTATATACTACAAAATTCTATGTAAATTGGACATTTTTACATTATTATTTATTATTAAAGCAAGTGAAGTTTATATATATGAGGGATCAGGGATTGGTTTAGTCTTCTGTCTGAGTGAGGTGATGTTTTCCTGTGCTAGTCTTTCTCCAAATGATTACCATCTTGACATCTTGTTAAATGAATGGATGGAAGAATCTATTCAAGCACTACATGCAATCTATTCACCACGATGTAATTGTTTGCTATTTCACCAATTACTTGCACAGGGCAGAAAGCATGGCTGTTAAAGGTGCTCTTATTTGTTATTTGCCCTAAAATGTGCATCTTCAATTGCAAATTTGCAGAACAATGCAACCAACACCATCCTTCTTTACTTGGTGAACAGGAGTTGATAAATTGTCAAACTGACATGTTCTTGAGCACTGTTTGTAATCAGTTTCTTTTCGATCAAGGGAATTTATTCTGGTTGCTGACTGCTCACTACCACCATCTTAATAATTATTTAGGTCTTGCAAAATTCTTTTATTGGCAAGTAAAATTATTTAGAGGGCCCAACTGAATTCGAACTGGTAACTTGCAAAATATCAGGAACGGCTTCAATTTTAGATAATGTGTAATTAAGTGTGATCTTGAGACCTTCTACAAACTTTTAGAACTGAGAGATTGCTTTCCACAAATCTAAGTCTATGAAAGAATAGTAATCGCCAAATCGGCTCACTTGGTTACACTCATCTTTTTTGAAAGACGGGACCTGGAACAGATTGTAGGGTGGTTAATATAATTTGAAAATTTTCAATTAATATCACAGTTGCCTGGACATTTGTAAGCCTTTCAAGGATACCCATCAGGCTTGTTTTTTTTTTTTTTTTGAAAAAGACCTCTCAGGCATGTTAATTCTTTTTAATTCCATTTCTGAAATTGCTAGCATTTTCCATAGACAACTTTACATTTCCGTTTCCAATGTTCTTAGTCGTAAAATATGCATTGTATATTTCAATTTCCAGGTGAAACGTAGATACCGGCTTGCCCTAGCTTTTATGGAAGCCAGAAACCCGAGATTTTTACGTCTGGAGGGAAAGAAGCAGGGGGAAAGACCACAGGAGGTAAAACCTCAGAAGGAGCCTTCTCGAGGAGAAAAAGATGAAATAAGAGTCCTCTCAAAACCTCAAATTGATGCCGAGCTATTAAAGATAAGAAACATGAGCGCAAAGGACGCTGAAGCTGCTGCAGCCCAAGCAGTTGCGGAGGCAGAGGCAGCCATGGCAGTAGCTGAAGAAGCGGCGAAAGAAGCAGAGGCCGCGGAAGCTGATGCAGAAGTAGCACAAGCTTTTGCTGATGCGGCAGTATCGACGTTGAAAAGCAGAATGACTACAAATCCGGTAATGTCTCTCATTCTTCTCTCTTTCGAATTGGATCATATACCTGGCATCGCTCTTTCTTCACTTATATTGTCATTGTTCATGAAGTGAAATCTCAAATCTTTTGAATATGAATTTTTTTATTATGATCAACCTTTGGCGGTGATATATTGACTTATATAATCATGGTATAAAACTGAAATGGTATTCTAATATCATTTGACTTTTGACAACAAAGATGTTGGTAAATACTTTCGTTCTTAGAATATCAATTTTTATCATCAAACAATAATTTAACTAATTACCTGAGAGTTGGATAAGGTTTTATATACATTTTTCACCCACTGGCACAGATAAAATAAATATCCTACATGAAGTATTAATAAAAAATAGGTGCATCAATCACCCCTCTTCTCTCTTTACCATACATTTTGTATTAGGGTAGAATTTATATTTAGAAAAAGATGTACAAATTACACCCAAAATAGTTTATGTAACAAGTTTAACTTAGAAGTTTCCAAAGATATAGAAGTAATCTTGCTAAATTCCAATGGCTAATTTGGAATGCAATGTGTTGGAGTATTTGGATCACATGAAATGATCTCATCTTCCAACAAAAGAGGGCTTACTTTGGAAACACATGGATTGCAAATTTGCAATATCCACACCTTAGAATTTGGGTTACTATAATATTAGGAGTGGAGACACCATAGGGAGGGAGGGTGGTCCTTTTTTTCTCGCTCTCCCCATTATTTCCTTTTTCTTCTCAAAAAAAAAAAAAAACAACAAGAAGAAAGGAAAATAAAAGTTCAGGGTAACACAAACAATGCGGTATACATAGCCTAAACAAAAAAACACTAGTACACTACTGTAAGGGAGTCTATATGTTTTGCAGTATTACCAATTACTTTTGTCATTTTCATAGTTTCTGTTTTGAGGTTGAATTTCTGCATGCTTGTCCGACCACACTTTTTTTTGTTGTTGATTGGCCCAAAAGCTCCCTTATATGTATCAAGACCTTGTAGTTGTACTCTTCAATGTACTCTTTTTGGCCTGAAAACGACCAATTTTTATCGCACAATAAGAAAAGTTGTCTTGAAAAAATCTTATCATTAGCTTGCCATTTACAATATATCATTCTTAAATTAACTTTTTATTCCTTCATGTTTTCAGTCGCTTCGAGTATGATCACATCCCTTCATCAGGTCACGGTGCTTTCACTAGCAAGATCAATTCCGATGCGTGTTTTGGTTTTGCCAACCTATTTGTACATAAGGTTAGACCGATGTATAGCTGTTATAATGCGCGAACAGATATAGGGATTCTTATTTGGGCAAAAAACAAAAAGAACTAAAGAAAAATATATATATATTTCATCATGGGTTCCTTGATGCAGATATTCTCTGTTGTGAACTATTTTACTGTGTTGAAGTTTGGTTGCCTTCCACTTTGGCTTGTAACAGAACTGAAAGGATGGTGACTAGTTGCTCCAACTGCTCTGTCACCTGCCTTGTATTTTTATGTAAAGCATTTTTATGTGTATACCCATAAATTCTGGAAAGTCTTATAAGATAGCTTGTGCATATATATTTAATTTTTTTTCTTTTGGTAGGTTTTTTTTTGTCTATATAAATACTTTTTTTCTCAGCGGAATAACATTTGAAGAGCCTAGCCCGTTTGGGTAGTGAAATATGAGTAAGTGTTAAAACCTATTGTTTGTAAGGAATAAATGGACACATTTATGTTGAATTAGGAGTATACGAAAATAAGTTGGTATTGGCATTTTGATTTCCTTGGAATTGTGTTATTTCAGTTAAATATTTGTCATCACATCTTATAAATCAGGGGCTCATATGTTTTTTTTTTTTTTGACTGAAATAGTAGGCTCTGGCCTTAATATATTAAGGGACATTGCCCAAAAGTAAGGCAATACAAAGCATAAAATCCAATACAAGCTCTTGGAAATTTAGGAGATGAGATCTCTACCCATTTCCGCCCGCCATTGGACTACAAACCACTAAGGAATTACAAGTTTATCAGTCTGGAAACTGATACCCCTTGCCCCTACACAATAATTCCCCCAGTCGATGATTAGATTTTTAGCTAACTCCCAAATGTTTTCCGCATACGGTCTTTGTCCCCCGAAAATAACTTGATTACGGCTAAGCCATATCGCCCAAACCGTCGCGGGCACCAAAAGCTGGGACATTTTAGCCTTTACCGACCGATCTCCCACCATCCTCATTTGCTTACCTGCCCTCCACATGCCCTCCAAATCCCTGAACTGTACATCCAACCCTGACGCCTCCTTCATATGATCCCAAACCCACCTCACCAATTGACAGGAAGTAAACAAATGATCCGCCGTCTCTGCTTCCTCTCCACAAAGGGCGCAAGCTTCCTCAAGCCCCGAATTCCATCGAACCAGTCTGCTCCTGGTGAGGGTCCTCCTCTGATATAAAATCCACAAGAAGAATTTCACCTTGAGAGGAGCTTTGCACCCCCAGATTTCTCTAGACTTTGTCCCTGTGATCGCTTGAATCGGGCGCCCCCTCCTTAGCCATTCATAACCTTTCTTCACTGTGAAACCGGCTGCCTTCGCTGATTTCCAGACCACAACATCGTCACAATCCGTCAAGACCGCACCCTGCCTAAGAACCTCAAGCAGCTCCTGCAGCTCCTCTGTTTCTACCTCGCTAAGTGCCCTTTTCACTTTCACGTCCCAATGCCTTGCTCCATCCCTTCCTCTACGAAACAAGCAGACAGCTCCCTGTTTAACTCTCGCGAGGAGAAAGATGGATGAAAACCGCACCTTCAATGGTATGTCCCCAACCCATATATCATGCCAGAACCTAATTTCCTTTCCTGAACCTAACCTCCAAAGAGTGCCTTGATTGAAATTTTCCAGACCATCCAAAATACCTTTCCAAATCCAAGATGTTTTACGCGTCATCCTAGGGAAGCGACTCCCCGCCAAAGAACCACAATTGTAACTCTCCCGCACAACCCTACACCATAAGAGCTCAGGATTAGAGCACCATCTCCACAGCCACTTCATTAGGAGTGCATAATTCATATCCTCCAACTTCAGGACACCCGCTCCTCCCTGCTTCTTACTCGCGCATACCGCCTCCCAATTGACTAGATGAGGTTTACTTCTCCTGTTCTTTCCTCCTTCCCATAAGAAGCGACGTCTTAAACCCTCCAACCTACTAAGAACCCCTTTTGGTATCTTGAAGACTGAGAGATAATATATCGGAAGGTTGGATAGGACCGCCTGAATCAATGTAAGCCGCCCCCCCATACTCAAGAAAGAGCTTTTCCATCCCTCTAATCTCTTCTCAAACCGGCTCACCAGGGGCTCCCAATCTTGCTTTCTCAAACGAGACACGTGCAAAGGTAAGCCCAGGTGTAACATGGGAAACTGCTTCACGTCACAAGACAGAATACGCGCTAGATGGGACATGGTCGTATCATCCACGTGGATTCCCACTATAGAAGACTTCTGGAAGTTCACTTGGAGACCCGATACCAACTCAAAACATCGGCAAACGAACTTCACCCCCCGAACCGCATCGGCACTCGCTTCACTTAGGACAACGGTGTCATCCGCATATTGAACATGCGAGACAACCAAGCCCCCTTCAATGCAAGCCAGTCCTTTCACCCATCCGCTAGAAACTGCCCTCTTCATCATTCTACTGAACACGTTCGCAACTATGACGAAGAGCAGTGGTGACAACGGATCCCCTTGACGAAGTCCCTTGCCGATATGGAAAAAACCATGAGGTTCCCCATTAACTAAAACCGAAGCCTTCGCCGTAGTGATGCAAGCTCTTACCATCCTAATCCAATTAGGTTCGAAGCCATGGCAACTTAGAAGATGGAACAAGAACTCCCAGTTGACATTATCATAAGCTTTAGCGAAGTCTAGCTTGATAACCACCCCTTTCTTTTTGGCCCTATGAGAAGCTGAGATGCATTCTTGGACCGTCATGTAACCGTCTTGAAGAAGCCGCCCTGGTAGAACGCGGATTGATTCTCATCCACAAGGAACCCAATCACCACCTTCAACCTATTAGCCAGAACCTTTGACACCATCTTATAGCACCCATTGACTAAGGGGGCTCATATGTTAATCTTATTTACGTGATAAAAGGTGGTTCAATAAGAACCTAAACTAATGTGCAAAAATAATGAAAAAGAATGTGCTTTTATGATTACCTAATGCGACATACATACATACATATACATATACACACACATATATATAGATACACATACATACATATATATATGTATATATATATGGTCGTGATTACGTGCGGTGTGCGGTCGGTGCGGTTTACGACGTGGGCCGTTCGATCGCGGGTCCATCGCATCCAACGGTCGACGTGAATCGCACCCGACCGTCCGATGCGATGGACCCGTGATCGACGGCCCGTGATCGCGCACCGCACCGACCGCACACCGCACGTAATCGGATCCCTATATATATATATATATATATATATATATATATAATATTTATATTTTTTCCCATGTCACACACACATTCTATTTAAACTATATAGAAAAAAGTGTAATCCATTCAATTCATTATTTTTGTTGTTTTTTATTTATGCAAAAGTATGAATTTTATTAGATAAGTATATATTTTAATTTTTTTTAAAATATGTGTTAATGAGGTATAACCTTTGGGCGCGGATATCCGCACCCCGGGTTTCTAGAAACTCACCCTTTTTTTAAAAAAAAAAAATTGTACTGTAGCAATAAACGGAAACCCACCCCGAGGTCGGCAATCCCTCGGTGGTAAATCATGGTCGCCAGATGTTCTGGCGAGTGTACCAACCCAGGTCGGCAGGCCCTCTGGCGACGGTGGTGAAGTGTGGTCGCCCGAATGCCCGACGAGTCAAAATAAAAGAGAATAAATTCACATTTTTACAAGTTTCAAACCAAATAGACAAATTTCACATTTAAACACATATAACAGACAGTCATAACAACATTTAAAACACATAAAAATATGACATTCGCATTCCATAATCAACCATTCATGTGACTATACAATAAAATACATGTTCAAATTCCACAACCATTCATGTGACTATATTGATTTTTTCATATATAAAAATAAATAACATATCTAATAAAAAAAATTACTCCTTTTTTCAAAAAATAAAATAAAAATAATTTGAACATGTATTTTGTAGTGTAGTAATATGAATAATTCGTTATAGAATGCTAACATCGTATTTGGTATTATAAATACTAACATCATATTTTAATGTATTTTAAATGCCGCTATGACTGTCTGTTATATGTGTTTAAATGTGAAATTTGTCTATTTGGTTTGAAATTTGTAAAAATATGAATTTATTCTCTCTTATTTTGGCTCGCCGGACCTTCGGGCGACCACGCTTCAACACCATCGCCAATAGAACCTCTGGCGACCGTCATTCACCACCGTCACTAGAGGGAGTGGCGACCTCGGGGTGGGTTTACATTTACTGCTGCAGTACAATTTTTTTTTTAGTTAAAAAACGAGGTGAGTTTCTAGAAACCTGGGTGTGGATATCCGCGCCCATAACCTTTTCCCCAAAAGAATCATTTCCCCTTTTGAATTTTCCTGAACTGATGCCCGCACACACACTAGGTTAGATATTTTTAAAATATAAAATTATTTATTTAATTAATTTTGATAATATACTTTTGTTTTTTGAAAATTTAGTATTTCATTAGACATATAATAATGTTTAAAACTCAAAACATGTTGATACTGTAAAAGTCATTATCTTATCATGCCATAATCAACGTGATATATCAATAGATTTAAGTGCGGCCAGATACGTTGTTTTAGAACTACATGGCATATAATTTGGTATGTGCTTTTTACAATGAAACTGCTCGAACAACATAACTATTAAAGGTGATATTTTTTCCCAATAAGTATAAATAGGTCGGGGCTCCACCTCAAGGTGTAGATCTAGGTCCTCGGGTTGAAGATCCTGCACCAAGAGAGTCCGAGACATCGGTGTGGTGCCGGTCAAATAAACTCTGACGCTCAAATCAGTGGAGTACCGAAGTGAAGAAGAAGATGACTCAAAGAACCAGAAGACTAAGATATTTTCAGTGCTTACTTGTGAATGTCATCTATCCTCCTTCTCTTGTCCTTTTAGCCAAGTGAGTGCCCACGACATTTCCCACTCAAACGTCCCCTTGTCTTGACAAGAATCTCTTGGCATTGAAGATTTCACGAGGTACAAAACTGGAGGTTTGTTATGATATCGTGGTCATGTGGTGTAGCCTACTCTAACTGTGACTGGAACGAGTAGTGGCAAGCGGTTTGTCAGGGTCAGGACACGTCTTTGCCAATTCGGCGGGGCAGAGCTACCCTGACCCTGGTCCCCTCGGGCTGATTGACTAACCATGGTCCTCCTCGAGCCATTGTTGGTATAGTCTTCAATTTCTTTTCGGGGTCGTATCCTTGGCGGGGAATCTATGACTTGAGCTATTCTACTCAAGAGTAAGTCACTTCTCGAGTTGGGCTCCTTGAGCGAAGAACTGGGCCATCCTCCTCGTCTGGACGGTATTCAGTCATAATCTAAGCTGAGTCATGTTACCCATTATCCGACTTATAATGACATATTCTGCTCTCGAGAAGAACACGAAATTTTCCCTCCACAACTACTATTCGAATGCCATTTGAATAGGGGTTGAACAGTAATTCAAACATTCCAAACATGAACATTAAGGGAATGAATTCTGTTTGAACATTATTCAATTGTTTGACGATATTTAAAAAAAAAAAAGACCATTCTGACATCGGGCCATGTGGGTAACAAAAAAGACATTTACGCTAAGTCTGTGATCTTAACCCCATAAGTGAATTCTGTTTGAATGTTTGACGACCATTCGAACGATAAGTCAGTCAATGTATATACAGCGACTGCATGTGCTCATATGCAGTCACACATGCGTGTGTGGTTTAGACCCCGACTAATGCGAATCGCATATTACTTTAAAACATTAATTATATTCATAAAATAGTGAGTACTAGAGATAAGTGCAGTGGCGGAGCCACCATAGGACCAGGGGGGCATGTGCCCCCTCTGGATTTTTTTTATTTATTTTCATATCCTTTTAATTTTTTTAGGTCATTTTAATTTTTTGTGGTAAGTTAATTTTAATTAAGGTCCATAGATCATAGGCCCCACCTACATATGAAATTCCCTAAACAACAATCACTCACAATTAAAAAAATAAAAATAAAATAAAAATCAAACAATCATCTATTATCCATCTGGACCATCCAATTGTATGGTGTGCACTCACTCCTTCTTTTAATTAACCCTCCCCCCTCCACATGACACAAAAATCATTTTGAACTCTCATTTTTCATTTACCCTCAAGCCTCCTTCTATCCATATCCCACAACAACTATGGAGGTATGGATTCCACTTCTCAGCGTCCTCACCTAGGTGTCCATCTTGAAAAAAATACATTTTTGAATCTTTTTATATATATATATATCTCAACTGTTCATAATATTAATCATTATCTCTAAATAATTTTTACTTTTTATTCCATTAAATTATTCACAATTGAGAATCTACAATCTGTAATCCTTTCATCTCCTCCATGAATACTTTGTATATATATATATATATATATCTGAACTGTTCATAATATCAATAATTATCTCTAAATAATTTTTACTTTTTATTCCATTAAATTATTCACAATTGAGAATCTACAATCTGTAATCCTCTCATCTCCTCCATGAATACTTTGAAGGTATATAATTTTTTCCTTTTATCATATTATCACTGTTACTAATTTATTTAAAGTTTAAAATATTTGTATAAATATCTAAAATAATCAAATCATTCAACATCTTCAATTCAGAATATGAAACCTCGTCGATGTCAAATTAAAAGGTATGTATTGCTTATTAGATTTATGTTTTGATATTTTTTTTATGAATTATCAATATAAATATGACATATCGTTTTAAAATATGATAATTATTTTTTATAATTATTCAATGATATGTTTTATATAAATGTCTGTATTTCATTTTAAACATATTTTTAATCTATGTTATTAAAATAAAAAAACATAATAATATAATTTTTAAAAATATTTATATAAGTCACATTAAGCCCCCTTTTATAAAATTCCTGGCTCCGCCACTGGATAAGTGAGTACTAGAGATATAAACTAGCTTAGGTTGAACATCAAAGTAAGGACAGACCGAAAGACACCAATACAGTCAAATCTATACATACATACATACATACATACAATAAATTCATGGACAATGATATGGTCAGCTCAAATTACAGCCACATTCACGGTACACAGTTTTTTTTATAAAAAAAATCATAATCTCCCATTGAAAGCTCGAAGTACATGTTATTTTAAATGAAGTGTTTTTTTATAGCTTTTTTTAAAAAAAGAATTTTTTTTTATGTCACACATTGTCATAGAACCCCATAAGCCCATACACTATAAGAATGCATCATAATGTGCTATGATGTTATCATATTGGATGAAATTGCATACGGGTCTATAAAATAGATTGAGGGTACATTTAGATACGAGTTTAGGTAGATTATGCGTTTGAAATGCTAAAAATTTTCAAACTCATATCCAAACACATTTTGAGCGTTTAGCTTTTCAAACTTCGATATTCATTTTTAGATAAAAAAATTTTGTGGTTAAAAATCTAATAAAGCATAGTTTTTCAAAAGACAAGTTTAAAATATAAGATTTTAAGAATCTTAGTATTTCACCCTCACATCCAAACGCACGCTAAGTGCATCAACACTCCAAATTCATGTTTATCAATGTTAAGTAAAAAACAAAATATTATTAAAAGATTTAATATTTCATAACTTTGCAAATATTTTTCTAAAACATTTTATATTATCTTACATAATAAATTCATTTATTAGAAACAATAATTAATACATATATATATTATTTATTATATCACGATTAATCGTTGGTAAATATAAACTATAACAAAGAGAGACCACAGAGCGTGTTTAGTTATTCCGACGAAACATCTGACTGCACCCCCAAATCACTCTCAACGCCGCTCACACGCGCGGCAAACAGTCTCACCGAAGAACATCTCCTCCAACCCCACCGACCGACCGAACAAGCGAGCGAGCGAGCGAGAGAGAGGGAGAGAGAGAGGGATGAGCACGTGGAACTACGTGGTGACGGCGCACAAGCCGACGGCGGTGTCCCACTCGTGCGTCGGCAACTTCACCAGCCCTCACGAGCTCAACCTCATCATTGCGTAAGTCTCCTCATTTCTCTCTCTAGGGTTTCGATTTTTTAGGGCTTCGATTGTTCTGCTGTCATGTTGTGTTTTCGCCCTCTCTAGTCTCTACGTGACACCGCTTGTTAGGGTTTCAATCGAGGATTCTTTCGATTTTGTTTTTTCTGATTTTTTGTTGTTGTATATATGTGCGTGTTTGTGCTCAACAGGAAATGCACGCGAATCGAGATCCATTTGCTCACTCCGCAGGGATTGCAGGTATTTTTTTTTGGGTGAAATTCGTGTTGTTGTTGGAATGTTTTTGCAGTTTGTATTTGAAGAATGAGGATATTTTTTTTATTTTTTGAAATTAAGTCTGGGAACAGGAAAAAAATGATGAGTCTGCCATCAAGATAAGCTAATAAAAAGATAAAACAGAGTTGAAAAATCTGATACACTCTATGCAAATAGAATAATCTCCTCTCTTTTACGGAGGGGCGCGGTTACATGCAGTCCTTATTTGTGGGGGTTTTGATCCTCTGCTTGTTTGTCTATGCGTGTATCTTGCTTGGCTTTTATCGTGTGGTTAAAATCAGACGGTTGCAAATGCTTGTGAAACCTAAAAAAAAACATTTGATTTGATGCATTTGTAACTGTATGATTTTTACCATGATGATGTGGTAGTCCTACAATGAGTTAGGCAAGGTACAAGTATAGAAAAACAAGTAGAGGATCTAGATCCCATTGGTAGTCCCATGTGAAGTCTTATATCTCCAATGAGGTATATGCTTCATTAGACGAAACATGTAATTTTTCACTTTGTGCGCTATTAGATTTATATAATTTTACAATTTATTGGAAAATATACTTCATTTTTGTGAAGGTAGTTATTTCATCACAAAGTATACACCCTCAAAAAAACAAATGAAAGCATGTAGGAATTGCAATTGGTGCTGCACGGGAGATTGTCCCTAACGTAATCCTTTCTAGGGGATGAAACACCTTCCATTATTATCGGCAACTCTTGGTTTGGGTAGAACTGTAGAAGGGGATTCAAACCTATTATCATATTCAGGTTTTATTTTTATTTTTTATTTTTTATTTTTTTTAAAGATAAATTTGGAGTGTCGAATTAGATTAAAGATGCCCTGGATCTCCGCAAAAGAAATGAAAAGAAAGGAAAGGTGGAATGGTTCCACCGATTTGGGGCATACCGCTCTTCGGAACACGGCTCAGTTTTAAGTTTTTTAATCAACTATCTTTCTCTTTATTCTCTTTTTTAATCTTTGTTTGGAGATCCCTTGTTTTCGTTTGTTCGGGTGCTATCTGTTAATAAGATTGCATTTACATTTCTCTGGAAAAACATTTACATTCCTAGAGAAACAGGTTCATCTTAAGGATGCTTCCCGGTTTTTCAAGAGACATGCATAAGATTCCACACCATGTGTCAATGTGGATTTTCTTTTACTAGAAAAAACTTTCATTTCTTGTTGGCTGAAGCACGAATGAACTGTATAATTTTTTTTACAAATTTAGTCCTATAACGATCTTTCCTGAACCCTTTGGAAGACATCCATGTTTGTAAGACATCAATCAATGAAACTTTCTTACCAAGTTTTCTCCAAATTCATGCTATGATACTAGTATATAAATAATGGTGTTCTGTTCTATTAGTCAATTTTTTGTTAATTTGGTCTCTGCTTTCCTCTACTTAACAGCCAATGCTGGATGTCCCCATTTATGGAAGGATTGCCACACTCGAGCTTTTCCGTCCACATGTGAGTATCTTCTATTCTATGTTTGCCTTTTTGTCATGTTGTTTTACTCTTTTATGCATTGTTTTCATACTTCTCTTCACTTTCTCATTTTTGTTCAGGGTGAAACACAAGATTTTCTTTTTATTGCTACAGAAAGATACAAATTTTGCGTTCTGCAATGGGATGTAGAAACTTCGGAGCTTGTCACAAGGTTGGAACACAATAGTATTATCTGTCATTTCATTGCTTCATGAAAATGATGTGGAGAGTGTTTGGGACATAATGTCCCAATTCATCAAGGAGTGGGGATGTTGTTGCGTTGGGGCAAAAAACATCTCATTCTCTATGGGAGGTTTGGTCATTGTGGAATAGTTTTGGGTGGGTTGATGTCTCATCTATCCACCCCCTTTTCCCCCAGGCTCTGGGCTATGTTTTGGGGAGCTTCCCTGGGTGGCAATTGTATTTCTCTTTGCTTTGTTTGACTTGGGCATTTGTCTTGATTTAGAAATAAAACATGGTAGAATGCCTACCTTTAACTCAAAAAAATATTATAGGATGATTCTTCGTCATTCACCTTGACATATAAAGAGTCTTCCTTCGTCGTTTAGGATTCTTTCAATGGTGATCAACTTACTTCATCATGTTTTCTTGTGGACCTTGTGTGTTACAAGAGATATGTTTCATTGCCCATTAATTTTTCACAGAAAATTAGAAAAATATTTTGTTCACATACTCATTGCAATTTTTTTATTATTATGAAGGGCAATGGGAGATGTTTCTGATCGAATAGGTCGGCCTACTGATAATGGACAGGTACATGTAGTCTCCACTCAGATATAAGTCAATGTCATGTTTAATATCGTCCCCAAAACCCATGCCAATTGCCACACTCACAATCATGTTGTATCCTGCATAAGAGTTTAAAGAACAGTGCTTTTATTCATAATGATTTGAATGGGCGTGATCGAATTAGAATTTGGCCATAAATTAATTGGATTATTCACAAATTAAATCTAGGCTTTTATCCTGGAAAAGATCATAATTGGCACTTGTCAAATTTGAAGATAGTAACCTACAAAGTGAATATCCTACCATTCCATAAATAAATAAATCCTACAAAGTGAATATTAAGATGTCCACTTATTCAAATGGATGATATATATGGAGAAGACTAACTGTCTTTTATAAGATTTCCTATCTGAATGTAGATTCATTTTTTCTGAGCATTGAATGTTTATTCTGGTGTACGTTGCTAATATGAAGAGTCTTCCAACAATTGAGATACTAACTATTTAGAGCAAAATGTTGCAATAGATGTCTATGGCTGAATATCTGGCTAAAATAATTCTACGGATTAAACCAAACAATAAAAAATGATTACATGAAGACACAATATTCTATCTGACAATTTTTATCAAACCTCCTTTTGATATGATGGTAGAGTATCCCCTCTTCACCAAGGGGATCTGGTGTCGAGTAAGCTGATATGGTAGCGAATCTCCTCTTGGTAGGATGGTAGAGTATCCCCTCTTCACCAAGGGGATCTAGGTTCGAGTATGTTGATATGGTAGTGACAAACTATTTTAGATAGATAATTATTTCAGTATAGATAATTGCACTAGTGGAATTAGTCATTTTCTGTTTGGTTGTGTTTTTAGTTATTTTCATTGAATAACATAATAATGAAGTTTTTGTTGTGTGGTTATCATGGATAAGTTGTATATGAAAGGTGAATAAGATTTAGATAAAGTTTTATAAAAGGTGATTAAATTATTTGACTTTTCAACCCCCTTGATTTATAAGAGATGATGACAGATGATTTGATATGTGGGTCTCTTTTATATCAGTGGAATAGATTTGGTGGAATAATAATATAAGGGGTACCTGGAATACCAGTACTAGATTATTCCCACATATTCTGGTATGGTTAATCCACCTATTCTTTGTAAATGAACATGTTTTTTTGGACTTATTCACTCCTATTTCACTTTATTTCACATCTATTCTTCTACCCAAGCAAAGGCATAATCCTGTCAGAATGGCTGGATATTCTTAACATTCTTTGATAGTTTGGCTTCATCTTTGCTGGGCACAAGAAATGATTAATTTGCTATTTTTATGGTCGATGATGGAAATAACAGAAATTGAAGTCTGATTCTTGCAGAACTCAGAAAATTAATCCAAAAACTATTCTCTATTTACTTAAAGGCAAAAGTAAATAGACCGCCCCAATTATGACCTGCATAACATTCTGAACAGCCAGTTTCTCATAAAATCTGTATATGCATTGAGTGGTCTTCTACTCTTCAGAATGGTAGCCGTTCTTCATTTGTTTTATCTACTTTGCAACAATCCTTGTCTTCTCCAATGCCTTGTTGAGGTTCTTATCAAACTGCTTTTTATTATTTTATTGTTTGTAGCACACAATCTCTCATAGAATATCCGTCTCTGTCTGTTTAACTCTCACTCTTTCTTATTAAGCCGACATAAATCTCTCGGATGTAAAATACAAACATAGGCTCCAGAACACTTATGTACAGCAGAAAAAGGTAAATTAGAAATATGGAACATTGAAGAAAAACAGAAGAAAGCTGATGATGATTTGATATTATGGATATATTAGGTCATCAATAAATCCATTAAAGTTTTTCAAACTACTGCTGTGAAATTGGCAATCCTGAACATGCATATCTTAGATTATTTTGGATTCGTGCTCCCCAAGGTTGGTTTGACAAGGGGATAAGTGGTGAGATAAGGGGGTAATTATGGGGATAAGTGAGTGGGAGGATAACTTATCCCCGTTTGGTATAAAAAATAATCGGGATAAATTGCGGTCAGCCGTTCCAATTTTGAAATGAAAATGGGGATATTTTGTTCCACCTAAAGGCTGGGATAACATTTATCCCCAATTTTTATCCCAATTTTGACAAATGTAAATATCAAAAAAATTGATGAACTTTTTATCCCCTAAAATTAGGACAACTTATCCTCAAAATCTTAACCCCTTGCCAAACTAGCCCCAAGAGTCCAAAGTGTTTGACGTTGTAAACTTTGGAAAACTGAACTGTCTTGGTATTCCGGTTTCATGTCACTTCTTATTTGCTTGCTTGCATTATCTTATATTTGTTTATCATGTAAAGTCTATTGACTCGTCTAAATAAATGCTTGACATTATAGTTTGACTTTTATTATATCTAGTGTTACCTAGAGTTTCTTAATTTAATCATTTACTTTTCCTCCAAGCATTGATAATTAAATCTTACCTTGTCTTTTGTTTATGTAGATAGGCATAATTGACCCTGATTGTAGATTAATTGGGCTCCACCTCTATGATGGTTTATTTAAGGTAAGCATCACTGGCCAATCAAATTTACTTCAATATTTTTTCTCAAACCACACCCGCCCCCCTCCAAAAAAAAAAAAAAACTTTGATATCTTAATTCATGATGGTCATTCATTGACAAATAAGTATTATGTAAAATTTTATGAATATTTGATTTGTAGTTTCCAAGTAGGCGGGTGGTAGGATTCCCAACAGTTATCTAAAAAAAAAAGGGTTTCCAAGTAGGCAGTGCATTTTAATGAAAATTTCTTTGGTTTGTTTTAGGTTATACCTTTTGATAATAAAGGTCAGCTTAAGGAGGCATTCAATATTAGGTACTCACTCAACTTTTTCTTGCTCAAATTTAAGTTAAATTCATGGAGTAAGATTGTATAGTTTGTAGCCTGAACTTATCCTGATTGTTATAACTTTTTTCCGGATGAATGTCATGCTTTCTGACTTGTAATGTATGCTGATGATTCTTGTGAACTTTTCAATATGTGAGTAACAGTGAAGACATAAAGGGAATGCAAACATGGTATACACATTTGTGCATTCTGTCTGATCTTAATTTATGGCAGTAAATGGGATAGATCCCCGCATAGCACATACAATCAACCATTTTGTCATTTGTTATTTCATATAATGTAGGAAAATTTATGAAAATTGGCCGTAATTAATTATATTTTTGTGAATTTCATACTATCTGTTTATACTTCTTTTTTTTAAATTGTCATAGGGTTGTACATTTTCTGTTCGGGGTTATTCGGTGATCAAAAATTGTTCCACATGTGACAGTACATTTTTGTTTGAAAATATAGAATACAAGGAATTCCTGTTCCTTGGTTCTTGATCCATATTTGAGACATGTTCATGTTATTGTAATGAAAAAGTTATTATTTTGAGAATGTGCTGTGCCTCACACGACTAAACTGACATAAAAAATCCATGCCCTTGCTAGATTTTCTGAGGTTCATAATTTTCTTTCAATTCTTGGCTCTGTTGACACAATATGGGTTATTGCAATGCGAACAGTGATTGTGGTTAAGGTTTTTGTCGATTCCCCATGCATGTGTTGAACTTTGGGTCTGTTCAGGAATGCATCTAAATGGGCCGTATGCAGTGATGCTTGGGCCATCTGCTCATCTCACATCATTGCAGAGAAATAGATGGAAGGCTTGAAAAGTGATGCCGCAGTTTTTTGGTTCTGACAATGTGGTATCTGTCATTACCTGCACACATGCTAGCTCAGTTGTTTCTTTGTACAAAAAATTATCTACCTTCCCTAATGTCCCCTTGTCCTTTACATGTGGAATTGCCATGATAATACATTAGAGTACCTGGCATGTTTGCATGTCAGAGAACTGTGACTTAGGAGGAAGTTCATCTTCTGGTCTCTTGTTCGTTTGTCATTTTCCTATCTAATTCTTTTTTAGAGAGCATGAGTTATCTTTTTTGTCTACGTAATCATGCCTTTGTAGTTTATGAATTATGATTGGATCTGCATTTAATAAAAAGGATCTTAATGGTAAATTGTCCTTGTTCTGCTTTTTGTTTGCAGCTGAAGAATTGTAACTGGACACATTAGTAAATGAGGTTGTTCAAGTTTACTTAACTGCTAAATATGTGTGGCTTGCATTTCTAAGATTGTTCATTTTATGCATTATTCAGGAAACATCAACAATGTTTTGCTGTTTTTAAATACTATCTTTGGTGCTTTGGTGATGCTTGATTGGTACTATTTATGGAATTGTTGCCCACCAAAATTTCCAAGTCTGTTTATTATTTTTATTCAATAGATAAATCTGTTATCTTGGTTTTTTGGTTGCAAACGTATGTGATCTTTACTCATTTGAAGATTATGCAATCATCTAACATATTTAATTTTAACACCTCATGACAGGCTTGAAGAGCTTCAAGTCTTGGATATCAAATTCCTCTATGGTTGTTCGAAACCTACAATTGTGGTCCTTTACCAGGTTTTCACACAGTATTGAAGAATTTCACATTGAAAATTTTATTTCCACAATTTTTATAAACTCTTCATGCTTGAAAATATTGCCATAGATTTGTGATGTTGGGATACCTAAAGTGAATTTTTATTTCAGGTGATACATATATATATTGTAAAAATTTGAGTGAGCATTGGAGTGTGAGTCTGCTTTTCATTGTATTCTAAGTGGAAAAAAAAACTTCAGCAAGGGGCAGGAGAAGAGTGGATCCTGATGAATTCAAAGTTTTAACTTTCTTTTTCTAAACCTTTTGGCACCATTCAGTTTGGTTTTGCTCTGACTTTAGCAGTCAATGCATTGCACTGAAGTATTCCACCTTCTTTTACTCTGAAAAGTGAAAACTCATCCTACACAATACACATCTATGTGAGGAACGGGGAAGATTTGAGAGGGAATGTTTACCATGGTAGTAGTGATAATGGTAATTTCCCTAATTAGGGAAAGTAAATTCTTTGACTGTGGAGTATGTTATACGGATGTTGATGGACAATGAGAGGGAATCCTACACAATATACATTCTTCTTAGTTTCCTTTGTACATTGGTCATAGTTATATTTCTCCTGGACATTCTGCTATCCCTAAAAATGTTTGTGGCAAATTTTGATTAGCATTATGTGCATATATTGGGAACCATAACTAGATCAGGAGATTTAAAGATGAATCCACCTAATGCAGGACAACAAAGATGCGCGTCATGTCAAGACATATGAGGTTGTACTCAAAGAAAAAGACTTTATTGAGGGGCCATGGTCGCAGAATAATCTTGATAATGGAGCAAGCCTGTTAATTCCAGTTCCCATGCCACTTGGTGGTGTTATCATTATTGGAGAAGAGACCATCGTCTATTGCAGCGCCACTGCTTTCAAAGCTATTCCAATCAAACCAGTAAACACAATACTTGCTTAAGATAATTGCAACCCATCTTTATGCACCCCTTCTAAAACACTTTCTAATATTATATGTTTTTCCTCGTATTTTGTCCTTTCAGTCACTTATGAGAGCATATGGGAGGGTTGATGCAGATGGTTCTCGCTACTTGCTTGGTGATAATTCAGGATGTCTTAACTTACTAGTTATCACCCATGAGAGAGAAAGGTGATAAATTGTTTTATGCTTTGTACATGATATCTCAACATCCTTCTTCCATGTATGCTAGGAAGCTAGCAATTACTCATGAACAAAAATCAAATATTTATAATGTGGATTATGTCTCCTGTATTAGTATAATGAAATTTTCTTTTAATGTTGCTTCTTTTCTGTGATTTGCAGAGTAACCGGACTTAAAATGGAATTCCTGGGGGAGACTTCTGCTGCATCAACAATATCTTATCTTGATAATGCATTTGTTTATGTTGGTTCCAACTATGGAGATTCCCAGGTATACTGCAGGAGAAAATTGACATTTATTGAGTACTCTTCACATTCAAAAAAAAAAAAAATTGATATACTGCATGCTACATTTGTTTTAGATGCATATCGAGCAATGTTGCCCTGTCTTGATATTTTCAGGGGAGTTGACATGAAACATCTTACATTAAACATAAACAGCAGAAAGAGGCTTGGACCTGTAGTTTAGTGACTGACAAGAGAATTTGCAACCAAGAGGTCATCGGTTTGGTCCCAGCGTTTACCTACCCCCCCCTCCCCCCCCCAAAAAAAAAAATCAGCTGAAGACGTCCCTTCAAGGATTTAAAAAATGAGAAAATTTTTAGGACAACCCATGGAATGCTGTTAAACAGTGGGCGGTCCACTGTGTGGGGGTCACAAATGTGGGTGGCTATGGTTGACAATAGGCTGCAGTTGTTACACTAATCTGGGAATTGTTTGGTTCCTCTTCTGTCATGGGCTGTTATAGTTCCTTTCTGGATACCTGAGCAAGCCTTCTCACCTGCTCCTTGTTCCGGGTTTTCTTTCCTTTTGTTTTTAATCCCCTTTTTGTTCTATTTTTGGAATTGTACCCTTATTCTTAATGAATGATGATGGTTAAATACTAGAAGTCCTACCTTAAAAAAAAACTGATAGGAATGCAACAGACCTCTCTCCCTCCAATCATTTGTCAAATTCAGTGTACCCTTTTTCTTGTCTACATGTATGATGTAGATTTCTATAAATCTGTCACCCATGGTTTATTTTCAAACTTTACATTTCAAAAAGTTTCTACATTTAAATACCTTCTCTAGAATCATACATGCATCTAGGTGCATGGAAAAAAAAGAATACTATCTTCTCTACTAGGTGTGGTTTGTGGTTTGTTGACTAATAACTTATGACTTTGCCCTTTGCAATCACCATGCTTCTTAGGAATTTCTTATGGATAAAACCTTTTGAATGGTTTCACTCAGGACTTGCATTGACCATCTTTTATGCCTTTTCAGATGGGAGTGCATTATTTAGATTATTCTTTGCGCGTTCATAATGTGGATTAAACATAGTGATGGATGAATTGGGTCAAGCAAAGTATTTGAAAAGTCAAGGTCGATAGTTAAAATCAATGTTTGGGAAATGACACTGATTATGGATCAGGTATCTCAAAAGGCAAACCTTTTGGGTTGAAATCTGCCAATTTTTTTTACTAGATCAAATGGACTGACATGGAGCAGAAGCATTTTCAAGGTATCATGAATGTTGATTCAGTTAGGAATATCAAGAGGTGTGTTTGCAATTGGTCTAAATTCATGGAGATTCATGCCATCCCCCCTCCTTTTAATGACTTGTGTGTGCATTAATTTTTTTGAATCTAAAATCCTTTAGAAATTCAAAAAATTTGTAGGCTATACCTAATACTACACTCTCTAAATGGCTTCTCCATCCCAACATAATTTCTTGAAATCTTTCTTGCTTATTATATCTCACTTCAAATGTAGTTTGACTGTTTTCTTTTATTTTGGAGTATAATTGTTGTATTTTTTTTACGCTTAATGCAGCTTGTAAAATTAAATCTCCAGCCTGATGCAAAAGGTTCATATGTTGAAGTTCTTGAAAGTTACGTCAATCTTGGTCCAATTGTGGACTTCTGTGTTGTTGACCTTGAGCGACAAGGACAGGGTCAAGTTGTGACCTGCTCAGGAGCTTTCAAAGATGGTTCTCTTCGCATAGTTCGAAATGGTATAGGAATAAATGAGCAGGTGTGGTTATTAACATTATCTATTTAATGTATATAAAATAAAGTTGTACATTCCCATGTTTTGGTGCTCTGTATCCTCTGAGACAAAATGTAGTCATTGTGTAATTATAATCTGTAGGCATCCGTAGAGCTTCAAGGAATTAAAGGGCTGTGGTCTTTACGATCTTCTACAGACGATATATATGATACCTTCTTGGTTGTGAGCTTCATTAGTGAGACTCGTATTTTAGCAATGAATACAGATGATGAATTAGAAGAAACAGAAATTGAAGGTTTTGATTCCCAAGCACAGACTTTGTTCTGCGGGGATGCTGTGCACAATCAGCTTGTACAAGTGAGTATCCATTTAATTATTGGCTCATTATATTTTTTCCTTAGATATAATATGGTTCCATTATCTCCAATTTTCTCTTTCTGCATCTTTTCATCATATGTTAAGTGCTAACTGGAAATGACTAATGTTAATAAAATGTGCTGTACCAAATTAATGAATGAACTGTTTTTGTTTTCTTTTAACTTAAGAATGCCCTCTTATCAGTCTCATGTATCATAGACCGTAGGTTTAAAGTATCATCTACACGTCAACCGATATTAATCAATTTTTGTAATAGTTATATGTACTTAGCCATTTGGTTTCAATATACACCAATGTTTTTTGGTCCACATGCGTTTGTATGCATCCTTTGATTTACTGTCAATTCGAATATGTTGGACAGGGGATTTGTGAAGCAAAACAAAGAAATGCTGATGCAAATTCAATTTGATATTGTATTTAGGCTATCTGTGTTAAATCCATAAAACCCTAAAAATAAATATTTTTTTACTAATTGCTTGAATACATGCATATTCATTTCTGAAAAATATTCCAATTGGATACACCCTCTCATTCCATCTACTTATCACTCATAACTATATCGGTGACTTGATTGGATGGTGAGGTCTCTATTTGTATTTTTTTAAAAGGTTTTCTTTATGTTCAAAGTGAATATCAACCATCCATGCTAACGATCTATGTGACAGGTTACTGCTAATGCCGTTCGGTTGGTCAGTTCCTCATCTCGACAGTTGCTGCATCAGTGGGTTGCACCACTTGGATTTTCAATTAATGTTGCCACTGCTAATGCCACTCAGGTTCTTTTTTCGCTGCACTGAATAATGTTGATTTATCAATCAAATTTCTTCAAACCAAAATATATGCAATTTACTTGCAAGGGCCTCAATTTAGGCCACACCAAGTCTCTTTTTGAACAACATATCCACGTATCCATAGCAAGCTTATGACTTCCTCCGCATCTGACCATGCCTATGAGAGAAAGATACATATACATGTCTGGTATTAATTATTACAATTGCAAAAGAAACCAAGAAAATCTGGATGCATTAGCACAAATCCAACACCACCTTTCCCACCATCCTTTTTCCCTCCCTCTTGTGCATGTTTCTGTGTGTGCGTGTGCGTGCGCGCTCAGGTGCGCATGCACATGTTAGCGCGCATGTTTTGTGTGTTTGGATATATTGTTAGGTTTAGGGATGGCAGTGGGACAAGATAAACGGGAAACCCGCCCCGACCCGACCCTATTGGGACGGGTTTGGTCCTTTAAATGTCAAACCCGAACCCGACCCATCCCAACCCGATGAAGATATGAGATGGGTTTGGATTCAACCTAACTAAGGTTGCTTGCATGGACATACATGATATATAGATGCAGGTTGATGCCAGGGGAACGTCCTAACTGTGTTGGTCAATTCTACAAACCGAATGCAAATAACTTGAAAAGAGTGAAAAGAAAATTAGAACTTCGTTGCTTCAACCAAATGAAAAAAAAGAAGATAAGAATTGAGGGGCTAGAAGCATCACCAAACAACTAATAAAGTAATTCAAAACTTTGATTATCAATCCCAAACTTATGAGGGGCTAAGGCCCCGAAGTCAGCTCCACCGCCATTGAAAGCCAAACTCATATCTTCTCAAGTCAGTTTTACTGTCATGAAGAAAGTCTTGAATCTTAATAGTTGATGATTAGAAATCTGCTGCTGGAGGCTGATGATTCCCATCTCAATCTTCTCCTATAAACTGCCTAATCGACTTAAGATTTAATCAACCATGGATTTCACAAGATGCTTGGAGTCGGTTTGGCTGATGGACCATTATGGGTAACTGCCATTATATTGACGATTTCCCTCCTGCAAGCCCTTGACAATTCTTGACAGTTCTACCACTGAGAGCCATCGATGATTTATCCGTGTTAGCCACACATTTTCTGCTTTCTCCTTTAGCCAAGTTCAGCATTAGGGCACTTAGTCTTGTGTTCGTTCTGCATTGCATATCCGACAACCTCATGAAGCAAATTGGCCTCTAAGACTCTTTAAATACTATCCATCAAAAACTGAATGGTTTTGTTATCCTAAAGCATGTACTGGGTGCTGAATCTGCACTTTGTAATTCACAGATTTTGAAATTTCTGCAGTATTTATCCCACTGAATTAAAATTAAAGGTAACATCATGCAGAATTTTATTGCCAGCATATTGAATGATATCGTTTGATCTACAGTCTAAATGTATACAAGCCTCTCAATGTTTTAATGTATGGAATTTTAAATTGGTTTTATTTTGGCTAATGGAATATTATCCTCTTTTAAGCCCAGACGACTATCGATACCAATCAATTCTTTTAAACGGATTGTCTGTTGGAGATTAGCCCAGATGACTGCTGGCATACCGCAGTTCTTTTATGTTTGTTGTGTTTCTAAATTATGTCATGACATGAGTGGTTGTATGAATAAGTTATTTTCTAGAGGTTTTATGGCTTACTAAAGGGGCTGAGGAATGCATTTGGATTGGCTGTGCCCCTCTAGATCACCTTCCCAGCTTTCCTGGTTTAAGGCTTGTTATTGTGTCCTGTTTATACTGTAAGGAAATGATTTACATACTTCAGTTTTGTGATTACTACAAAATGTTCTCTCTTACCAACACAAAAAAAAAAACCTCATCTAAGCTGGTGACTCCTGCTCAATACTGGCGAGCCCCCACTCACATATATCTCTACATATGTAGTGATCAGGCATCATGACTTGGATGACATTGATGCCTATACCAATCACCACATGCTAAAGCTTTCATCTTCATGGACTGGTTTGTGTGTCTGTGCTTCTTCATCAAATGTCTAAAACTTTGCTTTTGTCATTGTCTTGTCATTCAACAGGTTCTTTTAGCCACTGGTGGAGGCAAGCTGGTTTACTTGGAAATTGGTGATGGAAAGTTGACTGAAGTAAAACATGTAACACTGGAATATGATATCTCATGCCTTGATATCAATCCCATTGGTCAAAATTCAAACTATAGCACCCTGGCAGCTGTAGGGATGTGGACAGACATAAGTGTTAGGATATTTTCACTTCCTGGTCTGGACCCTCTCACTATAGAACGCCTGGGTGGAGAGATCATTCCTCGTTCTGTTCTCCAGTGTACCTTTGAAGGGGTATACCAAGTGTTATTGTAATTTTGTTTCAGTGTTTGCCTATGCTAAAGATTTTTGATGAAATAACGTTTGTCTTTTTTGCTGCCCGTGTTTTACAGGTACCATATTTGTTATGTGCTCTTGGAGATGGTCATCTTTTCAGCTTTCTATTAAACATAAATACTGGTGAATTATCTGATAGAAAAAAGATATCACTCGGGACACAACCCATCACTCTCCGAACATTCTCGTCCAAGAATACCACCCATGTCTTTGCTGCATCAGATAGACCAACTGTCATCTACAGCAGCAATAAGAAACAACTTTATAGCAATGTAAACTTGAAAGAAGTCAGCCATATGTGTCCTTTCAATTCTGCTGCCTTCCCTGACAGGTAATATCTTTCACTTAACATATTTATAATTCTTCTTGTAAGTGTTATCATGATGTTTAATGTTTGTGTACCTCTCATTTGTTTGATTTCTATACTTCTATTTTATTTTGTCTTCTAGACTGGTGCATGTAGCAAAACATACAAGTTACGTGAACTTTACATTTTTCCTCTACAGCGTACACTAATCATTAAAAGGATGTGTTGTTTCATGTTTCTTCCATATCTTTTTTTTTCGTGTAGATTTTTTTTCTGCTTAATTGTTTGTGAATATAGTATCTATCTGACAAAAGGGCCTCATATGAAATGCACTGAATTGTTTCCTTCGTACAGAATTTGTCCAGTGCTTGTGATGTGAAAGATGTGCCTTATGTTAAGTGAATTGAATTATGTCCTGGATACAATTGTTGGAATAGTGGATGGAACTTGGGTAAAATAATTTGTTATTCTCTGTAATTAAAACCTTTGTTTAATGGTGATTGAAGCTTATCGTATGCTGTTTGTTGGAGCTAAACTTTGGGTTCATCATATACAGATAAACATTGACTTAATTCGTATGGACATCTATGGTGGATGGAAAGCTTAGTTGCAGCCCACAGCAGGAATGACCAATGCAGAAGTAGGACATTGAAATATGTGGGATGGATGTGGGACACTGACCATTTACATGATCTGAATGAAAAATGAGCATGTAGAGTTTGTAGTTTGGAGGTGAGAAAGGATTCTATGACTGATAAGCGTGTGAGTAATATGATGGAAATTATTTCTAATGAAACTTTATGGACTAAATAGGATTCATAAACCACCCCAAACAATTAAGAAACAGGTGTGAGTTGAAGAACTTTTAAGTGCACAATGAATTTTTTTTTAAAATTTCTGAAACTTGTCTTCAAAAGATGACATTTTTTTCCAAGAAAAGGTTGGCCTTCGCCCTCATATAAATATAGAAGAGAGAAAGCCCAAACAGGAAGTACAAACGCCTGTCAAAACCAAAGAAAATAAGGCAACATAAAGGGAGCGTCCCCCCCCCCCCCCCCCAAAAAAAAAGGCCTCCCCAAGCAGAAGAGAGTTCTACCCACAGGAGCCCCTCTAGGAAAACAAGAAATCCAAAAAGTAACTGCCCTTCAAAAGATGACCCTGCATAATTGTTACTTGAGCTGTGCCTACCAATTTCAGTAAAATGCTTTTGTTAGAAGTTATCAGTATGACAAAAATTGTGCTTTACATTAAAGCACATCTGAGAAATGTCATCCGGTGAGTCAAGTTGACGACGTGAACTTGCACAAGTTTTTGTTTGAGCTGTGCTTTACTAATTTCAATAAAATGCTTCTCATAATCTAACTTTTGTTTGAGCTAGCTATGACAATGCCAGGAGCTTTTGTCAAAATCTTTTGCAGTCATATTTACAACTTCTGAATCTATGGGAGTGCTTCAACAATGAAGATATTGCACTCGGACCACATATAATTAAAGTCAGCTGTATTTTTTTCTAGTATAGATAGTAAAAAAGATTGCTGTGCTCTATGGTATTCTTGAAGTTATTCTTGAAGTAGCTATTTGATCATATGTACAATCATTCATAGAATTCTTGTCATAATTCAGTAAGTGATTATGGCATCCTAACGGATATCTCCTAGCATGATATTCCTGAATTTTGTGCCTTTGGTTTATTGACAGCCTTGCACTTGCAAAAGAAGGTGAACTTACAATTGGTACCATTGACGATATCCAAAAGCTACATATTCGCACTGTCCCCCTTGGAGAGCATGCACGTCGTATTAGTCACCAGGAACAGTCTCGGACACTTGCTATCTGTAGCTTGAAAATATCCCAGAATGCTACAGATGAAACTGAAATGCACTTTGTCCGTCTGTTTGATGATCAAACTTTTGAGATGATATCAACATACGCGCTTGATACATATGAGTGTGCATGCTCCATACTGAGTTGTTCCTTTGCAGATGATACCAATGCTTATTATTGCGTTGGAACGGCCTATGTGTTGCCCGAAGAAAATGAGCCGAGCAAGGTGATAATATGTTCTTTATCATTCTTTGATACTGTCCTTTCTATAATTCAGAACCAATTAAAGCCCCTTACCATTCATTTTCTGGATGTATGCACATGTGCAGAAATTGTCTCCACTGTTTCTTAAATGGCCAGGATACACCTGTTATTTTGGTGATGAATCTCATGATTTTCTTTTGGATATGAATAATATGTCTGCAAAGGTTTTTTTTTAAAAAAAAAATTGTTGTCAGAAGTGATGATGGTTAAGATTTATATATATTCTTGTTTTTATTATATTATATTGAATTAATAGATATCATCTATGGCCTATTATGCACTTTCCTCTTTTGTTTTTGTTAGATTCTTTTTCATTGTACTAGTAAATCTTCATGTGAAATATGAGGAAGGTTGAATGCTGATGAAATGTGCTAGAATCCATGACAAACTTTAATTATGGTGTTCTCATATCATTATTTAAGTAGTCAAGTTATTATGAGAATAATATATTTTATCTAAGTTAAGGTTAAAAGTGCATTTGAGCACATTCACCATGTACTTGTATAAGAAGTTCTTTATCGGTGAAACTATTCTGGAGAAGGAATTTCTTATATTCTAGAGCAAAAACTATCTAAATGCATAAATCTGTAAATGTTTTTCAACGTCTTTAGTAAGTGCTTCTTGAAAGACAAACCAGGGCATTGACTGAAATTCCATTGCCCTCATTATTAGTTAAATATTAACTAATCTTGTTATAAAAATAAACTGGCATCAATAGGGCAATATAACATAAATAATATTTCATTTTCCTAGTTGGATTATACCGCCATTGATACGTGGAAACATGTGGATCTGGTTTTTCCATCTCTCTCAACTATTTTGGAAGAGATCCTCCATAAAACTATCACTGATCCTTATATCCCTGTGCACCCTTAATGTTTTTTAAATTATCCATGAAAACTTTCTGCTTAAATGAATATATATATATATATATATATATATATGAGAGACATGACTAATGGTAATAGTGGAGGGCAAGAGGAGAAGATTGACTTCATAGCGATAGTGGTGGAGGAAAGGAGGGGTTCATGACAGCATGGGGGTGGTGAAGGGTGAATTTATAATATATTTGTTTCAACTGTGATGACTATTAATTTTTATTTTTAGCCATCCATTGTTTTCAATCATCCAAAAGTTTGACACTAACTCCATGGATATCTTTCAGAAATTTTCAAACAAAATAAATATTTTAAAATTTTCACATATCTGTTGTTTTTCTTAGGAAGCATGTGACTGGACTGTGGTTATATTTCTTGATAAAGTTTTATCTTGCCCTTTTCAGGGTCGAATACTGGTTTTCATGGTTGAAGATGGGAAGCTGCAACTGATTGCAGAGAAAGAAACAAAAGGGGCGGTGTACTCGTTGAACTCGTTCAATGGGAAATTGTTGGCAGCCATCAATCAAAAGATTCAGTTATATAAATGGATGCTTCGTGATGAAAGTTCACGGGAGCTTCAATCAGAATGTGGACACCATGGGCATATCCTTGCTCTCTATGTTCAAACACGCGGGGACTTCATTGTTGTCGGTGATTTGATGAAGTCAATATCCTTATTGATTTACAAGGTATTCCCCTCTTGCTCCCCTCTCTTGAATTTATCATTATTAACATAAAATCTGAGCTGGTATTCCTCATGGTAAGCTGAAAAATGTAATCTTTATGTCGCTGCCCTGAAATTTTCGTGCAAGTTTCTAGTTTCACTATCATTTTTTCATATATTTTCCTGTTCTCCACAATGGGGTGATCTTTCAACTAGCATTCCCTGTTTACAGATCACTTTCGATTTTCTCTTTTTCCAATATAACCACCATGTCTTCAGAGGGTTGGCAATGGGGCTGGTTTTGTAGATAACTCAGTCAGCTAGTATGGATTTTTTGAGGTTCATATGCACTCTAACCCGCTTCGCCTTGAGTCAAGCTTTGTTGAGACTTTTAGATGGGTTATATGATCTATTGTGAGAAGTTTATATGGAATGGAAAATATTGATCTAATTTTATATTTATGTTGAAACATATTTTAGTTTCCTGGGCTTTTATGTTCATGCATATTGATAAATTATTGTTTCTAATTTGTGATATGGTCGAGCTCATCTCGACTCAACACAAGGGCGAAGTGGGACAGGGCAGGTTTTGTAGATTTTACATGGGATGAACAACAGTCATGGGTTCAAAGAAAAAGGACATACTTGGTTCTCTTTATTTGTTAGAACAGCAGTTCATCTTCCAATATTTTCTTTTTCCCTTACAAAGGTTGTAAATTCATTAAGGTGTCCTCATTGAGGTAAATGTATGGTCTGATCAGCACGAGGAACATTTCCATTAACATCTTTTTTTCAGCACGAAGAGGGTGCGATCGAGGAGCTCGCACGAGACTACAGCGCGAACTGGATGACTGCGGTGGAGATCCTCGATGATGACGTGTTCGTGGGCGCGGAGAACAACTACAACCTCTTCACGGTCCGCAAGAACAGCGAGGCCGCCACCGATGAGGAGCGGGGCCGTCTCGAGGTCGTGGGCGAGTACCACCTCGGTGAGTTTGTCAACCGTTTCCGCCACGGCTCCCTCGTCATGCGCCTCCCCGCAGACTCCGACTCTGACACCGGTCCGATCCCCACCGTCATATTCGGCACCGTGAATGGCGCGATCGGGGTCATAGCATCCCTCCCCCATGACCACTACGCCTTCCTGGAGAGGCTCCAGGGATGCCTAGTGAAGGTGATAAGGGGGGTCGGCGGGCTGAGCCATGAGCAGTGGAGGTCGTTCTACAACGAGAAGAGGACGTCAGATGCGCGGAACTTCATTGATGGAGATCTGATCGAATCATTTCTCGATCTTAGCAGGGGACGGATGGAGGAGGTTTCGAAGACGATGGGGGTGGCGGTGGAGGAGCTCTGCAAGAAAGTTGAGGAGCTGACTAGGTTGCATTAGGGGATCTCTCATTTCTTTTTTTAGTTTTGTTTGTGAGGTTCATGTTTTGTTGTTGTTGTTGTTGTTGGATGACCTACATTGAGAAGGGAGAATTTAAGATGTTTTGATTGAGGTGTGGATGTGATGTTTATTATTACAACTAAAGCTCATCATCATGCATTGTAATGCACATGAATCAGAGGCAACTAACTATTCTTCTTCAGTTTTTCATTCTTATCCAAAATCCTGAATTCAAAAGGCAAATGTCATTCACAAAATAAACTGTGCTCAGATTTAGTTGGTCTATAATTTATGTAATGAGATCGTGATGTTGGTTTAATTTATTTTTTAAACACAATGTTGAAAGGGTGAGTCAAAAAAAATCTTTTAATCCCTTGAGACCCCCTTTGGTAGCTAGTTAAGGATTTTTTTGGCTTAATATACCACAATGTAGACCATTATATGCTCAATCCAATCGTCATTGGAAAATTAATTAGTTTTGCTAATATAAACCAATTTTGGTTGATATATGGTGTGTGTGTGTGTGTGTGTGTAATTTTTTAAAAATATATATATTTACTTCCGTGTGAATGTGTGGTAAAATAAAAGAAAAAGAAGAGGTATTGAATTCCACTAGTAACTGAAAATTTTGGATTCTAATAGTAATGATAGTCCAAACATTTTTGTTATTTAATGATATTGTTATAATATCGTTTCAGTACGAGAAAGATGATACTAATAGTAGAAAGAAAATGCTGGCGTTAATTTAAATTTTGATTATTATAATAACCAAATAAGATTAATTCAATTTAAATAGTACCTAATACAAACATGTATAATTTTATGAGATGTTCAATTGAGATTACATTGATATTCGTTTCCTTAACAATTATTCTTAATGAAATAACCTGGGTAAGAATAAATTATGTTCGCGCTTCTAAACTTATTAGACTTCTCCTCTACTTAAGCTTGTTACATGAACTTTTATTGTTATTTTCCTTTAGGCTATTTCCTCTTAATAGAAGGGCGGATGTCTATTGTTTATCTTCAAATAATAATAATAATAATAATAATAACTATTAAAATAAAATATTTGATTTTTCATCTTTTTTTTTTTCATATTCTTATCCCTGTGTGTTTTCCAAAATAAGATGCAAATTAATGGGCAGATGTTCATCTGTGCATGGCACCGGAGATGTGGGGTCACCGCAGCATCACTAATATAGTGTGTCAAATCACTCAACCGCAGTATATACATCACCATTTCATTTCAGGGTAACTCTATTATAAAAAAAAATTAAAAATATATATTTAGTGTATATTCTATTATGAAAAATTTTAAAAATATACATTTTAACTCATTAGAGTGTGTATTTCACCTATATAAAAGAATATATATCAAAGTATATATATTTGAAAAAATGATAATACTAGATACAACCTCAAATGCAATCCTCACATATTTTAATGTTTTTTAAAATAGTAAATATCATCTAAAGAAGTATATACTTTGATGAAAAATGTATATTGCTTCCATTTCGAATTGAATAAACTCATTTTTAACAAATGTTTAAATTTTTTAACAAGGGATATACCTCACCTAAGGAGGTATATACTTGTTGAATGGCTACTAGATGACTAAAGATATATATAAGACTGTATTAGGGCGGGAAAAAAACTGTGTAATAGTGCCTTTTCATTTTTGGGTTAAATGCGTATAATTCACCTGAAAGTTAGCGCATATCTCCAAAAAACCCTTCATTTTTGTGAATATCCATATAACCCTCCTCAAAGTTGACACGGTTAAGCATTTACCCCCATGGTTAACTTTCCGTTAAAAAAATAATATTCCGATAATATTCTGTCAGCCGTTAATTTACATATTCATATAACCCCCTGATTTGTTTAATAAATCCAAAAAAGGATTCAAATCTATGACGAAAATACCCTTATTATTGGAAGCTAATTAAAATATTCATATAACTCCCCTGATTTGTACCATAAATTCAAAAGAACCCACTTTCTGACTTTCACATATGCATATAACCCTTTACTTTATACAAAAAATATAAAAGAACTCATTCTTCTTTTTCTTCCCTATGGTCATTTTTGTGACCGTTGATATTATTGGTTATATAAACCTCATTGATCTTCCTCTTCTTCCCTTGATTTTTCCTTGATTTATTATGTGATGATGATGGTGATTATTATATTGCAGGTTATGCAGCTCATGCTTTTTGTTTGGTGCTTTTCTTTCCTTTTTGGTTGGTGCTTTTCACATGCTTCTGCTGTTGCAGTTAAAGAGGAAATAATGGAGAGGGGGTTCTCTGCCATGAACATAACAGCCCTACACATATATATATACAGACACTTAGAAAAATATTTTGGGGAGTCTCAGTAAATTGTTTTTGTTTTAGGCAACCAATTTTTTTATAGTCATTTATTTGTGGGTGAGGATGATTTGGGGGGGGGGGGGGGGGGGGGAATGATGGTTTGAGGGTTGCCCTTCCACTGTGTTCTTTTGTATCTCTTAGCCGGTGATCCTCACATCATTTGACTCTTAAATGGAGGGAAAAAAGGCCTTTATAAAGAAAACGAAAATGTTGCGCACTTATGCTTAGTCATTCTTGTAATAACTTTGGTAGGCTGAACACAGTTTTAGGGCGTGGCGCAGGGAGGAGGAAATGAGGCAGCGGAGGCAGGGTTTGTGAAGGAAGGATGGGACTGGTGATGGAGGGGGTTTTCGATTTGGGAGAGACGGGAGATAAGTTAGGCTAAAGTGGAGAGGGGTGTATTGGTAATTTTATTATGTTGAGTTAACTTAGCCACCGTAGTTATTTGACAAAATAACAGTAGGGGGTATTTATATTACTCGATAACTTTGAGGGGGTTATATGAATATTCACATAAATGAGGGTTCTTTTATATATATTTTAACTTTTAGGGGGCTATATGCATTTAACCCTTTATTTTTTTTTTTAGAAATAGTAAACATCGCTCTAATGCTTTAATAAAAAAATGTATATCGCTTCATTTCGAGTTGAATGAAACCATTTTTAATAAATATACGAAAAATTTAACGAGATATTTATATCATATAACGAGATATATATTTCATTAGATTTCTTATAAGGCATATAAGACTGTTTTTTAGATTGTAAATAAAATTGAGTATGCGGGCTGGTTTGGGCTCCAAACGGGCTGCACGTATCATTTTACTTACCTTTCGAGGACCACCAGCCCGACCCATCTTGAGCCCGGCCCGAGGACGACGTCCACAAAAAACAAAAAAACCCTAATCATACAACTATAAATACCACTTTTAACCTCGTCTCTTCAAACCCTCCGAAACCCTAACCCTAACTCTTCAAGAGAGCCGTCGCACGGTTTCCGGTCGCCTTTTCGGGTCCTTCGAAGAATCAAACATGTCGGGGTAAACGCTCTCTCTCTCTCTCTATCGATCTTCGTTTGTTGTTTCGGTTTCCATTGTTGTTCGGAGGTTTTTCTCTGGTGGATTCCGTGATTCGTCACGTCCGATTTATCTCTTCTGTTTATTGATTCGTTTTCTGATGTGACCTTGTTTATCATCTGTTTCTACACGTGTAATGGTTTCATGTGGAGAATCGATCGAATTTCATCTTTTTAAGCGTTTTGAGGGGTTTTGTTAAATGGGTTTTAGATGGAACATAAGATCTGGTAACATAGTTTTTGGAGAATGTGGGTGGTGGTAAATGGGGAGTTTGTGTGAAATCCAATGAAAGAATTCTCGGACTGGAAGTGAGTGTTGAAAGATCTGAAGAACCCATGTGGAATTTTGGGTGTTTGTTCATGTAAATTTGATGTCCAGTAAACATTCATCACAGCTGATCCATAGCTTATGTATATTGTTTATTTTTTATGGTTAATGGTAACGTCATTTGTTTCTGTGTATTTTTATGTGATTTTGCTTATCATCTGTTTTTACATGTATAACGTGCTTATGTATAGTATGCATATTGTAAGGGACTAAGGGTTTTATAATGAGAGCATTATAGGATTGGAAGTGTTTGTTATAAGTTCTGAAGAACCCATGTTGAATTCTGGGTGGTTGTCATGTAAACTTGATGTCCAGGATTAATTAAAAAATAGAATTTGTTTGTCAAATAGTTTCTTCATCCCTTGTGGAGTTATGGCTCTATTTATTATTAAATGGTATGCAATAGATTATGTCCTTCAAATTCTGACCAACTCCATCTGCTTTTGTCTTCATTTACAATATAAGAATGGGAATTTGGTAGTTGGGATTCCAAGTCTTTTTTTCTATAGCTGAACATGCAAATATAATATGAACTATGTATTAGTCCATGTTAGTATGATGTTAATGACCTTTTATTAAGTGGTTGTGGAGTTCATAACAGTGAAATGCTTTGGGTGCCGGCATGAAGTGATAATCATGTAGCTATCTTGAAATGAACTGAGGAAAATTTCCTGTTATTGGGCTTATTACATGGTCTTGATGTTTATAAAGCATGGAACATTTTAAGCTTATTACATGGTCTTGATGTTTGCTGACACTTGATATATAAGGTACAACAACGTAATCCACATGAATGAAAAGTGTTAGGTGATTTTATGTCTATCATTGTCGTATGTTTTATTTGAAAGTCTGATACCCTGTGAAAATTCATATGGTTCAGGCTTTCCTAGATTTAAACTTTTTTTCTTTCACTGATATTTGGCAGAGATGAGGGTTCTGCTGTTGTACCTGAGGCAGTTCCTGCCCTAGGGCAGCCAATGGACATTACAACTGCTCTGCAGCTTGTTCTGAAGAAGTCTCATGCTCATGGTGGGCTGGCTCGGGGACTCCATGAGGGCGCCAAGGTGATCGAGAAGCATGCGGCACAACTTTGTGTGCTCGCTGAGGATTGTGACCAGCCAGATTATGTGAAGCTTGTCAAGGCTCTATGTGCTGACCACAATGTGCACTTGATTACCGTGGAGAAGGCCAAAACTCTTGGTGAATGGACAGGGGTATGTTATGGCTGTTCATATTTTCTCACTTAGTGCTTTCTTGTTTGTTGGATGATTCATACTAAAAGCTAGGTATCTCCATGTCATCCATATAAGATTTAGCAATATTTGTACTCGCGGTCAGGGTATTTTCATGTGTTTTATTGGCATTGAAAGTTTGACAATTTTAATATTTCGTATAAATGCTGCAACAAGCATGTTTTAATTAAAAGTCTTTTGTCTCTTTATTTTTTCTGTGTATGGAGAATTAACTGCACGATAATCCCTGTTAAATAGTTCTTGAAATCATGTTACCAAATGTAACAGTTTCTAGCAGGCGAAAGTTATGTGATTGATATAAGTCAACCAAGATTCAGCGTGTGAGAGGCTAGCGTTATTTGTTGTGGGGTTGACCCTCCTTGAAAGGGGTTTGATCTATTTCCTATTTCTTTTAGTTTCTCAAACTTGCTCTAATCTTATTTCAAAAAAAAATCATTTTGCCCAAACCTCACAACACTTAAGCCAGGAGATGGTCTAAATAAATAATGATTGTGGGATTTTCTAATTCATGCTTTTTTTTAGGTTTTTGACTTTTTGGTGATCTTGTCTCCACTAAATGTGAAAGATCACCTTAAAGGATTTTCTATTAAGAGACCTTTTTGTGAGGTTTATGCATAGACATAATTTTTAATTCGCCATTTTTTCCCCTCATTGTGAAACGTGTAGAGTGGGTACTCTTTTCTCTGCTTGGTTGTCTTCAACTTGGTGTTACAAATACTCTAGTACCTCTCTCCTTTAATCCATTTATAATAAGCTCTGCACCAGTAGCATTTAGCTAAGCCAGACTCTTTATCTTAATCTACTAGCTTCGCATTGTTAGGCTTCCAGGGAGCTGGGGTAATTGTTCAATGGAGTTAATTGCCTATTCCTGTTCAATCACTGATGTTGTCAATTCAATCAGTTAATACAATTGTTATCTGGTACTAGAATGGCATGCTAAAAGAAATTAACTGGTTAGTTATAGATGGAAGTGTTACTTCATATATTTAAGTAGGAGGTTATTTCTAATTTTTGTGCTTGATGGAAAGGCAAGGGTATCATATTTCTGTGTATGTTCCACAGTGGAACTGTTTGCTTTCTTCCTATTCATTTGTTGTATTTGCTTTAATGGATGAATACAGCTCTGCAAGATTGACCAAGAGGGGAAGGCTAGAAAGGTCGTTGGTTGCTCTTGCGTTGTCGTGAAGGTAAAAATAACAGATTCCTTATAAATAAACATGAAAGCAGAGATGCAGTTCTGCCTCTAATACTTCTATGCTATGTGAATGTCTGCAGGATTACGGAGAGGAGTCTGAGGGGCTTCACGTTCTACAGGAGCATCTGAAGTCTCATTAAAGACTCCCATCAATCCTCCAGGTCGATGTCAAGTTGGGTTCTACTCTCTAGCTTCTGAATCTTTTTTTTTAATTCCCTTTCTCAGTTTTGAGTTGTAGCCTGCAAATCCAGCTGAATACTTTTTGATCTCAAGAATCATGGGTGTGGAACTAAGGAATTATTTAGATCTCTTTTTTATGTTTATGAACTGAATGTACTCTAAATTTTCTTTAGGCAGACCTCTGTTTATCTATCCATATCTTGTCTCCCACATAGGATGGATTGAGGAGATTTGAGTAGTAGTAGTTCTGTCTGACTGCATGTTTGATTCCATGATGATACACAAGACATATGATGGTCATAGTGTGTAACTGTGTTTAGCATGATTTTTAATTGCATGTGCAAATTTAAAAAAAAATATGTTTTACAGTTATGCCATTTGATTGGTGCGGACTTATTCTATGAAAAAAAGGTGTCATGTCTTTATTCCTTGTGAATCAAAAGCTGATGTCTCCATCTGTATATCTCATCAGTTGAATATATCTTCAAAAGAGCATCCAGTGAAGTCAGACCCAATCTTTTAAAATTAGGACATGGTCTTTTTTACTGACTTGAATCATAAATACAGTCCCTCCCTCGTGCAGTTTATATGCTTAGATTTTTGTATAAATGGTAGTTATGTGTGCTGTGTTTTTCATGTCCTAACAAAATCAAAGCATGTGGGAACTGTAAGAAGGATGAGGTGTTCTTGTGACTGATGTCTATTCATTTTGTCCATTCTTTTTTAACCAAGTATGTAGGAGGTTCGGTGAAAGTGGAATTGCAGAAGGTACTGCATGATTATAACTTGAGTTATTAACTTATGCTTTATCTGCTAGAGATTTTTATTATCTTTTTTTATAGATTTTTTTTTGTTAAATCAAGAGAGGGACAAACACAGAGCCGTGCTGAAGATTAGATTGCTTGAGCCCATTTTTAGTGCCCTTGTTTGGTTAGTGATATAAGGTATTCCTACATAGATAACTATACCAGATGGAATGAATCATTTTTGTTTGGTTGGACTTTTGGTTATTTTCATTTGGATAATGTAATAATAAAGCTTTTATTTTTTTTGTTAATCTGAGTCCAAAAATTTCATATCTTATGAAGATTTGGTAACCAAAATTTGAAACCAGATAATGACAATGAATTTCTCTAACATCCCACACAAAATTAATGTGTGTCATGTCCTGCTTTCTTGAACCCTATTATATGGAATGAATCTCCTGCCCTATTATAGGGAATGAGTCTCTTGCCTTTCTTCTTCTTCTTGTTTTTTTTAAGGATCAATTAGACATTTTAAAATTCATCAAATGAATTGGATATATTCATCACGCATAATTTTATTTATCTATTAAAATGACAATCGTCTAATATAGTCAAACAAAAACAAGCACAAATAAAGTCTTCATTCCCCCTATTATATGCTCTGTCAGAGATTTCACATTGTGAATTAAGGCTGCAATAATGACCAAAGTGTCATACCACCGCTTTGGAGGCATCCACTCTCACAGAGGCGTAGGTATTGGTTCAGGGTTGGTTAGCAGTAGCCCCTCTTCTTTATGAATGAGTTCATGTAATTTATTAGTGTGTATTTTAATTATATAAGGTATATTTTTTTTTAAAAAAAAAAGTGTCGAACTGTATTTGGAGCTTGAAAAGGGTAGAGGTGTAAAATGAACTAGATCGGTGTCAGACACGATACGTTAAGAAACCAATGCGATATGTTATTAGCATGGCACGGCAAGTTAAAAAGGATATGGGTCTTGCTAGGCCGACCCTACGACACATTACCATATTTTAATATAGTATGTTAGTGAACACGACACGGTAGGCATGACATGACAATCTATGATAGATAAAATCATGTTAATGGAATAAGATTCATCCAAAAATGCCAAATATATATATTTGTATGCATGTATGTATGTATATGCATGCTCTTCATGGCCAGCCCTAGGGCCACCGCTTGCCTAGGGCCCTCATCCCAATGTCCCCCCCCCCCCCCCCCCCCCCCCCCCGGCACACACAAAATAAAAAAAAATGGCCATGTTCTTCCTTTTGTTTTTACTTTTATAATTGTGAAATCCTAATCAATGTTCTTATGTTTAATTGAAATGTAAGCTTACTTTTTCTATTTTCAGATTTTAATTTCCTTTTTTTAAAAGAAAAACTTATCAATTTCTGTCTTTTGTTACTTTTTGTTATTTGTTTATCTTATTTTCTATTTTATAGGAATTTAGCTTTTCTTTTTTTTTGTAATAAAATGTCTTTTCTTAACAAATTAGTAGACAAAAAATTCATGAATTAAGGGTTTAATTGTTTTTATTCCTCTTGCAAAGCGTTTTATTTTTTTATTTAGTTTCATTTTCGGTTTCTTTGTTTTTTTACATTGTTTTTGTTTTTTTTTTGGAAAAAATCGATATAACTCCCTGTAATCTTAGCTAAATAGGTTAAACTATCGTAGATCTCTGTCATATTAAGAAATTATTGTTTTAGTCCCTGCTATTACCCCAACTAACCAGGCATGTAATTAGCCCTAACTAGACATGTTAGATTACCAAAATACCATTACATTCATTTAACTTTTCTCTCATTCTCTCTCACAAACCTCAAAATTTCATAAGGCTATTTTGGTAATAGAAATGACCTATTTCGATTCTTATATTTTCTCAGGGACTTATTCGAATATAATTTTAAGATATTCCATTAGTTGGACGGAATACCTATGACATTCTTTCTTTTTTTATGGACTTTTAACACATGGATTAAGATCATTAACTATAGCAGAATATAAGGACCTACGGTGATTTAATTATTTTACATGGACTAAAATCGATTTAACTAAGATAACATGGAGTCATATCGATTTTTCCCTTTCTTTTTTCCCTTTTTTTGAATACATATGTTATTTTATTCTTTTAAAGTTATGTTTTATTTTCTTCTTTTTCCCATTTTAGTTAATTTTTTTATTTTTAACTTTGATATTCTTTTTTTTTTAAAGAAATGTAGATATTTGATACCTAATTTCATTCATGAACATCGAATTACAAACTCTGAAAGAGATTTGGGTGGAGGAAGGGAAGTAAATAGAGAACAAACAATAAAACAAAGTAAAGAAAGCAAAAAAAAAATTTGGCAGCCCAAGTAGAAAAGGCTTCTAAACCCGATGGACTGCCGCTGCCCCTTGAGCTACACCACGCTTATGTGTTGTCCGCTACCCTTGGAGGGCCTCTCGGTAGTCCCAATGTACTTGTTCCAGTCCCGCACCAACCCCCCGAATGAGTTCCCCATGTTCTCCACATACGCTCGGGCTCCACGAAAGATTACCTCGTTCTACATTCTCCAGATAGTCCACTCCTCCATTGGCATGATCGCTTGCACATGCGACGGCTCCCTTGCGGCACCCACTGTTCTGCACAACTCCTTGCCCGCCCTCCATAACTCCACATTACAAAAGGATATGACCAGCCCAGTCTTTCTCCCAACCTCCTCCCAAAAAACTAGAACAACCACACACTCCCAAAAGAGGTGGTTGACCGTCTCCAGGGCCGCCGCGCAGAGCATGCATGTGGTAGAGGCGTTTGTATACCTTTGTGAGAAGCCGTTCCTAAAAAACCAACTACAAAAACACTTTGATCTTCATGGGAACTGGTGGCTATTGATATCCGGGGAAGCTTGGTTGAGTTCTAGCAGTCCGCTAGTGCCACCACCTGTAACCGCCCTTGACCGTGTGATCCCTCGACAACGTCAGTCTCTATATTAGGCAATCAGAAGAAGTATGAAGCAGTCCAACCGCACCATGAGCATCACGAACCAGCCAATTTCTACCTCGCTAAGACGCGTCCACATAAGCGGGATGGTCCACACTCCGGTGTTTTCTGCCCCAAGAAAGAACTCGCTGATTGTTTTTTCTTTATTTGTGGATAGCCAGAATATGTCGGGTGCCACATCCCTCCCTGCACCATCGGTCAAACCACAATTGGATCGAAATGCCGCTCCTTGCCACCCATTCGAATGCTCTACGCCACCGCCTGATCTGCAAAGATCCCCTTGCATAGGCTCGACGCCCTCACATTGAAATATGGCCACCTCTTCTCCCCTAGCCCATTGCTAGACCCTAGACCATTGCCCCTGCATCTGGCTTTCAAAACAGATAGCCATGCCGAGTTGTGTCCCACTAACCATCTCCACATCCATTCCATAAAAAGAGCTCTGTTCATCACTTGAAGGTCCTGTTCCCCTAGTCCCCCCTCTTTCTTGTGCTTGCAGACAATAGCCCAATCCCCAAGATGAGGAGTTTTTTTCTCTCTCTCTGCACCCATTCAAAGGAACCTTCTCCGAATCACATCGACCTTCTCCGAGATCCCCGCTGCAGCTCTTAAAACTGATAGAATGAACAATGGAAAGTTGGTCAGCATCGCTTGCAGCATGGTCAACCGGCCCCCCCAACTAAGAAGCCTTCCTTTCCAACCGGCCAGCCTCTTCTCGAATCGCTCCACTAGCGGATTCTAGTTTTCCTTCTTCATGCGTCCTTTCACCAATGGGAGCCCCAAGTCTTTAGTGAGAAAGGTGCCTATGGAACACTCATGCATGCCGCAAGACTTTTTCCTCTTTTGTCGGATCCAGATTCAACCCAAACATGGTACTTTTGTTAAGATTTTCACTCCATTAGAAATTAATTTTTTTGGTGCTTTTATTTTTTGAAAATTATATAAAAACATATATTGGGAGACTCATTTACATGTTTGTCTAGGATGGCATTTAGCTTGGCTAATCTCCCTGGCTTTAACATCACACATTTCTCCCATTTCAAGGGTGTTTTATTTGACTAATATTGTGTGAATGTAACCAATTAAGTAGAAGTCCAGACAGTAGTACAATTTAGATGCAATGATATATCATAAAACCATAAGCCTCAATGGAGCAGGATAACACTCATTTTTGGTTTCTTGCTTGAATAAGAAGCATGAGACACTGCCAAGTGCCAATCTGTCTTGACCACACCTTTTATGCCCAGCTTTAATAGAATATCCAACCTGTATTAAAAGTCTCATCAATTTTCAATATAATTCATAGGAAAATATTATATTCAACCCTATTTTCAACCTCAAATGCAGTTTACAATATTTTTTTTATAAATTATATATTTCATCTAATGAATTATTTACTTATATAAAAATTAAAGTAGATATTCAATTAACTATATCAAAAGAATTCTGACGATACATATACTTGTATGGGGTTGTATTATGGGCTAAGTGCAACAACACTCTATTTAATAAGTAGGCATTAGAATGATATTGGAGTCCATACTTAATGTTTTTACACCAAATTATATGCTTAGTTATATAATTATGCAATCTTTGAAAAATCAAGAGAATGCAAGGACTGCATGTAGGGATACACACGAGATTTTATCCCTGAAAACCATATATTCTGATCATGTAAAATATTCAGCTAATATAAAAATAAAAATAACTACCCTACAATTACCCCAAACAAGATAACTAACACTTGATTGAATTTTATTCCTATCCACAAAGGAATTGTTTATAGAGAACAATGAATCAGGCTGATATTTTCAAATTGTTTTGTTTTGTTTTTCTTTTTATTTAACATTTGTTTAGTGGGTAGTGGTGGTTTTGGAGTTTTAAAAATGGGACCACAAAGATAATGAAAATGGTGATCATACCTTTCCCTTTTGATAATACATCCCACCTATAAAAAAAAATGAGACCCACAACCATCTGATTTTTCTACTAACAATGACTTAAACAACTAAATGAAGCCATCAATGGAGTCTCCCCCACATGCAAATGATGGAACTTAAAAGCATCTATATGAGTCTGTCTTCTTCATTTTGCCAACCACCCTTGTTGATTATATTAGATTGACCATAAGGTGTGGTTTATTCTTTGCTTTGCTTTGCTTTTCTTTTTCTTTTGCCACCCAAATTTATAAACAATTAATTGTCATGGAGAGCATGGTCTCTCTCAAATATAATAATGTATTTATATAAGAAAAAATTGAACTACTTGAATTGTGGATAAGATTATCTGGGTTAAAAATGGTAATTGTTTTATCTGGCTTGATGAAATTTGATCTTTAATGTTTGATTTATTAGGCCCCTGTTTGGATATGAGTTTAGGTAGATTCTGCGTTTGAAAAGTTAAAAATTCTCAAACTCAAATCCAAACACACTTTCAACATTTAGCTTTTCAAACCATCACCTTCCCTTTTTATGGTAAAAAATATTGCGGTTAAAATTTAATAAAACAACGTTTTTTAAAAACTGAGTTTGAAACACAAGATTCTAAAAATCTTAAAATTTCAAATTCACATCTAAACACAACATTAGAATATGATTATAATTTTGGATGGACATAAGAGTATGAATTACACTTTTTCCGCATATATAGCTATAATTATTAATTATAGTATATCAAAGCTTAACTTTGATATTTTATTAAAACAAATATGTTTTTTTCCACGATTGTGTCTATTATTCTATTATCCATATTCTAATTCAATGGAGCTGTGAATCTATATATATTTTTTGATAAGTTTTTTTTTTGTTTTGTCAAATCTTTTTCTATCAAAATTAAGTTCTCTTACTAAAGAGAGGGTGTCTGTACCATCTTACCAAGAGAAGATTAACTGAATATGCCAAAGTTATGAATATATTAAACATCTTGGACCTTTCATTGATACACATTTTTTTTTCCAATCTCATCTCTTATGAGTCAATTTGTGATTGTTCCGGTGTGTATTAAGATATATTTTGGAACTTTTTAGATTCTTGGGCAAAAATCATGCCTATTACATTCTTGTTTCCAAACACCCCTAGCATTGAAAAAACAACTATTATTTATAAAAACAACCTTTTAATTATTATTTCAACACATATAAAAAATAAATTATATTTTGTTTGGTTGTATTTTTACTTTTTAGTTCTTATTGGATTATGTAATATTGAAATTTTTATGTTTGGTTGATTATAAATAAGTTGCAAATAAGATGTGAATAAATGATTTGGCATGTGGACCCCAAATTTATATGATGAAATGATAGTTGACTTGACAGTAAATCTCTCTTGTATTTGCGAAATAAATTGTATAGAATTTCATAAAAATCTGGAATACCAATAACAGTTTATTCTCATCTATTATGAGTAAATTATACACATTTATTCATTAGAAATAAGTATGTTTTTGGACTTATTTTTTCTATTTTCCTCTTATTCCACTATTTAAATAGAGCCCATATGGGGTTTGACATAGACTTATTCGCCTTAATAGATTTATCATGATAGATAACAATCAATACTGAATAAATAAATTTTTGTTTGATTATTTTTTATGTTATTCTTATTAAAAAAATATAAAAGTGACATTTTTGTTGTTTGATTTATCTTTGATAAAAATATGATAAATGATGGATAATGGATGAATAAAAGTTTATGAATTTTTAAATGACAATTATACCATTAAATAAGTGTGAGAGATACAAGGGCGGCGCCAGCTTATAAGAGATGGGGTATTTTTAAAAAATATTAGAGTTTAGATAGTGGGGCCGTTCAGGAATTTCATTTATACAACCATATCAGGAGGTCTATTTATACAATGAGACTATTAAAATTTTTTTTATTTAAAAAAATCAGTTTTTAAATTGTGGGGTCAGGAGGCTAATTTATACAATCATATCAAAATCACAGCACCCATTAAAAAAACTATATCGTGGGATTGGAATCCTTATTTTCCATAGTTGACTCGCAGATCATCTACGCATGGACAGACGCGCCGATCATTGACAGACAAATTGGACGTGTCAATCGCTGCTGGTCACATTGTCGATCTCCTCTACCTACTCTTCTTCAACTATCTAATCATGAATTTGGTTTGGTTTATTTTTTCCTTTTTCAATTTTTTTTTCTTTTACAATTTTTGTATGTTAATCCGAATCTCTCCTATCACATTATAATCGTATGAATAATGAACAAAACTCATCAACATTACACCCTCTTTTCTTTACTGTCTATGTATCAAAATTTCATTCACCTCTATGTGTATCCAAAAATAATTTAATATATGATTTTGGAAGGTGGGGGGGGGGGGGGGTGTTCCATCTGTAGCATTGTTTTGGAAAGGTGCGGTGGGTCTTTAGTTGATTATTTTTTAAAAATTTTATGTATTATGTTTATAAAAAATTTATTTTTACAAATTATGCCAATTGTAAAAATTTATATATTAAAAATATTTTATCTCCTTCCTTTGAAGATTTATTTTTTTATTAATGTAAGTTATTTTATTTTCAAAAGAAAAGTTTATGTTTTTTTATAAAAATATGATAAGAGTAGATTTTTTAAAATTTTTGATGACCCCATATATAAAAATTCCTGGAGCCGCCACTGGAGAGATATGTGACTGATTTGATTAACATGATGTGTGTGAGATTGTTAAGTGAGATAATTTTTTTAAAATGATAAAAAATGATATTTTTATTCTTTAACATAAATAAATCCTGATAAACAATTTTAACATTTTCTTAAAATAGTTAGTAGGCCTTAATATAGCTTATCTAAATATGTCAATCATGGTTTATTCAGAAAAACAAACTGTAAATAAAAATTATTATCCACTGTTCATCCCTGTTATTAGTTAATTTTCCACCGTAAACAGGGACAGGGATAGAGACAAAAAAAAGTGCGATAATAAAAAAAAATTAAATGGAACTCTTCAATAGCTATCCTTCCTAAAGTACTAGACTGGGATCTAATGGTCCTCTGTTAATGCATAACCCCCATCTTTAACCAGAACTTGCGACCCTCCACGCAAAGTCGAAATACGTGATTGGGCTGGGAAACGAACCAAGCTGTTCGGGCTGTTAAACGAACCAAGCTGTTCAGACTCGACTCGGGCTCCACTCGGTTTAAGCTCGTTCAAACTCGTTCATTTAGATAAATGAACGAGCTTGAACAAGTTTTCAAACTCGATTAAGTTCAAGACTTGGATCGAGCTTCGTTTTATGTTCAAATTCAACCCCTTTATGTTATTAAAACTTAGTTGAAGCTTAATTAAACTCTTTTATAAAATTAGAATATTAAATTAATACAAAGTTACGCTCGTTTAAGCTCATGAACATGACTCATTTAGGTTAACATTTTATTTTCAATCCTTAAAAACCCAAAAATAAAGAAAAGCGCTAAGCTTGTTGAGGCCCGTAAACTCGACTCAGCTCGATTCGTTTATAAACGAGTCAAGCTCGAACATGTCTGGCTGGACTCGTTTAGCACCCTTTTATACGTCACACTCACATTTATTACTCTCTTTTATAAGTGGTCAGTACTGACAAGCAACCTCGTCTTGACAGGCTGTCGTTTTCCCACCATATCCAAAAAGGCAAAAGTTTTAAAATTTGTGTTATCCGTAAATTTCGAAAATAGAGGGGTGTTTTTGTAATTAAAACCCCCCGACGTACAGCTGTTCTTTTTGACATAGGTAGTGGTTGGCGGGACGTCGCTGAAAAGTGATACCCGGGAATTTATTTAAAAGCTCTCTATTTTTTCCAAAATTACCAAATGCGCTTATGGGTCACACGGCTGTTCACTTTTATTTTTTATTTTTTTCTTTTTTTGCTTTGAAAATTTTGATACGCATAAATTATGTTGAGATGACATTAAAGTTGTTTTCCTTTTTTTGTTATTAATCATTCGGCTTAAAATATTTTTATAGCTTTTGATTCCTACCAAATAAAATTACACAAATTATAAATGACTGATATTTTGATACATGATATATACTGCATATAAGTTATAACTATTACAATATCATAGGTTTAGAATAAAAAAAGTGTCACATGACAATATTTGATGGGATCGACTGGATCCCCTCTCTTCTCCAACTATTTGCAGAAGTGTATTTTGAAAATTTATTTTTATCTGAAATTTGAAATCTCATGAGAAAGGAATTTTTTAATTGTTATTTAAAAGATTACGTATTATGTATTTTTCATTAATATTGATTTGATATAGTTGATATATATTTACATTTATTAGTGGTTTGTTATTCTTTTATATAAAAAAAATAAAGAGAGATTTAAAATAAGTTTTATAAGAAATTATTATTTTAAAATAAAATAGAGACGTTGAATCGGGGTATTAATTCAAATTGTGCTCCAAAAATATTTCTTATTTTATTGGATTACAAAATTACTGACCCACCACCGAAGATGCTCTCATGATAATTATTTTATAATTAACAAATAAGTCATGGATAATTCATAACCATGTTTTTTTTAGGGTGTGTTTGTACACAATCTCAAATGAAAAATGAAGGAAAATGAAAGAATTTGTGTCAATGAGAAAGTGATGAAAAAGAAATTATTTTTTCTTTGACCGGTTTATATGTTGTTTGTGCCAGTTAAGGAAAGTGATGGAAAATAAAGATCTCCAATATTTTCCAATTTTAAAGGAAGGCACCATATATATATAGAGCCTCCAGTGTTTTTCAATTTCAAATGGAGACACCATATATATATGGAGTCTCCAATGTTAAAATTCCACAACAGTCATGTATAAATAAAAAATTTTCGTTTTTGGATTAGATAAATAAAAAAAAAAACTCATATTCTTTCACTTTTCCTCTTCTAGGGTGAGGAAAAAATCACCCTCGTCTCTTAATAAAACAAAATAACAAAGAGAAAGCGAAGACTTTTTTTTTTCACTTTTTGTTTAACATAAACAGCTGGTTTTTATATGATCAAATGAAAAAATTTTACTTTTTCTCAATTTTTATGTGACACAAACACACCGTGAGAATAATTAGGCCAATTTTATAACAAAGCAAAGTGTTACAAAACTTGTATTTTTACGGAAGGGGGGAAATGGAAATATGGTACACGCTGGATCGAGTTCCCTCTATTGTATTTGATTTTTTTTGTTATGTATTCGTTCCATTTATGTGACACTCTACGGTGGATACACAAGCTTTATTTATATATCAAATCTCTCCAATAGGGGCTGACATGTGAGCACTCATATGTTATGCATGTCTCTGTGAAATAAGAGAGGATTATAGTATGTCATGTATAAATAGAACTGAACAATGTTAAATTATATATGAATCGGCGTAGATAACACATAAATCAAACTAAAACCAAGCTATATTACTACCTGATCAAACTGAAACACCTTAGAATTCAACTGAATAATCTATGAATCAAATAACCACTAAAATAAATTGAATAATTTATGAATCAAAATAAATAAATGAAACATTGAATGCTTGATAGACCTCTCAGGTGGCGTTTGGGTAGAGGAATAAGGAAGGAATTGGCTAAAATAGAGGAAAAATAATAATAAAATTTTTATTTAGGTAGATAAAATAAATGGATATAGCTATGCAAAATTATGTGAAAATAAATTGATATTTGTATTCCAGACACCCATGAAAGTGTGTTATTCATCCACCAGTATAAAACGACTCACATGTTAAAGTACATGTCATCACATATTATATATTAATGAGACTCACGTGTTAGATTAACTTTTTTACAATTTATTCATATTTTATTCTCCATTAACCAAACAACTCCATTTTTATTATTACATTTTTCAATAAGAATAACAAAAAAATAAAATTAAACAAAAAATCACTTATATATTTAATTGATAAAGTTATTTATTTATGTAATAAGTATAAACTATATAATAACTTATGTTTATGTGTGAACGAGCTCTTATTAACTCTCTCTCCCATTTGAGTACACGTGTAGTAAGTGAGATTTCAATTGCGGCCATTGTAATTCGAGACAATGTAGGTGCATATAATAATTTCTTCTATCTATTAAATGGATATGATAGTTTATGTAGAGATCCATTAAATGGACCAGATTTTCAAGATATATATATATATGTATCAGAATGCGTGTCGGCGCTGTTCTTTGAATTCATGTTCCGCGACCTCTTCTTGCTGGACCACACACAACCAAAAGTCTGGACCGCTTTGTTTTTAAACATGGTTACACCCAATATGCGTGAACAGTTTAATAAATTTATATATTTTCATAGTTATCTATTAAAATATATATTTTTTAGATAGAGCGTGTATTTTATTTTACAAAAAAATTATATTTGTTAAAAATGAATTTATTTAATTAAAACATATGCTGATTGTATGTAGGACGTCTTACGGACTATCTTTAATTTCTTTTTTAGGTTTTCAATTTTGTAATAAATTGTACACGCAGTCTCATAAAGCAATCTCATAAATAATTTATATACTTTTATAGTCATCTATCGATATAAATATCTTTTTAGATAGAGTGTATATATATATATTTTTTGCATTTGTTAAAAATAAGTCCATTCTTTTAAAAATATGCGGACTGAGGGGTTGTCTTATGTCTTATGGACTGTTTTTACTATTATTCTTTTTATAGGTTTTAAAATTTTATAATAAATTTGAATTTGCATTACTTGTTAATTTGTCATCTTTTTTTAAGGAAAGACTATATGTCTGGCTCCCTTTACAATCACATAAATTTTAATTTTTAAAAATATATACTTTGTTTATTGAAATACAATTTTTATAAAAAAAAAATACAATTTTTGATGAATTGAATACATGTTTTTTTACGTTTTTCATAAAAAATGGAGATAGTGGAATATATGCTGAATTAATTAATTTTATATAATGTATTAGTGATGTGACAACCACAAATGGTGTTATAAAATGAACTCAATGTATTAATGTCCTTAAATACATTTTGTGATGTCTCAGAAGATACGTACCTTCAAACTAAAAAAAATTGTTCTGAAATTACTTGTTAAGGTAGAATATTAAGGCGTTGTCCCTGTTCAATGGCAGACCCAATAATTTTTTGAGGGGAAATTAATATAAAATTGTTTGAAACATGAAGAAAGAAAACTTCACAAATACGTCTCACATAATGGATATACAATTATTTTTAAAAAAAATAATCATGTACACAAATTTTTAACAAATACAAGTTACATAATAATATACAGTATATAAACATTTCACAAGGTTTTTGATCAATTTATTAACATACAAAGATGCACAACAATGTACGAGATTGATAATGAGATAGAGGCATGTTGCTTAACAATGTACAAATATATATACAAAAATGCACACTGTGATAATATTTGGACAGAAAAACTTCCAAAAATGTATTTAATAAAAGTTCTCCAAATACTACCAATACAATAAATGTATTTAATAAAATTGTTAGCTTTATGGACTAAACAACGATCATGTGTGTGTGTGTACGTATGTATCTATATTTAATCTAGATCAAAATGAGATTATATTCTCTAAATAGTTACATTATACTCGTATTAAAAATATATACTTAAAATGGGATATCTTTTTATTTTAAATTTTTAAAAAAATGTTATAACAACTTAAGCGCGAACTACAATCCACATTAACTAAAATGTTTAGTGGGTGTTATTAAATAAAATATTATTTTTTATAATGCTACTATTTCGGGGCATAGGGAATGCCAATAATAATAATCCCAAAGAATCCACACATGTTTCCTCAAAAAAGAATCCACACATGAATTTTTTAGATATGGTCAATCTGGCATTCTATTTTCATCTCATTAATCTTCCTTTACTGAACAAATGGGATCCAAGTATTCCCATAATAGAATAAACAATCCACCTTCAAATAAATGGCTGGGATATAAGATCTTGGGATAAGTCATTCTAATTTTAGAATATGAGACATTTATATATAGATTTCTTGAAATAAAAATTATAGTTTCCATTCAATATCAAATAATTATGATGAGTTAGAATCTTATCATTTATTTATAAAAATTTCAAATGATTACCTATATATATATATGGGACGTGATTGCGTGCGGCGAACGGCAGGTGCGGCAGCGATCACGGGCCATCGATCACGGGTCCATCGCATCGGACGGTCGGGGGCGATTCATCTCGACCGTTGGATGCGATGGACCCGCGATCGAACGGCCCACGTCGCGGCCGCACCTGCCGTTCGCCGCACGCAATCATTTTCATATATATATATATATATATGTAATTATAAAAAATATATTTTAAAGAATCGTATTAACCTCTTTATAAGAAAAGAAAAAAATCATATGTTCACTTTAACTAATCTCACTAAAAAGGTTACCCTGGCGTGTATATATCACATTCCACATATTTTAGAAGAAAAATGATAGGATAGTCACGCGGACAGTCTTTGATGGTTCTCACACGTTTTAATTTTTTTAAAATAATAAATATCATCCAGTAAGATATATATTTAATTGAAAAAGTGTATATCATTTTATTTTGAATTAAATGAACTTAATTTTAGTAAATATAAAATTATTGAGATATATACGTCATTTAAAGTAGGCCTATGGGTCAGGTCTAGGCAAGGGCGGCGCTACGTTTTCTGTGGTGGGGTCAATTACCGCACACAAAAAAAAAAAATAATGTTTAAATTAATCCATCCCAGCCCAATTTAAACCATATCATTGACCCCACTAAAAACCAATCCCGATGTTGAAAAAGAAAAAAAATTGTGGACCCAGAACCCTATTATACCCAACTTAACAAATAATAGTAATAATAATAATAATAATTTTTTACGTACAACTCCAATTTTAGTTTAAATTCCAATTTACATATGTTTTGAATTTTTTAAAAATAGTATAGTCATCTAATGAAATACATGTTTTTATAAAAAATGAAGTATATATTCTAATGAATTACATGGATATATTTATAAAAAAAATGTAAATTTTTTTTATCGAAACATATATCTCGTTAATGTGAGTATAAATTCACTATTCTTGTATGTTTATCTGAATCTTTCCCTTCACTGCATAATCGTGTATGAATAATCATGCAGAATCTCTCCCATCACTGCATAATCATGTATGAATAATGAATAAAACCCCTCAACATTACACCCCTTTTTCCTTTATCTGTTTGTGTATCAGAAGCCCCTTTTTATGTATTTATGTTCATAAAAACTTTATTTTATTGATTGTGCCATTTATTCAATGGATAAATTTTATTTTATAGACATATTCAATAATGTCAAGAATGAAAATATCATGCAACGATTTAAAAATATGAAATCTTGTCGATGAAAATTGTAAAAGTTTGTATATTGAAAATCGTTGATCTCATTTTTTTAATGGTTTATTTGCTATTAATGTAACTTATTCTATTTTCAAAAAAGAATTATGTTTTGATAAATATATGATAATAGTAGATTTTTTAAAAATTTTGATATTTTTTTTTAATGACACCATCTATAAAAATTCATAGGGCCGCCACTGGGTCTAGGTCCATACTTGACCCGATTTGTATCTGATTGCGCGTGTAATTTACCCAACCCGGTGGACTCGAACATAAAATCGGGTCAATCCGGGTCCACCATGACCCAATCTTATGGACCGGAGACCCGACTGTTTTATATATAAGCCCATATTTGTAAAAACTTGGTTATTTAATATGTAATAAACTAAGTAATACAATGTGCTTTGTGTAACTTTGATTAACTTATTTAAATGTCATAGACTATTAACTTTTGAATTTGTATAATTTGATTGGTTTGTTGCATGACTTATTTTGGGTGTTGTTATAACTTGTAAGGTTTTAAAAAATAGTTTTGATTTTTATGTGTTCGTGTTAATTTGTTTTAAATGATTTGACCTAAGACTATTAATGGATCTACGCATATACATGGTATTTTCATTTACATCGTGTAAAATATTCAATCCGAAAGACTCAAGACCCGATATAGATCCGATAATCAAAACTAGTCGGATCCACCATGACCTGATCAAGATAGGGTGGGGCTATTTGTACCCCTCTGTTTGCTGAGCACACCGCGTGTCTGAGCACACCCCACCTAAATAACTTGGGTTCTGTATATACCCCAGTATTTATGTAACATTTACTTTCCACTGCACACCCCACTACAAACCTTAAAAACTTATGCAAGAGGAGGAGGAGGAGGAAGAGGGTGGGGTTGGGGCAGAGGGTGGGGCTAGGTCGGTAGGGAAAAACGCCTCTAAGAAGATACGTTGGCAGTCCTTGACATCCACGGAGAGGCGGTGAGGAGGGTCGTCCGGTCAAAACCGACGCCAGAAAGGTGCACTTTTTTCATGGCGAATGCGTGGAAGTAGTGTTCGTGGAGGGAGTGATGGGCATAGGTGGAGACGAGGTAGACCAAGAGACGGGGTTGGGGGGAATGAAATCGAAGATGTGAACAAGTTGTCATTCTTCTGCACGCATAGACACTCGGTTTCACATTTCGTAGACACTACATGTGCAATCCTTTCAAAAAAAGAAAATTTTAACATTTCATTTGTCTCTCCAAATCTCTACAAAAAAATAAAAATTTGATTGTTTCTCCCACCTCCTTTTATGGTAATAGCTTATGTCCCCTCCAAAAATTACTTACCTTTGTTTCTAAGGCCTTATCGGCTGATCCAGTGTCTACAAAAACTAACTCTATCGACAATGATAAGCATATTGTTGTTTTTGTCGAATAACTTGTTACCGGTTTAACAATGCTTATATGATTATGTATGAATGATGATGATCAATTTTTATGTGGCTTTGAATGAAAGAAATGAGTTTTGAATGTTTTTCAACAAACATGTGTTTATGAATGTTGTTGAACCACTCTATGACTTTCACTTTAGTTCCCATAGACTACCCCATTAGTAAAAACTTACAGATTTTACTTTTGTTCTTATAGATTACAACAGTGTCTAGAGATCATATATACTCAGACACTTCAAGTGTCTACCTCATTAGTCAAAACCTACTTGTTTCACTTCTGTTTCGATAGACTGCAGAAGTGTCTAGAGATCACATATACTTAGACACCTCAGGTGTCTACCTAATTAGTTAAAACCTACGGGTTTTACCTCTGTTCTAATATACTTCAGTAGTGTCTACGGAATACCAATACCTAGACATCTCGCGTGTCTAACCCATTCTAGCACCTACAAGGCTCACTTTTGTTCCGATAAATTATTGCAATGTCTAAGAATTACAAATACCTAGACATCTTATGTGTCTAATCTATTCCAAAACATACGGGTTTCACTTCTATTCCCATAGACATCAGATGTGACTATATATTACACATACTTAGACACTCCAGGTGGCTAACCCTTTTCAGAATGAGTGCCTTTAATATCAATTTATAAATGAATCTTCAAATGCTAACTCATTTAAAAGGGATGTGCTCAGCAAACAGAGGGGTGTAAATAGCCCCACCCATCAAGATATGACCTGACCGGTTGACAGACTTAATATAAAAGGATATATAACTGGATGATTAATATATAAAATTCTATTTTGGGTCGTAAAAAAAATTAGCTCTGATTCGAGAAGGTAAGAGGGACGTAAACAAAACGTGTGTAAGACAATCATATAAAAAAATATATTATATGTATAATTTATTATGGCTATATCCACATTATTTTATTACACGTGTACCAATCACATCACCAACACCCCCAGACGACGAAGCCGTCCAAATCAGAAGCTGTTTTTGAACCCCAAAGTCCTAAAAAGTAAGTGAAGGGTCCTTTCCGTAATTGTCCACACTCCCCCCACCACTACCCAAAAAACAGAAAAAAAGAAAAAACAATTCAAGCGGGTCCTCTCTCTCTCTCTCTCTCTCACCGAAAAAAGCTTCACTTTCTCTCTCTCTCACCAGCTTTTCTTCGACTGCATTGCCGACTCTCTCTCTCTCTCCGTGTCCGACAAAAACCCTAATCATGGGTCTCTGCGACTGAGAGAGTCTTCGCAGTCTTCGCCGGATCTACAAGCGAAGGCAAGGCAATCGCAAGAAAAACCGAGCTCACTTGAGCTTCTTCGGTGGTTCCCGTCTGGTTTTCCCAGATCTCTTCGACTCGGTCTGCGCGTCTAACTCTGTGTGTGTGTGTGTGTGTGTGTGTGAGGGTTTGAAGGTCCTGCAAAGTTGAAGCTTTTCGAGAGGGTTTGTTGGGGTTCTTTTCTTTTTTTTTTGGGCGGATTTTGGGGTTTCTGTTGAAATGTTGTGTTAAAGACCTGCATTTTTCGTCTGACATATGGTTGAAGTGAAGGTTTTCGTTTCACGGTTTTTGGTGGGCTTTTTTGAGCTCTCGTTGCTGTTTCTGCACGAGAGTTCCTTTGTTTGAGTTTTTTAAACAAAAAATTTGGGTCGGATGAACAATTTGGGTCCTGCATTTTGTGATTGAGCGTTGAAAATGTTCTGAATCAGTGATGGGTGTGTTCCCGTTGTTTTGTTTGGGGTTTCTGTAAAAGAGTTCTTCAATCTGAGTTGAATTATTAATCTTTCTTCTCTTTTAATCGACTTGGGGACCTGCATTTCTCCAAAATCTTCGGAACGCCGTAAAATCTGGTTGAATTTTGTTTTTTCCCTTTGGGTTTTGTGATGTATGCGGTGAACTTGTTCAATTATGTTGTCTTTGTTGAAATTTCTGGCTGCCAAGAACATTGAAACTTCCTTCAAAAACAATTTTTTTTTCTTCTTTTTTCAGATTGTGTGTTTTAATGCTTACATGACGAGGTTTCTCATTCAATTGAATTTTAGTGCCTTCTGCTACTCATGTATGCAAATTGCACCTTGTTTTGTTGATACGTGCTGTTTATTTTTCCAGCTCTCATAAAGTTTGTTTGGGTGCAGACCAAGGCGACTGTCATTTTAATCCATCCCGAGGGTTCGGTTTCTTGAAAAGGATGAACTGCGAATCAGGAAGACCTTGTTTATAGGCCAGAGCTTCTAAGTTTTTCTATAAATAATGGACACTTCATCAGAGAATCTGGTCAAGAAGCCACTTGCTTCAGCATCAATGAAGAAGCAGTCATCTGTTGCTTCTGCGGAAAGTGTTAGAAGTTCTTTGAAGGATGTGAAATCTGGTGTTGCTCCGGGTGCAAGGGTTCCTGGGGCGGTTCATTCGAGCAGACGAGCATCAGAGTATACTGATATTTCGGATACCGCTTCAAGCAGGACTAGATCTTCCACCAAGCCCGCTGTCCCCACCCTTGCAGAATTGAAGAGAAGAAACAGCACCGGAGGCTTGTCAGGGAAACGGGTTGATGGTGAGGCCTCGCTCGCGGGAAAGCGGGTTTCCTCGTCGACTTCGGGGCCCATTAAAAAATCTCTTTCAGAAAGTAGGCGAGCATCGCTGCATTCAGTCAGCCCCAAGACTCCGAACCCAGTGAGTCGTTTGGAATCGAAGAGGGTAACTTCAGTCTCACTTTCCTCACCAGGATCTGGTGCCAGCAAGACGGAGTCTGTTAAGAAACCTGTTCTTAGATCATCTTCATCTGTTGGAGTTCACTCATCATCATCGAATAGCAATGGCCGTAGTGGCAGTATGAGAAAGACGACATCTAGCATCTCTTCTCCATTGGTGCGCTCATCCTCAGGTCGGTCACCTTCTGTTTCTAGCGGATCAAAGCTGGGATCTTCAGTGGACAAGAGTTCTTCTTTGTCAAGTCGGAGGAAAACATCGACATCTGAGAGTCGAGATTCTCGACTTATGATGCTGCCGCAAGTGGATGTAAAAGCAGGGGATGATTTGGTAGGTGGCAATTACAACATATATTCTCTATAATTTATTATGTAGGGGTCACTGCTTATAGTGATAGTAAAATGCTCAGGCTGCGGACAAAGTCCTGTGATATGGCCTTGATTTTCTATAATTTTATTTCAATTCAAGCTCTCCTACTCTTCAAGCTGGTAATTTAATGATGGGAGTACATGAAATGTGCACCCATTATACAAGAAATGTGCACCTATTACATCTCAAGATCTTGGAACCGTAAATTTGTGTAATGATGTTTCGGTAAGTGCATGTCAACTTGCTGTCATGGCTAATCAACTCATCTGGAATTTTTGCTCTGGTTACCAAAGGGTTCACTTTTTTTATACTATATTTTTACCTTTTATTGTACTATATTTTTACTGGGCTGTATATAGGATTTATGATTGCAACAAATATATCTAAAAGTACTATCTTGAGGGGGGAAAGGTACTTATATTTGGTGTAACACCTCATTATTTTATTTGTTCAATTCTTTTTTATTAAGTAGGTAGGGAGAGAAAATGTTAGTTCTAGCTATGAATTCCATTGACTTTGATTGAAAATTAGAGACCCTTACTCTGTGGTTGTTTTGTTTTTAGTAGATATAGACTAAAGTTGTATGTTCTTTGACCCTTACTGTGTTTATTCCCTGCTTGGATTTGTGCTTTTGTGTTGGCTTGATTTTCCGTTCCATTTCATCGTTCTCTTCTCTGGAAATGTCATTGAGAGAGTGCTGAATTTAAAGGTGAAATAAGTTTTTCTCTTTTCTTTTCTTATTTCCACTCTCTACAGAAGGAGATGTCAATCATTGAAAATATCAATTGCATTGTCCTTAGTAAGAGATAAGGGATTCACAGTCAGAATGACTTTATATACCAATATGTGTCTAAATGCTTTTCATTAAGCTGATTTTAACACAGGCAAACAATGCTATTTTTTTTTATTGTTGTGCTTTTAATAAATTGTTGATCTTAATTTGGATTCCCAAATATGATGGCTTATGTTTTACTTTGTTCTTTGATTGAAATAATTTACTTTAGAATCACAAACATTATGATTACACTGATAACAGTCTCCCCTTTCTCTGGTTTATGTTTTTCCTTTGTTCAGAAGGAAAAAGAGTGCAAATTTTTCTTTTTATTCTTTTTCCTGAGATAACCAATATTTTTGTACGATATTCCCTTTTTTTTTGTGAATTTATGTTTTCATATAATCTTGAGGTGAAATTCCATGTTATCCTGTTTCAGAGGCTGGATCTAAGAGGCCACAGAGTCCGCAGCCTGAATTCCAAAGGCCTGAATCTATCGCCCAACCTGGAAGTAAGTATTATTTCCATAGTTTTATTCGGATGCACCATTTATTTATTATCATGAATCATGGCATGGATTTGATTTACCTGCCACTGTATGCAATAAGAAACTCTAGCTTTTCTTTTGTATGGATGAGTCTGAATCTTGCATATTTCAAAGTCATGCAACATGGCTGCCCATAGCATCAGGAAAGTTCACATTAGATTGTCTATAGTAAGCCAGATATCGTCAAGTAGTGGATCTGTATTCATTCCAAGAAAGGACTGACTTCAATAATATGATGTTTGTGGATGGGAATATTTACTTTTGTAACCAGTAGAACTCTCTTCTTCTTTTTTTTGTTTGAAGAAGGAAAGTAAAATCCTCTTCTACTGGTTCTGGTTTTCTGTTTTCTTTTCCCTTTGTTTTCTTCTGTTAGTTTTCTGTTTCATGGAAATTGGTGGTAAAATGCCTACTATTTTCTTTTAAAAAACATGATCTGTGTGTGTCTGACAAACTTCTAAATGAGGCATTATCATGAAACATAAATGTTTATCATAATTGAATAACTAACAATAAACCCGGACAATCCAATACCTGCAGACCGTAGTTGTGATTGTACCATATAGGCCAATCAATGTTTTAAAAGGCAAAACATGGGGTTAAGGCAATTAAGTTTTGTGGAATTCTTCATTTTGAAAAATATCCTATCCTTATAAAAAAAAAGGAAATTAAATTCTGTGAGGTGAGGTACATTATTGAAGCAGATATTATATTATAAAAATGAGTGTATGTTAATTTAGCAAGTTAAAATGATGGGATGTTTTCCAGGATGTTATATATGATGGAAAACATTCAGAGAACACAAAAAGGAAAACAAGATGGCTTCCAGGAAAGAAAAGGAAGATGAAAACATAAAAAACCCTCTCATACAAAAGACAAAAAAAACCCTCACTACTCTCAAAACACACTATTTATGAATAATCCTTTCCATTAATTTGGATTATTTCAACTTAAAATGGAGAGATATTAATGTGAAGAAAAGGAAGAGATGAAAGGTTCAAAAACTTGAAGCCTATACTTCTCCCCTATTTTTATCTATCAAATCTTGAATTAGAAATGCAATTGTAAATAATTTTTTGCAACACAAAAATCTGTTTAGATCTTGCAAATAAATCGCAGGAGTAAATAAGGCCTTCCGCTGAAGTTTTGGTTGTTGAGCAGAGAAATTAAGACAATTAAGAAGATTTTGTGATTTGTATAGGAGGGCAAACACAAGTTTATCCATTTAAATTATCAGGGATGAATGAATAAAAGAATAACACAAAACAAAACCTAAGCCTTACAACAGCGTAAGTCATGATGCCATCTACAACCTCCTTTCTAAATTTGATGGCATCATTAAAAGCTTCACCATGAAGATGAAGGGCGGAGCATCATGAGGATGGCTGTGTTGACACTATACAAATACAACTGTGTTTTTATCATACATCTCTGCCTTAGAAATGTTGGGATAATTTGTATGAAAGGCTTCAACTGCCTGCCCTTGCACATATATTTGAATCATTCTATGTTGAAACACTGGATGTGACATGCCTATGATTAATTCATTGTTTTGACTCCGCACTGTAGTTTGTATACCTCAGGGACAACCTATTATCATCTTTGGAGGGGATTGAGATTCTGAAGAGAGTGAAGGTTTGTTTCCCATACTTGATCTTCATAGCCCTTTCAATTTATTAGTTGTTCCAACCGCAATTATCACCATATTGTATGCATCTAATGTATTCTGTTTTACACCCACTACATTGCAGCATTGGTGAATACTAGTTGAGAAATAGAAAGCTGATGGTTTGCATGTTTTCTTTCATTTCAGGTTCTTGATTTAAGCTTTAATGATTTCAAGGGGCCGGGTTTTGAGCCACTTGTGAATTGCAAAGGCCTACAGGTATGCCTGTCTTGGTGACATCCTGATCACTGCATTATGCTTACCAATTAGCTCAACTTATACTCCACAACCCCAATGTTCAATTAGGAATCTTGATCTTCCAATCAGAAGGATATTATAATTATAATTTATTTTTGGTGTTGGCTATATTTAGTTATGTTCAGTTGTCCGAGAAGTTGGTTGGTCATTGGCTCATTGCAAATCAATCCTTGGCCATCCATTCATACAACTTTTGATCAATGGATCTTAAATATCTGATGAATGCAGTTGATGTACTTTTGGTTGCCCATTTATCTCACATTTATTGAACAGTTCAATATTTTGAACATTATGGTGATTACCATTTCACACAATCAGTATATGTTTAGGCCTAATATACCCTTGCAGATAATTACAGTTTACTCGCACATGTTGCATGTGAATTTTGGTGTGGCATTGACCACATTTTTGTTGATTATGCAGCAACTCTATCTTGCTGGAAATCAGATCACTTCGTTAACCAGTCTTCCTGAGCTTCCAAACTTAGAAGTATGTCCTCTATGTGGTTTGTTCTGTCTGATGCTCAAAATTAGTTTATATTATTACTAGTGACTCTAATTTGTTCACTGTCAAACATTTCCTGTTCTGCCAGTTTCTTTCGGTAGCTCAAAACAAGTTAAAATCTCTATCGATGGCTAGTCAACCTCGACTGCAGGTTTGTGCATTGAAATATTCTCCCAATTATGTGTTTAAAACTAGAAATAAGCTATGTATTAGCTCCAATTTGAACTGGTACTTGATATGCGCATTTCATCAACTTTGGTTCTCTTGAAGTTGACTGTTCTAATACAGTATAGGAGCAATGTCTGTTATTTGTCTATTTGTCTAGGTAATAATAATCTAGTCAGCTAATTGGTGATTAGAAAGCAATGGATATAATATCCAAAAACTACAAAAAATAGAAATGGAATCATTTTTGTTTCTGATCTCATCAATCACACAAAGAATAAAGTCATTTTCTTAGAAGGTTGGCCACAAATTACTTTCCTTGGAAATTTAACTATATCTTGTTGCAGTTTACCACAACTTGGTCTATTCGCTGACATGGAATGTTCACGGGTGGAGCCTGGATTTTCAACTATTCTTTTTTTTTTTGGTGGGGTGGGAGCCAGGGAGGGGATCAGTAGTCAATTTAGTTGTCACTTTCCTATTCCACAAGGATTGAAAAACATAGAGAAACATAAGCTAGAAATTAGATTTAATAAAAACGAGACTGGATGCCTATCATTTTGTCAAAAAAGGGTAGTAATTAGATTGCATGTAGTTCTTTATTGAAATGGTCTGTTAAAAACTTTAAATTTAAAAAAGACTAAGAACTGTATTGCACATTCTCTTTAGTTAATAAAATTGGGATATGGATGTCTACAATTTCATCAGAAAAAAGACTTAAGAACTACACAGGTTTTATGTATGTTCATATTTTCTAAGACATACATGTTCCTTGAAAAATTAATTTTTTCTGTATTGAATTCAAGTGGTACTAGTTCTGGATGCACTTTAGGCACGGTATTGAACTCTAGTGGGAATCATTTTCTTTAGATTACGTCGATATTATATTTCATGGACACTAATTAAAAAATGGAGAGTTAGGATATACTTGTTTGATAGTCAAGTTGAAGATTTTTTTTTTTGAAGAAATGTTGAAGGATTGTATTTTGATCTGTCAATCTGAAAAATGAAATCAGTGTATTACTCACCAAACAGGCTCACATATAAAATAACCTTACCTGGGTGCTCCTCAACTAAGATTACAGCACATAATGACAACACAATATGGGATTATGGGTGATTTATAATATATCGGGATTTTTTTTTGAGGAAAAGGTGGGAGCTTCAATACATAAATGACTCTTGAACAAAATGGAGACAGGGGATCTCCCAAACGAAATAACGAAACAAGGAAGACAAAGAAAGAAATCTCAATGTAACGAGCACAAGAATAACCAAGGAAAAGTTCGTTATTTCTCAACATCCCTTCCCATAGAGCCCCTTCAAATCACAAAAAAAAGAACAGAAAAAAAATATCTGTTTTTCTTCAAGACGAATACGATATTGGGATCATTTACCAGAAAATTGAAAGATCTCATTGAAATTGTTCATTTGGAAATTTCCCGAAAAAATAATCATAGGTTCTAAAAAAGAACAGAAACAAACACACACACAAATAACTCATTCCAATGAGTACGAATTTCCAAGATAAAAGCGACACCTTCATCGCTCCCTAATATTTTTTATGTAAACTCTTTTATCTTGGAAATTAGCTTCGTTTCATGCAACAAGCTCCAAAAACCGCATGGGGAAAGCTCCCAATGAGATTAACCATTTCATTTTGATTTCCTTTCTTAACCCTTTTTCAGAAGAACTCCCACATTTCTTCAATATTAAGTGAAGGCATAAAGAGTACTGAGGGACTCACTAACTTTCACCTTAGCACTTGCGCTAAAATGACATCCAAATAAGAGATGATCACGTGTCTCCTCTTCTAATCCACAAAAATCTCATATTAAATTTCCGTCATTTGCCCATCTTGAGCAATTGGCTCTTTTGAGGAGTATGTCTAGAGATAGCAACCTCATAAAACAACAAGTGAAGTTGACGAAAAATTGCATTATTTAATGGTTGATAATTAAGGATAACTGAACTTGAGAATATTTTAAAATTTTTTTTTAACTAGGCAAACCATATGGAATTTAAATATATTTAATTTTTAAAGGGGCATTGTTCAGAATTTTTTTTTTTGGGTTGGTTGGTGGTGAATGTTGGGATTTGGGAATGGGGGATTTCAGATGTTTTGTCAAACCTTCAAACTCTATCTAGCATTCTCTTCCTTCACATTGAAATTTTATTGATGTTGAATTGACGATAAATGTGTTTTTTTTATTATTAATTTTTGAGATTATGAAAGCAAAAAAGTAATGGCTTAATTCTAAAATACTAAACTAATATATACAGCTACGAGGGCTCTCACCAGCAATGGCAGAGCTCATAGCAGAGAAAGAATGTACTGCATAACTATATCTGACAATGGCACAATCCAATTTTTATATAATTTCCTTCGCTTTCCTACAGGTATTAGCTGCCAGCAAGAACAAAATATCGACATTGAAGGGTTTCCCATATTTACCACTTCTTGAGGTCAGATTTCCGTGTACTCAAGCTGATGCATTTCTTTTTTATTTTCTTATCTATGATTTATTTGAAGAATCTGTGGAAATCTACTATGTATTGTTTATTTGAATAAGACTTTATATGTATTAAGGCAATTGCATGATATTTTCCACCTCATGTACCTTATATTAAAAATGCCTATAAAATCTAACCATATATCAGTGCACATCTGCATGCCACTGATTGACTTTTTTTACATCACATCTGTTGCATCTCTGTGATGAATATGAACACCTTGCATTTTATCAAGACATGGACATGTTGTCATTAATCCTCAATGAAGTTGGTCCCATATGATTCATGTAAATAAGATGTCTATGTGTATTTTATCTGTTTTGTCGAACATATGGGTTCAGACTCGTGTTGTCAGCATGGAGGACATGTTAAGAGTGCGCTTCTCAGGCAGACGGAGGAGTTTGAAGGAGTTGGATTTCTTTTTTGGGTAACATATGATGGTCTATCTGGTTGTATAAGCATCCTGTTGGTGGTAAATCAAGCTCGAGCTTGTAAATGTATTGCTTTTGATAAGGGTTTTCAAGGTATTTGTAGTCCTTCTGTGTGGGGATTTGTAACCTGGGGATTATATAACTAATTTTTTTGTGACCTTATGGTATAACATGTTACATTTTGGCCTTGAAGATTGAGCTTCTCCCTATGGGAACTTTCCACTGCTTTTTACGTTAATGCGCAGGTGTTGAGTACCCACCTTCCACCATAGCTCAATTGTTAAAATATAATATTGCAATTAAAAGGTTGTACTGAACCCGTCGTTGATCAATTAAAGTAAGAGTGACATGCAGATGTTGAGAAATATTGTTATCCAGTTAAGCTTCATTATCATTATACCATATAAGCTTTTGCTGCTATTTCCTAATACATCTATTTAGTCATGATATGTTTAAAAGTTGGTTCAAACTCTTTTTAATTTGTGTGGTTGACATCTATATCGCTATGTTTCTTGCACTACAAGAGGATAAAACTTTAGGCATGTTTATATACTCATTAGTAAATACGAATCTTCTTTTTCTGCCATGTTAATTAGTAAATCCAAATCTTGCGCTAAGAGAGGATATATGAGGCACAAATAGGCCTCCCTGGTTATTAGTTATGGGAGGGGATGTGGCTTATATCCTGCTCTGATTTGTATTTTTTCAATTTCTCTATTTTTTTCAATCATATTGCTAGAATCTGGTGAACATTATCTCTTCGATTTTTTTTTGAAACTTGAATCGTTTTTCATGATATTATTTCCTTTGCATGAAGATGTACATACGCACTGAATAATAAATGCAAAATCTGGCTTTGTTATTTATGATATTGTCTAATATGCTTGTATGTTTAACTTTTTTTAAATTCTCTGCAGCATTTGCGTGTTGAGGAGAATCCTATATTAGAGATGGCTCATCTAGAGGCTGCTTCCATATTGCTAGCCGGGCCGACTCTGAAAAAGTTCAATGACCGTGGTAAGGTGTCTTTTGTTTTTGTAATCATGTCAACTAAGCAGCTGTTTTCTTTCTTTGGCAAACACATTCTAGATGACATGAATCATTTATTCAATAAATTGATTAATTGCTTCTATTTTCATTCTTGATTTTTTATTCCTACTGGTGTTTCACATTTGGAGATATATTCATAATGGTTTTGCACACTGAGAGAAGAACTATTCTTCTTTATTTTCTTTCAGATGTCTTCCATATCAATTCCATTCTTAATATGATACATGTTTCATGCAGATCTCTCTCACGAGGAGCAAGAAACTGCAAAGAAATATCCAGCTCATACTGCAATGTGCATCAGGGATGGTTGGGAGTTTTGCTGCCCTGAGCATGCTGCAGGTGGGTTTTGTGCGTGCATTATGCAATTGTCTTGAAATTGCCTACCTAACCAAGTTTCAATATCATCAATAATAGCATAAACTTCAACATAGCATTTTTGAATGATTGGGAAAGGGCTTTCTGTGCTGACCACCTATCGGATGTCTTTTTTTAAGGGGGAACAGAGCAAGTGTATCTTTATCATTTATTAAATAGCAGTGGTGAACTCCATGTAGAAGGGGTTTACTGAGGCCTTATCTCAAGATATATTAAACATAAAGCAGAAAAAGGAGATCAGATATCTCCATAGAACAGAAAAAATCTGTGCTGACCACCTATCGGATGTCTTTTTTTAAGGGGGAACAGAGCAAGTGTATCTTTATCATTTATTAAATAGCAGTGGTGAACTCCATGTAGAAGGGGTTTACTGAGGCCTTATCTCAAGATATATTAAACATAAAGCAGAAAAAGGAGATCAGATATCTCCATAGAACAGAAAAAATAGGATCAGTTGATCCCATAATCAGGAAAATACAATCATCAAATTGCTGTACTCAATCAGAAAGCCTCTATCCCTCCTCCCAAGATATAGATTAGTCCCCAAGGATGCATTTTCTCCAATCTTTCAAGAGAGAAATGATTATATGTATAGCCTGGTGTGTTGTTTAAACTTTAATCATATAATATGTTCTCCATGCCTAGAGCATCTAAGTGAATATTTAAACTACTTTAATCAGAGACTTTTAATGCCTTTTTGCACTAGTTCAGTTGAATATGTTGTGAGGATACTGTAAAACTCTATACATTAAGCCATTACCTTTCATTGCTGTTGGTTGTTATTTCTCCAAAACAAAGTTGATGAAGTGAAATAAAAGAGGTGCGTGAATTTCTACAAGACAGAATTAGGAATGAATCTTTCTCCCAAACTGGGTAAAAGTCTTTTGGAAATTGGAGAGAACTATAAATTACTTTGAAAAATTTCGGTAGTGGGAGGAGGAGAGTTGAGTTTTATCAACAGAAAACAATTTTTTTGATCTATCCAATCTTGGAGATTTTTAAGTTCACTGCAGTAATTCCAACATAGCCATTTCAAGTATTCTCATTTGGTAGCCTACTAGCCTTGAACCTGCATCACAATAGTTGATGAGGAATTATTCAATTTTTGTTGATCAACCTGCCTGAGTAGTGAATATTACTCCAACATAGACCTGTATGTAAGAGCATTACTTCTACCCAACCAATCTAATTTTCCATTAATCTGTGATTCGAGTCTGTCAAAGTGTTCTCCCACTAAACTCGGGATTTATTTAATTTGCTCAAGTTGATTTATTTCTACCTATCATGATATGTCTCTATGGCCTGAGAAGAAATTCTAGAATGAAGGATGCACCTTGGAATTCTCTCTCAGTTCTGGATCCCTGACACTATCACTCATTGGATAATTTCTTTTTCAATCTGACATGGTTTTACACCTCTCCATGTTTTGTAATGCAAATAGCCAGATACTGAGTTTGAGATAAAGAAAAACTCTCTCGCTCATAAAAATCTTGTGAATAAATTAAGTTTGTTTTGTCCAAGAAAAAACTTATCTCCCATGGTTTCTCTCATGACTTAAGGATGAGGACTTGTATCCCAAATTTTACTTATTTAATTTTGAAAATTTATAGTCTATATCTGATATTCTGAATTTACATTGTAAATTCTCTCATAAGACAAGTAGTCCACATTTTTTTGTTTGAAACGATGGTAGGTCTTCTACCTCTGAATGTATTGATATTGGGGAAAAAATTCAGCACAAACAAGAGAATGGAAAAAAAAGAAGAGAAAGTCACACATTGATAGGTAGACAAGGACTCTACTAACCATGCATGCCTCCACAATCCCCCATCCTCACACCTCAATAACAAGTCTGCCCCAGAAAAATAAACACTGCTCACACCTGCACAGAAATGAACCCAGTCCGAAATGAACTTTTCAATGGCTCCCAAATATTATCAACATACACAGACCAAGTAGTCCTCATGGCTAAATGCACACAATTGAAATAAATAGTTTGGGGTTTCTGTGACATGGTTCTCATCTTGACACCATATTGTTACGTATTTCTGACAATTTGAGCTATCCTTTTAGCTGTAATATTTTATTTTTGTTTTGTGACGTTTAGTGATAATATCCACATTTCAAGTAAAAAAAATATGCAGGAATGAATTATTATTCCTCTGATAAGGTCCAGCTATATTAGGGATTCCATCCCTATAAAAAACTATACTTATTACTATTTTTAAAGAAGGTAAGCTGATCATTAGAGGTGAAATTTACTCATGGATTTAATATGCAACTGCATGGGTGCAGATTTATATAGACTTTTATGGAGGTCTTATTTACTGAAGTTTGGATATACAATTGTCTGTCCTTTTGAGCAGAGTCAACCTTTCTCTTTCTCATGGAACGCTGGAAGGATAATGTGCCTCCAGGGTACATCCTCAAAGAAGCGTCTGTTGATCAACCATTTGAAGATGATGCTTGTCACTGCCACTTCGTCTTTGTCAATGAGCGCGTGTCAAGTACTGATCCTGAGTTAATTATCAAATACCAGTGGTTTGTTGGAGAAAAATCTCTCTATAATTTTGTCCCTATTTCTGGTGCAGTTGAAGAGGTAGATTATTTTCAGTCACACTTTTGTGGTTATTTTCTAATTCTTGTTTCTCATGATGCCATGCTCTGATAAGCAATTGTTCTTATTGTACAAGGTTTACTGGCCAAAAAAAGAGGATGTTGGTAAACTTCTGAAGGTTGAATGCATTCCAATAGTGGGGGAGACAGAGTATACACCAATATTTGCTCTGTCTTCACCAGTTTCTGCAGGTATACAACACTACAAATCAAGGGGCCAACTAAAACATTGTCTACTGATCACCTCAGCAGTTACTTATAACTCATTTTATTGCTATCGAGATCATGGATGTCTAATCATACTCATACATGCTTATTACTTCGGCGAGTAGGTCGATATGTATGACCGATACAAATTCTTACTTCATCAGGAAAACTTTAGGGGCTAAATTTAACTAAATCTTCCACTTGACACTGGTCTGAGTTGTGTATGATTTATACAAAATGGCCAAACTTGAACATTCTTTGTTAAGAGTTGAACTGTTTAAAGTAGATGATTTGTCTTGCACAAGTTTTTGATAATTATCTATCTCCAACAGTTTTCTTAATAAGTGGTTCATTATAAAAATTATACGTAACCTCAATGTGTCTCCAAGTGTAGCTGCAAGACAGACCATAAATTTGAAGCGAGTCAGTTCAGTGCTTTTAGGTGTTATAATTTTGATCCTTTTCCAAATTGCTCCATAAATGGATCATGCACATTTTGGATTTCTTCTGTTACTGTATTTTGTTTCTTTCCAGATCCTGTATCATTTTTTGTCGCCTCGATTGAATTATCCAAATGTTGAAAGGTGGGTCTGAGTAACTCTTGAGATGCTGTATTGGAAAATAAATTAAAGGCAGCACTGACAACTAGATATTAGGTTGCAATCATTATTGCCTTGAAATATAACTAAAATAGAATTTGTCAATTGAACTCATAGGCCTCAGAAATTCATGTTCAATGGAATAATGCTAAGAGTTTAACATCAGTTCAGAGCTGAGATATAAGTTAATGAAATATTCTGGGATAACTTACAATTGCAAAATTTTGATGCTCGCCCGCTTCTTGGTATAAAAGTCATGTTACCCCACCCAGACAAAGCTATGGTGCTCTATTGTCATCTTGATGTCAAGAATGGTCTGTATGCGAAAATGCAGTGACACACATGTGAGCATTAATTAGAGAAAAAATGTTACTCCAATAATGATAATTGGAAAACTGTTTAGTTGTGCAGAATTGATTAATTTAAATAAAAGGTGTCATTTGATGGCCTTGAGCACTGATGCATTGTCTGATCTCTACTCTTTGATCAGTCTTGGATTTTGATTTCTTGTTTTTTAACTAGGAACTGGATGCCCCAAGGTCCTAACACTATGCGTGCAAGGAGATCTTGTTGAAGGCAATGTAATAAAGGGCTCTGCTGGTGTTGCATGGTGTGGTGGTACTCCAGGAAAAGGGGTGGCAAGGTAGGTTATTTCTTCAGGCTCATTATCTGTGCTTTCTTGATTGCCTTGTTGGGACATATGAATTTTCTTTCTATGATTCCTTTTGGCATGGCTTAGGTTGATTTCTATTTGTGAAAATCGATCAGTGGGGTTTTTGTTTGTCATCCAGCTGGCTCAGACGGAAATGGAACAGTAGTCCTGTGGTGATAGTTGGGGCTGAAGATGAAGAGTATCGAATAACTGTGGATGACATTGATTGTAGTTTGGTTTTCATGTATACGCCAGTCACAGAAGAGGGCAATAAAGGAGAGCCACAATATGCAATGACTGATTTTGTAAAAGCAGGTATTGCATATGTCTAAAATTTCAAGAGCATAATTAGTTGTCAACAAATATAGATTGTTATTTATTTCATGGGCAATTCTTTCTAGTTTATTGGCTGTCTACTGTGTGTATGGAAGTGTAACCATAGTAGGGATGGGATTGTATGTAATGATAATTCATTTGTATTTTATTCTGAATTAGAAGGTCGGGTTGATTCACATCATCATTGCGGATCAATGTTATATAGATTTATGGTTTTGACTGAGGATGCTTTCAGGGCTGTAGTGCTTCTGCAGTTTAGATATTGGTGCCTTGGTGATGTATGCAAAATGGGCAATGTGTGATATAGTTTAATAGTTATGATTGATCAGATTGTGAAATAATAATTTGGATGACGAGGGTAGCATTTCATTATTTAGCTCACATTCATGGAACCTTTTTCTTGTCATGTATTTAACATTTCTGTGTTCACAAGGGAGAGTTAATGTGCTTCATATAAATAACAAAATGAGTGACCTGCAGCTAGTTGGACTTTGTTGAATCTAGACTCTAAACTGGAAACTACAATAGTCACTTTCTTTGTAGCTTTGTTTGTGGTTGCCTGCACAGCTTGCAGTTGGAAAATATAGATTTTTCTCTTGTATCCAAACCCATCTCTACATATGCTTATGGAGCCGTATTCAATGTTTAGGGACATCACTCTGGAATATAGTTTCCAGAACTTTTTCCTGGAGCTAGGTTATTTAACCTGATAGTTTCATGTCTTATAAATGTGTTCAATTCACTCCAATACATGACTTATTTAGTTATTCTTTTTCAAAATAAGCTATCATGGAAAGTTTGGTACGACAACTGCTTCAATAGAGAGAGGAGATTTCTGGGTTGGGATAACTGTAAACTCCTTCCCGGTCCCAAGCTGTGCTTTGTATGAAACGGTTACACACAGATTTTTCCTTGTTATTATATTAGCAATCTGACATGACAGACAATTTCCTTTAGTTATGATCTGACATGACAGCAATTTCCTTTAGTTATGTAAATTTCTAATGGTTGCAGTTGAATTTGCCACGTTGCACTTTTCATTTTTCACTTGTTATTTTTGTTGTGACATTTTCATCAGATAATTGCATAGTTTCTTTGCATGTGTGTAAGTCTGTAAGCTCTATTAACTTTGCCTTTCCATCGATCTTATTATGGAGGTTAGTTTTTGCTTGCAAGTATTCTGTTTGACATTGTTGTTCATTCATGGAAATAGATATTGTTGGTACAAGACTTAATATTGATTAGAGCTAGAGGGAGAATGGATAGATCTATTTTAACTTTTTTTTATGGTGGATATTGAAATTTCTTTTAATTATTTTGTGTTTTTGCTTGCAAAGATTCTGCAAGTACTCAATTCGAAAACCTTTATCTAAGAAGATCAAAAGCCTTTTCCTAACTCATTTGAAACTTGTTCTTAAAGCATCCTATTTACTTTAAAAAACTTTTGAATCATTGTTAAAAACATATTCAAATCTTTAAATCAATATTTTCAATAACATTTTGCAAATCACTGTCAAAACAAAATATAAATTTAATGAATTCATGTTTTAACCTAGGGGATTATCTATTGAGAGTTTGATCAATCTAATGGATGAATTTGAGTCTTCATTCATTCTTCAATCTTATCTTCAAATGACACAAATGACTAACAACTACAATGATTCTTAGATCTGTTTTGTCACAGAAATATGCTAACATATAAACTTAAGTATTGGGACTAATACATGCTCATTTCCACGAACAATGGATGAAGTTCATTCAGTGGCAGCTTTAATTTGCAATGCTATTAAATTACCATTCAATATCAGTGAATTATGTGAGATTTTAGGGTTATTCTTCAATCTTAATTAAGTAATATGCAATCTGGATTGTACTTTGCAGCTAAGGAAATTGTCCATTCTTAATTAATTAGCACAATTGGTATTCCTCTACCTGCCATCGAATACATTCACGGTACATTGATGGTCTTGTTAATCACTGTTGGCAGCTGCACCATCGGTAACTAATGTCGAGATCCGTGGCGATCCTGTGGAGGGCAATACTATCAAAGGCGTTGGACAATACTTTGGGGGAAGAGAGGGACCAAGCACATTTGAGTGGCTGCGAGAGAACAAGGAAAATGGGTCTGTTTTTTTAACTCGCCCTAAATGAAGCCCTCTAGCATTTATCCTTTTGCTGTGCTACCCTTTTCTTGCATCTTTAGTTGGATAAAAGCTGTTTTTTAGGGCCTTGCATTAAGTCGTCTTGAAAGTGTTTTTTTTTTTAAATTTTTACTGTTGAGTTGTACTTGAATAAAACCTGATTCTTGAGCATAAAAATGAGTATGATTTACTAAGTGGAACTGCTGCATCTTTTGAATACCTGCATCCGTCCACATTTGCTTATTTAGGAAGGCATGGTTTGACATGTACATTAACAAAATTCTGATAGCTGTGCATGCCAAAAATTTATTGATAAGTTTTTTTTTTGACGGAAACGGTAGGCTATCACCTTTGTATTCATAAAGGCAAAATCCCAATTGAAGTTACATAAGCAAATCCAACAAAAAAGTATGCTGGGAGGAATAAAACCAGAAATCCCGGGGAAGGAATATCCCAAAACACGTTTCTCACGAGGTAGAATAGACATCTACCCGTAGTCGACAAGGGTTTCCCACCCCAAACCTCCATCCACACAAATCCTAATTAATCACCACGTTACCAGCCAATACCCTCACTTCCGCTGCCCCTCCACAAAACATCCCCCACTCCTTTATTAGACTAACCACCATCTCCCAAATATTTTCTGCATAAGGTGCTTGACCCCATTAGACTGAAAGGTTTGTTGTGAGCTAAACCGCCCACAACTCTGCCGGAATATAAGATTGGGACACCTTAGCCCGCAAGGACCGATCTCCTTCCATTCTCAATCTCTTTCCAGCCTCCCACATCTCCTCCATGTTGACGAAATCATCCCCGATGCCGGTAGCCATACTCAGCCATCCCCACACCCGACGGACCATTGGGCATGTGACGGATAGATGGTCAATTGTCTCGTCCTCCGATCTACATAAACAACAGGCCATATCCAAACTTGGATTCCAACGTGCAATGGCAGTCCTTGTGAGAGTCTTTTGAAGATATACCATCCATAGGAAGGCCTTCAACTTCAAAGGGATTTTGCATCCCCAAATTTCCTTGTGCTTGACCGCCTTTGCTTATACCACCGGCTTCTCTCTATGTATCCACTCAGCTCTTCACCGAGAGAGAAGGATGCCACACTGGAAAGTCCTCCCTATCTTGCGCCACTGCCGACAATTGCAACAAATCAAGTAGTGTTAAATAACTCTCAACCTTCGAATCGTTCAAATAATGTCTCACCTTGACCTCCCAATAGCCCGTCTCTCCACGATGCCGCCAAAAATCACTCACCATTTCCGCTTGATCTCTCGCTATTTGGAAAATGTACGGGAACCTTACTTTCAGCGAGGACTCCCCGATCCATACATCCTCTCAGAAACGGACCGACGATCTGGACCCAATCACCCACCCAACCGTCCTTAGAATCTCCTCCTGACCCTGCTGAATGTCACCCCATAGTCCGGACGGCCTTCCATTCCCCTGTGGGAACCGACCAGCCATGCGACCCACATGTTAAGAGAATCAGACCTAAATGCTTTCACAGTTTCTAAAAGATGCAATGCAAATGAGTGATACGCTTGACCCATATTATTTTAATCATATCACAACTGATATCACCATATATTGGTACAATAATCAAGTTTCCTCCAATCATGTGCACATTTTTTGCCCAATAGACTTCCTACCTTATTATCCCCATCAAAAGATCTCTGCAAGTTCCTACCTTCTAGTCCATTGTTTAACTTTACAACCTGCATTTCATATTATTCAATTTGGTGTTCCATAACCAGAGCAATGCTTTATATAGTTATATGATATACATATCTATTCCGAGTTCTTTTTTTTTTCAAATTTTTTTATAATATATTTTAAGTTTCTAGTGATAGATTTTCCCCTTTTCTTTTATTAACTTTTCATTCAGAAGTAAACCTATACCTGATCAAGAAACATGTAATATCTGATATTCATTTGAATATGGTATATTATCTTGAGAATTTCTTCCATTATTATAATAGTGTATTATACATTTTTATGATACTAGTAGATCAAATAGCAGTTTCATTATACGTGCAAGTATACCATCAGCTAGTCTCGTAGGCATGTGTCGGTCTGTGTAGCAAGTGCATGAACATGTGTAGGAATTGTGGAGATTGAAAGTTTCTACTGTTCATATAGTAAAAAATGTGATTATCTTCCAATACCTTTTTATTGAAATAATTTTTTAAAATTTACTGGGTTCCTGAATCCATTGAATATTGTCATGCAATTACAATCCCTTCTCATTTGTTCGATCTTCCTACTTTGTTGACAGTGGTTTTGTATTGGTATCAAATGGAACATCAGAGTATACCTTGACAAAGGAGGATGTAGGGCATCGCTTAGCATTTGTTTACATGCCCATCAACTTTGAGGGTATGGTCATATCTTTTAGTGCCAGCATATGTGTAAATTTTTGTTTGCATGGAAATATCTATCAATTTCTAATTTGACATTTTTGTTTGTTATCAGGACAGGAAGGCAAATCTGCATCCATTTTAACTGATATCGTAAAGAAAGGTACCTTTTTTCTCAAAAAAAAGAAAAAAGAAAAGAAAAGAAAAAAGGAAGGTACCTTTGAGACGAGTGTTTGTTTGAAAATTTTAACATATCAATTGGTCAAGACATTGGAAACTAATGTTAAAGAAAGGGAACTAAAACCACACACTCTTTCTGGTTGTAGTCCCCTAAACAAGAAAATGGCCTTAATGGTTTTATTCGTGGCATGGAGCTAATTTTATTACATCTCCTTTCCGTCAACAATAACATGGACACAGATGTGCCCGTCTGTGGAGTGGTGAATATGTAATCCCCATTGGCCTTTAACAGTATGGTATAATAGGGGCAATGATATGGAATGCTTGTCATGGCTCCAAAACCTAACAGTGAGTTAACTTTTTTAATAGATGCTCTTGCTTCAGTTTCCATTATTTCATGATATTTTTCATATTTCGTTCGTCAATAATTGTCAATACAGATACTCTAAATTCCCTTCTGTCCTGAGTTGGCTATCAATGAAATTGATTTTTGGAATTCTTATAGATCACCAAAATTCCTTCGTCCATGATTTCAATGAATGATGTACTTGCACAATCTAAAATGAAGTTCTTCAATTTGGAAAGTGAATTTATTCCTACTGGTTCACTGAACAAAAATTGCCTTTCCATGTCCTATTATATTATAGACGTCACCCCTAACAAGAAAGATGTGATCATAACCTCCATGTTTCCCAAATCTTCATGCTTTCGTCTGACTTTATTGGGGATCTTTTCTTTTCTTTTATTTACTTTCATTAGCTATGCTTGACAAACTTTCCCCAATGAGAGTCGTAATAGCCACCCAAATAGATGTGAACATAACCCCCATAACATCGGAGGTTTACTTCATCTATGAGAATAATAATCCATGCCCATAGTGACGCTATAATAGCCACCCAAATATTCTCCTCATATGGTCGCCTCCCTTGGAAAATGCACTCATTGCGGGCAAGTCAAATGACCCGACATACTTCCTGTGGAATAAGGCCAAAGAACTTAGCCTTATTGCCTCAATCCCCTGTTTTCTTTCTTTTTTGGAACCACTCCCATATTCCATCCATGTTATGGAAGGTACAATTCGAACCAATAGCTGATCCCACCTTAAGCCATATACGGAGGCTAAGTGGCAAGCGAAGAATAAATGATCTCTAATTTCTTTAATTTAATGCTTTATTTAATTATATTTCCTTTGGGCTTAGTTGGATGTAACAAACAATTGCATTAAATGTAGCCTTGGCAGAACATCTGCTCTAGTTCCCTGGGATCTTTCCAAGGTTATGACATTTTTGGTGGTAAACTTCCACCTTTCTTCAAAAACCAAATATTTGCATTGTGCTCATTCTGAAGCAATGCATGTGGATTGATCTCTTGTTTAGTATATTCAAGTGTATCTGTAAGTATTTTGAATAATTATTCTCTTTTTTGTTTTTTACCTCTCGCTTTATCGAGAATTCAGTAAATTTCATAGGAACAGGTTCTGCTTTCTTTGACTATATGATTAGTTTATGATATCTTCCATTTTGCTTTGCTTGCCTTTCTTATATCAGCTCCCCCGAAGGTAGCTAATCTGAAGATAGTTGGGGATCTAAGGGAGGGGAGTAAGTTGACTGTATCTGCTGTGGTTACTGGAGGAAATGAAGGGTCTAGTAGGGTGCAGTGGTTTAAGACATATTCTTCCACGATAAACGGTGAGAATGGTTTGGAAGCTGTCAGTGCATCAAAAATTACGAAGGTAAGGAAAGCCTACAATTTTTTGTAGCTTCATAGGGCTTTATTTTAGAATCAGCTGCATGGTTACTTGGCTTGGGGATGTTGTTGGTGCTATATTCTTTTTACTTGTTCTTTTTCTATGCTCTCATGCTAATTAAGGTCTTTGTACAGGCTTTTCGTGTTCCTCTAAGTGCTGTTGGATACTACATTGTGGCTAAGTTTACTCCAATGGCTCCAGATGGTGAATCTGGTGAACCGGCATATACCATCTCAGACAGGGAAGTAGAAAGTAAGTTGCATTCCTCTCTGAGTTATGGTGGGTTAACTCTCTGAAAAAATAGTAGTGTAATCTGGTATTCTCTGACGCCTCCATTGACATGAGGCTGGCAGTTTGAGAATGGGTTATGGTCTGGCATTTCAGTAACAGATTAACAGGTTCTTGATTTTTGTGCAGCCCTTCCCCCAAGCTTAAACTTCCTGTCTGTCACTGGTGATTTTTCTGAGGGTGAAATGTTGACAGCATCATATGGTTATATAGGCGGTCATGAGGGCACAAGTCTGTACAATTGGTATCTTCACGAGGTATGGCCTGCTACATGGTTCCCTGTAAATGAGATGGTCATATTATTTAAAAAAAAAATGTGTTTGGATCTCTGTAAAATCAAAACGTCATTGAAGACAGGAAATTCAACATTTTAATTTCAATGCTTCCTCTCTTTATTATTGAGGAATTGCTTTTTCAGAATGAAACAGATAGAGGTTCTTTAATACCAGATGCAGCAGGCCTTCTTCAGTATCGCATAACAAAAGCAGCCATCGGAAAGTTCATTTCATTTATTTGTACACCTGTACGTGATGATGGAGCTGTGGGTGAGGCGAGAATTTTCTTTGGACAGGAGCGGGTTCATCCTGGTAATTACATATACCTTTGTATCATATAGCATAAAATGCTGATTTTATTATAATTTTTCCAGTGGAAGAGGATTGCTTGTGACCCGTAGTACCAGAAATTTTTGGTGCTACCCTTTTCATTTAAAAAGCCCTTTTGTCAAATTGAAATCTGAGAAAACGTGATGTAGATGCTAAATGCCCCAATAAAATTTCACATGGTTTAATAACTCTGTAAATGCCCATTTGAAATTCAAATTTTCACTTCGATACAGACTACTTTTATGACAAAAACACAGGCTGTGCTGCCAGGATATCCATGAAGACCTTCTCATCTGTTTTCTTTTATTTTTACAGGATTTTTTTTTCATCTTTTTGTATTTTTTTTGTTGTTGTTTTGGGGTGGGAGTGGTTTATTAATATTGCCTCTTTCCGCTTCGGTGTTACGTCAGTACACGCTTTGGTTTTTCTATTTGCATTATAGCAGGAGAAATTTACAGACTATATGTTTAATATTTGTAAAATGTCCGCAATGTTTAAACAATAGTATTACAGGGTAGATTATTTTTCATAATGAGTCATGGAATTATTCTTTGATATTCCGCTTAAGCAATTCAACTCGAAAATGTTATCTTCTTTCTCCAAGCAAAGCTGCCAAATTTGTGGCCAGATGAATTGAACATAAACATACTCTAATTGATAAATGCACACCTTTTTGTTCTTCTAGTCATCTAACAATGTAATTGCTACATCTTTCTGGTGCTTGATGTGTAATTATTGAAAAGTTTTAAGTGAATTCGAATTTACTATTACATGCTGGCCTTCTTATTCTGCTGCTGCTGCTACTAACATTGAGTCAATACAATCTGCAGGAAGCCCAAGGCTGATTTCACTGCATATAGTGGGTAAAGGTGTTGAAGGCACTACTCTGCATGTTGACAAGAAATACTGGGGAGGGGATGAGGGGAGTTCAATTTTTTGCTGGTTTTTGGTATGTTAACACATCTTTCTCTGATAATTATTTCTTGTGGGTGTTTTTTAAAATGAAGTTTAGAACAATTCATTAATAAAATATTACCCCTCAATACAACCAGAGAGGAGGGATCTTTGATTTAAACAAAAAGAAAAAAAGGGGAAAAAAACAAAATGCCCATCGATCAGGCCACTCATAGCCTACGACAGCCACCGCAAAATTATTAACCCCTGTTCTCCTTTCAATTGCCACCCATATTTCTTTGCGTTGAGTCTAATTCTTCGCAGCGAGTTCCTCTGGAAGCACTTTCACCCATGAAAGAAGTTTTCCTTGATAGTCATCCAAGTATTCTCCTTATACATTCTTTACCCTTTGAAGATGCATTCATTCGAGCAAACCATATCCTCTAACACACCGCATGGGGGATAAACCCTTGAAACTTGGCACCAATGCTTCAATCTCATTTTTTTTTTCTCTTTCTAAACCACCTCCACGTCTTCAAGATTGGTGAAAACATACCTATGGCCAGGAGCATTGCCAATCTTGTTCCACTAAACAGGCATTGAAAAAAGAGGTCGCTCTATTTTCTTCCCTTCCAAATATCTTCTATGGGGGTTGCTAGATTTTGTCCTTACTTCCAATGCCCAATGAGCGCTGAAATGAAAAGGATTTGACACTGAAGCAAGACAGATATGCATGATATGGATCCATTTTAGTCACTACTACCTACACATCCTTGTTTTCCATAAACTCAACCATATGATTTTAACTCGTCATTGAAGACTTGTCATGTATTGGTTTACCTGAATTGTCTTAACTGTTGTCTGCTTTACCATATGTTCACTTGGGAGTATTATTGCAGAGAGCTGTCGACGAAGAAACAAGTGACTGGAATTTTTTTTTTTTTTAAAGAATAACAATGCAATTTCTAGCTTCGTGTTATTCTGATGGTTGGTATATATCTCATCCTGTTAATTGGCGATATTATGGGCTTGCAGACTAGTTCTGATGGTACACAAAATGAAATCAAAGGTTCAACTACTTCATCATATACAATATCTAGTGATGATATTGGGAAGCTGATCTCTGTGTCTTGTGAACCGGTTAGGAGTGATTGGGCACGTGGCCCAACTGTTGTCTCAGAAAAAATTGGACCAATATTGCCAGGTGAGTGGTTGATTTATTTGTGAGCAAGCATATTTGTTTTACATTGTAAGTGACATGATAACAGGAAACAGTAACTGACCTTTTAGTGGATATAATTTTGTGTTGTAGGACCACCAACTTGTCATAATCTTGAGCTTCTTGGATCCCTTATGGAGGGAAAGCGCCTAAGCTTTGTCGCTGCTTATACTGGCGGGTGAATTTTTTTATCTTTAACTGCATATTCTTCAAATTTATCTATTTAAGCAAAAGATTTACAAAGTTATCATCTATTTGTCATATCAACCAGATTTATCCATTCTATCTAATAAAACTGGCTGTATTCCGCCTATGAAAATACAGGGAGAAAGGAGCTTGCACCTACGAATGGTTTAGAGTGAGAAATAATGGTGCAAAGGACAAGTTAAATGAAAATGGTGGGCTTTTAATTATTTTTCACATGATAATGATATAAAGTGCTCATTTTTTTATAAATTCTCATTTTATACAACAGACCTAAAAGCATTGATGAGATGGTTTATTTTGTAGAATTTCTGGATTTGACCCTTGAAGATGTTGGCAAATGTATTGAACTCGTTTACACTCCGATACGGAAGGACGGGTTGAGAGGAACTCCCAAAAACATGGTCTCGGATGTTATCGTTCCTGGTATGTTGGGTTTTTTATGTTTCATTTTTTTCAATGATAAGGTGGGATTATGTTGCAATTTTTTTATTATAAAAAAAATACACAATAATGGTTGAATATTGCATAATGTTGCTGGGATTCTAAAACAGCGCAAATTTATCATCGTTTATTAATGGTAACTTGCCAACTTGGTCTATCTCGCTCTTGATATGATAGCGAGAAGAAATTAATTTGATCTTCCTTTGACTTTAAATGTTAGAATCTGTGATAATTTTTGGTTAGTAATCATACCTAGATATGGTGGTTTGTTGAAGATATTGAAGCTGTTGAGAAAACATTCTTCCGATTTGTTGCTCACTCGAAGTTCAGTTCGAACGGTAAAACCTACCTCTGGGTTCATATTGCCGTTTGAACGGTCTCTTACCGTTCGAATTCAGTTCGAACTAACTTCGAACAGTAAGAGGACGTTCGAAGTTTAGTTCGAACGGCTGCCTTACCCTATGTGCGACCACATGTTCGGTACATGCGGCCGCATATGCCATGTGCGGATCCCACCGCACATGCGATCCGCACATATATTGAACTATGCTCCTTACTTGCATTTGTTCTGATTTCCTAGTCAGAGTTTTCACACAATCACTACTTTACCTATTCAATATTTGATAATGATACCCTTTTTTCACAGCGGATCCTGTTGGGCTTCAACTTGTAATTCCTGACTGTTCTGAGGACACTGAGGTGGTTCCCCATAAGTCATACTATGGTGGAAAAGAAGGCACTGGGGAATATATATGGTACAGGACAACAAGAATGCTGGAGGGGGATGAATTGATAAATATATCTGCCTCTCCTGAGACAGCTGTTGCTGTGGGAAAGAACTTGTACATTCTCCATCTTAGATTAAATTACTTTTGCCTTGTCAAATGCATCCCCTGTTGACTGTCACCATTTTTATTTTGGCTGCTGGGCAGAACTTATACACCTTATCTTGAAGATGTTGGATGCTATTTGGTGTTGTATTGGGTGCCCACTCGCGCTGATGGGAAAGTTGGAGAGCCATTGGTCGCAATTAGTAGCCATCCTGTCATCCCAGGTGCTGTCCTGGTGTGCTTATTGTCTTGATTATTCTCATGTTTGTTGTTGTTCCTGTGGATTTTGTTTCCTGATGTGTTCTGAAATCATGTTTTATAATTGCAGCTCTTCCGGTAGTTTCCAATGTTTGTATCAAGGAGTTGTCGGCTGATATATATGTTGGGGAAGGAACTTATTATGGGGGGCATGAAGGATCAAGCTTGTGTAGCTGGTACAGGCAAGATAATGAAGGATCCATTGTTTTAATTAATGGATCAAACTCTGCTACACATAAGGTCACTGATTCAGACTACAATTGTCGTTTGTTGTTTGGGTAATTTTTATCCCATTATCTCCCACTCTTTTTACTTTATTTGAGGAAAATCCTATAGTTCCCGTTTGGATAGCGGAATTGAGTTATTCTGGATAGATAATTATGCCTGTATAGATAACAAATCTACATGAATAAGAGATTTTTTATCTGGTTATATTTTTTTTATTCTCATTGAAAACGTAAGAATAAAAGTTGAGTTGTTTGGTTGATAAAGAATAAAATATAAATAAAGTGTAAAAAAGTTGATTTGACATGTGAGCCATTTGATGTATAAGAGGTGTTGATAGATGATTTGATGTGATAAGATGTAAAAAGTTGATTTGACATGTGAGCCCATGAGAATAGATAAAATGAGTATAGCTTATTCTAGAGGTTACTTAGAAT